>WPIO01000063.1:2257500-2491599 GCA_009760855.2 Cristatella mucedo | reverse complement strand
ATCCTCCAGCTCAGCTAAATAGGCTACCACATTCGCAACGGTGATTCAGCAAACTAGGAAGAACTTTTTGACTCTCACTACTTACCACACCTAGATTGCTGTGGTTTATATAGATTGGAAATGCTGGAAGGAGCTAGGAACCAGCTGCCGAGCTATGTGATGGCTAGTTACATTCTTGGAATACTCGTCTTCTGCAAGCATTATAGGACACTAAATGGTAAGTTATATTCTACTAACAGACTTTGATGCACATGATTCAGCATCCCCCCTCAGGCCATACATCGTACCCCCGCTTTTCGGAATCCAACAGTCTACAAATACCTCGTACACACCTCAAACCCTTTGGAGACCTTGCATTTAGTTCGTATGCTCCCAAAGCCTGGAACTCCCTCCCGACCTGCGTCAGAATATTCCCTGACCTGACCGCATTTAAAAGCAACTTAAAAACACACCTATTTAGGACAGCTTTTAGTGGATTCCTGTGATTCATCCTTCATTTGCTTATACGTTCTGACACTGTGCATGCTGCCACTAACCACATTGGCATGCTGACCCTGTGCATGTCACCCCTAACCATGTCATTCATGTTGTTTATCAAGCATGATACCACTCACCATTTAATTGCATTTTCCTTTGCAGCAAATGCAAAGCGCCTAGATTGAGATTAAATTTCCTGAGGGTGCTTTATCAAGTGCATTATTATTATTATTATTATTATCTGCTGACGCCAAGCCATTTCATCTATCTTTAATGAATTAAATTAGCATCGATCTAACACTTCTGCGGTACTAAAGAAAAGCAATAAAATGAGTACCCAACAAAATTCAGGAGTTTAATCCGTGGTAAGACATTGGTGAATTCTTAAATAATTTTCGACGAGCACAGAGCCAAGAAGCTCCTTAACAGCTAAAGACATTAGCTGCTTTTGGTTA
The DNA here is from genome assembly GCA_009760855.2 of Cristatella mucedo. Lineage (NCBI taxonomy): Eukaryota > Metazoa > Bryozoa > Phylactolaemata > Cristatellidae > Cristatella > Cristatella mucedo. The sequence goes on along the minus strand of WPIO01000063.1, from coordinate 2,490,667 downwards.
CCTCATTTATGTATATAGCGGCAGAGAAGCCTTGACAGAGTGGCTCTAGTCGATGTCAGGGTCATTCAGCAAAATCGTCAATTACCCACAGCTTTGCATCCGTGGCCCAATGGATGTTGGTGAAACTCTATCCTGCTGATCCCACAACGAAAACACTAATATTTAAATCGGATTCACTACTCTTATCTGACATTATTCACTGATCTGATTTCCTATTATTTAAATCTCGACTGATCCTGGAAAGTGCTATCCATTTTGGTGGCTTTCTACCTCTTAAGATGCATGAAAAAGGAAGGCCCACCTCCACTCGAACCCACCATCCGCGTTGTGAAGTTCAAGTACCTTGCCTTGTGGGCGAACGTCTAACCATTTGGTGGACGTCGTTCATACAATTTAATGGACATATGCACGTTTAAGCACAGTGTAAGAGTTGCATGAACCTGAGTATGCTTCCTATTCTTATCAGTCTCGTAAAAACATTCAGAAACTGTGCCTTAAATTGTATTACTGCTAGAACCTGGAACTCACTCACTCCCGATGCAAGTCTCTTCATCCCTGACGTGATTAATTTTACAAAGAAGCTCAAAATACACTTGTTTATTACATCATTCATTAGGTCTGTTCTGCTTAAGCTTTCATGAGCTGCCTGTGCCAACTTAGCTGCCTGAGTCTGCTGCTTGAATATGTCTACACCAATCCTTTGTTAAACTTTTTATTCCGCATATTTTAATATTTCAGCCTAAATAGAGATTCACATCTCTGAGAGGCGCTATGCGAATGTATTACTGCTACTATGATTACCTAGATCCTTAGTTCTGTCTCGGCTTGATTATTGTAATTCCCTTTTGGCTGGGCTACCAAAGAAAGCATCTAGGCCACTTCAGCTGACTATGAATATGGCTGTAGGGCTAGTACTCAAGTCCCAGAGGTTTGAGCACATGTCTCCTATGCTAAAAGAGCTAGGATGGATTCCGGTTGAGAAACGGATACAGAGCAAAGTTCTTATGCTGACCCATAAAGCCCGCCACGGCTTGGTTAGTTCGATTGGTTAGTTAGTAGTTAGTTAGTACTTTGCAGAACTGCAGCATCCGTTTCAGCCTGTTCACGCCCTCAGGTCCTGAGTGGAAATTAAATAAGCTGTACCATTCATCGGCCTTAAGACCGTGGGCGACAGAAACTCTAGCTCTGCAGTTCCTAGACTGTGGACCTAGCATACACAATTCCCAGGCAACGACAACTACACTCCGACTGCCGACTATGGCTCATTCTTTTCAGCGGTTCTGAGCTGCTACTTCTATGCTACTCACTACTTCAATTGCTCTCCTGATTCTGCTATGCTTCCCACTTACTCTTTGTTGTGTGAGACGAAGTCAGCTGGCAACTGAATGCTTAATGAAAGCGCTAAGGCTGTGAGTGTGCTATACAAAATTCTCCTGCCTAACACCCACATGGTTTCTATGACTTTGTGGAGTTACAGACGGAGATACATTACATTACAATACATTTAGTTAGGCGTCACAGGAGATCACTCTGGGGTACGATAATTGGTTGACTTCGACACACAAGGTTCAGTGGTGCAGCCACTCTGCCAACTTAAATTGTCTTATTAGAATAACCCAAATTATATATAATAATATGCTAATAAAACTTATTACCCAATGCGATCATAGAATTTTTAACATTTTATGAAACCCAATGAAAAAAAAATTGTATGTTAATAACTGAAAGAACCTAAATTCATTTGCTTCTACGACACGCCCATTTAGAAACCACAACATGGTTGCAATCATTCCAGCGTGATCGGCAGTCAAGGACTCAAATACGTTTCGTATTTTGCATAGGCCATGCAAATCATAAGCTTCTTTTGTTACACAATTGGTATAAAGAAATAGACTTCATTTCACTCATCAGTAAGAAAGTTAGAAGCATATTGGTCCAATAAAATACCTTAAACTACAATTACTTCTATAGCTGAGGTGGTTAATGCAGCAATCTGGGAAAGTCTGCTTCATCTAATTGTTAAACGTTGCTATGACAAGTTCGTAATGCTACCTTAAAAATCACATAGGTTCTCTTATCGTCCGTCATATCGTAATAAGAACATATTCACCGTCAAACGGCTAAAGATAACACATTAATCCATGCATTTCTTTTGGCCTATCTTACCGATTGTAACTACTTCACACTACACCTTCGTGTCAATCTCACAGTATTCTTTAAACTGTAAGCAGTAATGCAATTAGGTTCATACGGTAGGATTGCCAGCATTCAAGGTAAAAACCATCATACTTTCACAAAACGTCTCCACGTGATACAAATTAAGCCACATCATTTTGAAACTATGGAGACTCCATTGGTTACGGTTAGCTGAGGAATTATTTGTCTGTTTAAAATTTCAGCAGATTTAGCAACTGAGACTGGTTACGATAGTCTCTGGTTAAATTTAGATATAATCTAGATCCTCAGAAATAGATAATCATCGAGACTGTCGAATTTTTAAAGACGTCAATGGAAACCGACTAGCTCGGCAAAACGAGCACAAAACGTTAGACGAAGCGTGTAAAAGTCACTTTTTTACTTTATGTGCCTTTGCTTACTTTCTCTGTTTTTATACTGCATGCATCCACTAAAATAGCTACCAGCATATCAACATACTAGAAACGTATAGTCTGGCTCCAAAGATGTGGCTGCCTATTATCTATTTTCAGTCTGGCCATCTGAAACATAATTCTAAGAATTCCAGCTCCGATATTTTATAATGGACGGAGTCTGGGTTAGGCAGGTGAATAAAAGGCAATGAAAATAACATTTATTTTTACATCTGTCTGCAGCCTACATTGATTACCGTTATTTCATAGTTACAGCTCAAACTGGAGACAATAGTGTGATCTTTCAGTAAACCCCACAGTGAGAGCAGCTTGCAGCTTGCAGCTGACATCAACCCCAAGATTAATGGCTATTTAAGCTATCAGTTGATCTAGGTGATGCCGTATTAAGGCTACTGTTCGATGAATAATAATATTATTATGATGCTCAAGCCTAAAAAGTTAAGCTGGTTTAGTCTAATAATAATAATAATACTTCACTTGATAAAGCGCCCTCGGAGAACTTAATCTCTCTCTAGGCGCTTTACATTTGCTGTAAATTGAAATGAATGGAATGGTAAGTAAAATCAGGCTTGAAAAACAAACTAAGCAACTAAGGTGCTCGCCCCGACCAACGTATGGCTAAGATTGTGGGCTTGAGCCCGGAGGCACACGTAAAGGGCCTTAAGAAAGATTGAGTCTTCTGGGAAGCCGTAAAAAATGAGTCATATGTATATTTTTACGTATAACCTTCTTCTTAACGGCTCCCAAACTAGCTCCTAACCTGGTGATGGTCGTGATAATCTAGCTATTTGCTTTGAATGCTTCTTTTTCAAAGAGATAGACAATCAAGAAGTCACCGTTATTCCAGGGTGGCAGCATTTCCTTAGCCCTGGAATGATGGCCCACAATTCCGTGCAGCTCCTTAACGTATGCATCCAATCAGGCCAAAAGTGACTGCATTCTGAAGTTCGTATCCAAATAAACAAAGACTACTAGTCCCCTATACCTCGTTTTCACTGCACATCTTCTGGGATTCCTCATTATTACTCTCGTTACGTTTGCACGAGGGTATTTCAGTTTCAGATACCTTATAAAGCCTTTTAGCGACTGATTGACTGTTCCCTGCCTACATAGCTCGACGTCGAATAAACTGCTATTGTCAGAAGTGTATTATTTCGTGGCTATCTCAATCGCTCGTTTGTCTAAAGATTATTTTTCCTCAAAGGCCTCGTTTATTCAGTCCCTTCATATCTTGAAAGCATTTCCGTTATTCTTTAAACCGTTTTATATTGAGACTCATCATCTATGCCAATATATTACAAAACAAATGATAATCACTACCTGGCTCTACACTCCAAAAAATTCCGTCGTAATCTTATTTCATGATATTATCATAACGTAGTAATCGAGTTTCTGACTTGTCCTATTTATTATTAGCCGAATCTTTGCTTTCCACGTTCCAGGCCTTCATATCGCATATATTTTCAATTTAGCTTTTACAGAAACCTCGTTTATGAAAGATTACTTTCATGTCAATTCCTATTTAACTTCTTGTTTGCCTATAGTGGAAAAATATGTTTGTGGACTACAAAACGTTTATGTGGAAGATGCCACGATACACTGACAGTGATTGTGGCCTACAGTGTTGAGGGTCTCTGCTATCCGCAGACGGTTTAATGGTGGTGTTGGCAAGTTATGGGAATCCTTTACAATGAATAGTTATCATTCAAAAAATGGATTTTTCAGTTATAGTAAAATGTATTTGATTTTTTTATCGAGCGAAGCAAATTAAATTAAGTCAGTGAGAATTCCCAGTAAGTTGTAGAATATCCTCATTAGAATAGGTTGCAGCTTATAAGAAAGCATGGCGGTAAAGATTATTTCAATGCGTTTGCATTCCTATGTTTTAAATATGTCATTAGGAAAACCAGTACTGCTTGCGGATAAAGCGTCTGGAAGATTATATGGCTTACGCATACGATAGGTCCAATAAAAGAAGATCCAAACCTTCCTTGCAGTAGGGTTAGGCCTCTCTCCAGCATTTGGTCTTTGGTGAGTCTGAGATCGGTTTGAACCTTTGCCTGACTTCTCTGTGATACTTTCGGGTGACCTGCTAATGTCTTTGCTTAGACTGTGCATGAGCTGCCTTCAAAAATCTTACTCGTAGCCGGACCTGCTTAGTATAAATTGCGATGTCGCCATTCGTCAAAACCTACCCATGGGCGCTCTTCACTAACAGGCCAAGGTATCAGCATGATAGCTACATATAATCTATTCGGTTTCACCGAGTTGCACAGTGACTGTGGGACGGTTTCCTCTAAATCTCTATGGCAATCATTCTGACATTTTACTTCTTCATGGCTCTGCTCCAAGCTTCGTTTCCAAATCCTCATCTGGAATATTTGGCAAAAAGAGAACAACGGGAACGGGGTGATCCATTTTCTGAGACCTTCGAATCTACTTTCGACATTTTTTGATCGGGGACGGCGATCGTGGGCAAACCATGGTCAGTGGCTCACACTTCCTTTGGTTATCAAAATTAAACTAAAGCGACCTATTCGAGAAGCACAATGACGTTTTCGAATCAAGCTGAAATTTTAGAGAACCTTATGCAATTAGTGCATTTACCTGATTCTTTGGTTATTATTGCGAATTTTAGTAACTTCCGGTATCCATAATTGCGGATCACATTAATTAACTTATGTGAAGCTCATAGAAATGCCCTCTAATCAAGGGTTGCAAGCCGTATCTAGGTAGATTACATCTTTAAGAAGTATGCTCTTTGAGATACCGTAAATGCAACCTAATTCAAGGATGGCTCCTGCTCAAATCTGGGGTTAATGCGACCAAGGGATACTCACAACATTTCAGCAACCTTTCCCTTACTTGTCGTACGTAGAGGGTTGAATAATAGACACCAGTTTGACTGTTCTCGGACACTCGATCGATGAGACGATTTTTTGACGTGTGTCGGTTGGTTAATGTGCATCCAAAATCTTCAAAACATCGCGATTCAATTTAGTGCGAAGAGGAAACGTAACCACTGATTTCGTGAGAATGAGGCGCCTCTATAAAACCTAGGGAACCGATTACTGCAACAACGATCTAAGCTGGCTTATGCTGTCTCAAAGTGACTATCGCCCATGCCGATGGTAAATTTATTTGAGGGCCAACGCCTGCAATGGATATGTCGAAAGTCGGAGACCCATTACTCCTACAAAAATTGCAGCCTAAACAGTGGCTAGATGTTGCAGCAGTTAGCATGTAGCTCACCGTTTACTTCCTACTTAGCTGAGTCAAGGTGAGATTGCCACTAACAGCACTAACGTTAACCAATACATGTTAGTGATCTTTCTATAATTCTCAATCCCAAAGGCTTATAGCGTGAAGGCAAGCTACAGCAAATCCTTATGGACTGTCCAAAGAATTCCTGTTAGTGTTAGTAGATACTTGACGAATGGCAGCATCACACCGGTCAGCATAGAGTTAGATCAGCAAGATTGTGGCTGATATTCACCATTCATTTCCGGCTACTCAATTGGAACATCTGGGAACTGATTACGCGACAATATGGCGTAATATGAACAGTTGATACGCATCTGCTAAGCTCAGTTGATGCCAAATAGACATATCAATGCCGAGGATTTGCAATTGTCGCACTTACGTATGCATGTTCTTTGCCAATACCGTATTCCACCTACTGGCGCCGTGCCTGCATAGATAACTGCTGCACCTACATGTCACTAGCCTTAATATAAGGTTCAGGTTTCGCCAGCATTAGTTGTACTTCTTACGAGACTAACACGACTCCAAGAGCTGTGCCGTGGACTAGTTGTGTCTGGACGCGAAAGCAGCATGCTACGTCTGTGAGAACACACTATGCTAAGCTAGACATTCTTAAAGAATACATGTGAACACAGCTCATGCACAACCGCAGACCAAAACAATTCAGTACTACCTAAAGGCATATTGAACCAGGATGTTGAAGTCAATAATGCTTATACGTTCAGGCTTCAATCCGAACTGCACTTGATTGCTGGAGCAAGTATGCCTGTGAAGGACACCGTGTTATTCAATTGGCATTTGGCTAAAGCTTGTGTTGCAACCGGCTGGGAATGCCTTAATTTAAAACATGTTATTAGTAGGTCCGTGAAAATGGTGATGATAAATGATGATAAAATTATTAGTAGGTCTATTAAACCTGTAGTATATCATAGTTATAGAAGTATCCATCTGAAAAGATATTAGTTTGCACACAACTAAGACATCTAAGATAGTCAAGCCTATAGCTTTCGCTCGAGAAATCGAGAGAGTGGTATTTTAAAATACCTGAACGATATACAAACATTTACTGAGCAATGGGTCGATCTGTTTGCGCTTGCATTAGTTGTTGCTGTACAATACATAGTACGCTTCTAGATTCTTTTCTTTTACATGTGAGAGAAGAAATACTCACATAAACTGAAGACCGGCAGATAAGAGTAAGCTCTTAGCCATATTTTTGGGATAAAAGTATACTTCGATGCCCAGTAGCAAGACGGATACTGGATCAGGTGCGTCTGAAATTTATAATAACAATAATGCACTTGATAAAGCGCCCTCAGAGAACATGATCTCTCTCTCTCTCTCTCTCTCTCTCTCTCTCTCTCTCTCTCTCTCTCTCTCTCTCTCTCTAGGCGCTTTACATTTGCTGCAAAGGGAAATGCAATTGAATGGTGAGTAAAATCATGCTTGATAAACAAACAAAATGAATAACATGGTTAGGGGTGACATGCACAGGGTCAGCATGCAAATGTGGTTATTGGCAGCATGCACAGTGTCACCACGCATAAGCACATGAAGGATGAATCACGGGGACTCACTAAATGCTGTCCTAAATAGGTGTGTTTTAAGTTCTTTTTAAACGTGGTCAGGTCAGGGGATGTTCTTACATAGGTTGGGAGGGAGTTCCAGGCTTTGGGAGCATATGAACTAAATGCACGGTCTGCAAAGGATTTGAGGCTTGCTAAAATGTTGTTTGTTGTTGTTTGTTAGGTAGTTAAATTTTCTGACATTGACCTTGTAACTCGAGAAATTATGTGGGTCGTTACCATGAGACCTTGAACAAAAAAGCGACTGATCGGTAGTTCCAGATTTGATATTCAATTTATTCGTAGCTTTTGTCAAACTAAAGTTTCTCTTTTTGATTAAAGAATAATAACACGTACACGGCCTTAATTCATGCTTTAAATGTACCTACTAGAAATAGTTATTGGTGATCGATACTGCCCAGTGTCAAATACCAAAGTTTGCGTTGCTTGATTGGAAGGAAGATTGATTATGTCTGTAGACTTTGTGAGCATGAGCTCACAGCCTATTTATGTATAGGTCTACACGAAATCCCGATCAATCGTAGAACATTTTTGCCACGTCCAGTACATAATAGAATAATGCTTTGCACCAATTTTTGTTATGACCTTGCAAAATTACTTGAGCAAATCTTTTGTATTGCTAATTGCCGGAGATATCTACACAGCAAATTCACCGAGGCAATTTAATTTCAACATTCGAAGAACTATACAAAGTAGCACCATTCTTCGCTCACCTAATCAAATCTAGAGTTGTGCTGTTGCATTAACTATTTCCGTGTAGTAAATGCTTTACAAGATGTTGAAAACGCTTTGGTGTACTATTAATTTTGTACGAAATTCCATTCATTTGAAAGCATGCAGTAAACTCTAGAGTTCCATTACTTTCATTCCAACACACTAGTTTGCCGTGACGGGTTCTATATCTACCAGACCGTACTTCAGGCCTTCCTTCAGAGCATGCTTCAAAGCGTTCTTGGCGGCGTATTTACTCGTCTTGAGGACAACCTTTGCGAAGCTTTTCATGAATCTCCTCTTTTCTTCGGCGTACACTGAAAGGAAGTGATCGATGACGATAGTATTCGCCTAATAAGGGCAAATAAGCCAATTACGTCCACTGCTACAGGCCAACTGGTCGTTAAGGTACTAAGCAGTTGTACTGGCCAACTCTTTTGTGCTATACCTCTGCAAATATCCTCCATTTCAGCTTCCAGCTCATTTCACCTTCCATTTCAGCTTCCAGTTCAAGACTCAAGTCAGACGTTTTCTGAAAGTTCTGCAATAGATTCTTAAGGCGATTGCCTTCAGACACTTTGCATGAGTTAATTAGGACACCTAATAGTAAATAGGCAAAATATGTTTAACTGTGTAGAGAATACTTATTTGTTGGTCTCCCTTAAAGTGACCTATATATGGGGCGAGTATCGATCAGTCAGTAGCAAATATAATTTAACTAATTGGGCTTCATAAAACTTATCGAAGTCATCACCAGATTAGACAGCAACACAGCAACATCAGTGGCAGTGACAGCCTTCATTTTTCTGAAAGTATTACATAAAATCTGGTGAAGATTTTTTTCGTGCAAAGAAACTTTTAATTACGGTAAAATCTTTCCAGAGTGGTAGACAGATTTTTTTTTATTTTCAATTGCTCAAAAGGGAATTTTTTATTGGCATAGCAAAGTCCAATAATAGTCTTCTGAGCTATGCCACTTGAGTTACGTCGTTGGGAACTATGAAACACAAACTATAAAAATAAGCCTTTTAACATTGGTGTGCATTCACTTTGCCTGAACATCAAAAATGTCAAGTCTGAACCAGCCACCAATATCTTTTTCAGGTCAAAATTTAGGAGCAAAAACGTTCAGTTTTTCATTGAATCTATTCAAAGTGTTACCCATACTCTCACGCAATCAACAGAATCACTGAGGATATGAATCAGTCTTTTCACAAGATCCGACATCTTTTTAACTTAAGCCTTGGACTCAAGCTAAGTTTAGCGATAAGTAGAAAACTCATCAAGTAGAAAGCTGCACGAAGAGCATGCAACTGGCAGCAGCGTCTAACGAGATAGCAGCTTTGTAGATCAGGATTTTGATATCCATCTAACTAACCAAATCTTTTGTATCCACAAGCTCTAATCAAACAGAGCGCTCCTGCTTATACTTCAGCTCTGATAAAAAAGGCTAAGATATTCGCAGGGGCTCTTCTAGCAAGCTCGGAAGAACTTTTTGACTGTCACTAATTATGCCTTGATAAGATTTAGTGCAGGAGGAAGTGAAAAGGCAACTAGTCCACTGTGGTTTATGTAGATTAGAAAAGACGTGCAGTAGCTACGAACGAGCCACCACATTAGTTAGCTGGCTAGTCACATTCTAGGAATGCTCATCTTCTGTATTTCAAGACGTGTGGTAGCAAGGCCTATCAAATTATAGAGATTGATTGGTAATATTCAGCATCTGTATAATTCCAGTTCATTAAGGTAAATAAGCAGTTTTGTTGTTAAACGCAAAACTGCATTCTCCAATTATTTGAGAGTATAGAGGATTATTTCTAGCCCCAGAAAAAGCACATACCAGCAACAGTAAGACGGCTAGACTACAAGATAATTTTGATTAGAAAGATGAAATACCTTCCTTATATATGCATTTAGCTTTACCAAATTGGATAGACTCTTCAATTTTTATCATTTTTTTATATATCTATAGCCGTCGGTCTACAACTTTAAACTGGCCGAGACACCATCATTTTTATATCCGGGAAGACACACATTAACGTCGATCGAATACTTCTGTGGCACCTACGAAAAGCCATAAGATGAGCAGCCAACGGAATTCAAGAACTTAACCAATTCATTGGTGAGGCATTCATGAATGCTTGAAAAGATTTTGACGAGCACAGACCCAGGTAGCTTCTTAAAAACCAAAGACTCTGGCTGATTTAGGTTACTTCATTTGTGTACATTACTGCAGAAGAGTATTGAAGGCCACCCCCAATGCTTGTTTCGGACGATAAAGAAATGGCCTCTGTGGACTTAAATCAACAACCCGGGTCGTGAAGAGTACCTTGCCTCGTGGACGAACGCCCTACCATGAGGCAGGCATTTTTCATGCAATTTAATGCAAATACACACGTTTATACGCTGTCTAAGATTTGCGGGAACCTGAGTATGCCTCCTACTACCACTGGTATCACGAAAATCTTCGGAAGACCGTGCCTTTAATTTCATACTCTCACAGCCTATTACTCACTCACTGCCCGACAAGTTCCTTCATCCCCTGACATGACGACCTTTACAACGAAGCTCGAAACACACATATTTATTAGAGCATTCATTGAGTTTTTGCGTTTAGCCTTTCATATATGGATGCCCACTCAGCCTGCGCCGGCTGCTGCTTGTTGATGTCACCATTGATTCTTTGCTAAAGCTTTCCATTCGTCATCTTTAATGTGCCTGGAGATTCAGATCCCTGAGGGGTGCTATGCAAATGTGTTTTTATGGCTATTATTTAGTTAGCCATCACAATAGATCAGTCCTGGTAGGATAATTGGCTGAATTCGATGAATTAAGTTCAGAAGTGCTACTACTATACCAACTTACATTATCTAGTTAGAATAGCCCAATTATGCTGCGAAATATTAATACCCGAGGTATTTGTTACATTTTTAATCATTTATCAAACCTTATCACAAACAAGATTTTTCTGCGAATAAGTGCAACAACCTAAATTAATTTGCTTATACGACATGCCCTTTCAGAAACCGTAGCATGGTCGTAACCTATTGCACTGTGATCGGAAGTGAAGGATTCGAATAAGTTTCATATTTTGCATTGCCCAATCAAAGCCTAAGCTGCTTTCGTTACACAATTTATGGTCTATAGACTTCATCTCAATTAACAGGAAAACAGTGAGAAGCGTAGCTGAGTCACGAGAGCAGGTCACGTAGTGAGTAGCCTGGACGAAGCAGCTCAGGCGGGCTGAAAATGATGTGCCGTATTCGGCAGCAGGCGAGGAGATTTATATACGTACTGTAAAGCTAATAGGATCTAGTGACAGTGTGGTCCATTAAAATACCTTAAACTACAACGTCATCTATTGTTTCGATAATTAATACAGAAATCTGGGATAGTCAGCTCTATATATAAATCTTTAATCGTGCAATATAAAACGTAATTCTAAGAGTTCCATCATTTCTAACAATTTATAGTCAATAGCCTTTATCTCAGACATCAAGATGAAATCTAGAAGCATAGCTGAGTCACAAAAGCAAGTGAGGTAGTAAATTGTATGAAAGTAGAAGCTTAGCCCGGATGCAAATAAATGCCATAGTCGGCCGCAGGAGAGAAAATTTAGTTGGGTATATCATAGTTCATAGCTTTTAGAGACAGTTTCATCCAGTAACATTCATCCAGCTACAATCTTTTCAATAAATATTGAGGTTATTGTACGGAAATCTGGGATCGTCTGCTGCTTGTAAACTTGAAACATCGCTATTTGAACTTCTCTTGCTGCTGTGAAAGCAACTTGGCTTTTAAACCTTACTTTTTCATTCAGCATGTGTTCACCGTCAACAAACCAAACCACAACACGTTAGACTATGCATTTCACTTAGCCTATCAAACCAACTGCAACTGCCTCACGCTATACCTGTATGTAGATGCCACCGTACCATTTGAAATATAAATACTAATACAGTTAGGCTCTTATGGTCGGATTGCCAGCCTTTAAAGTAAAAGCCGTCATACTTTTATGAAACATCTCCACGCGATGTACATTAAGGGCCTGTATATCGAAGGCTATGAAGACTTCATCAGTGTGGGTAAGCTAAGGAATCGTTGGGCAACTTGAACTATAGGCACATTTTGTAACTCAGACTTTTAAGTCAGCCTCTGACCGATCTTATATGTAATCTAGATCATCCGGAATAGATAATCATCAAGACTGCGATTATTTAAAAGACTTTAATGAAATCTAACTAACGAAGCAAAACCAGTATAAAAGTTAGACTCCGCATTAGAAAGTAGCTTGTTCGGCTCCAGCTTCCTGAGCTAATATACTCTAGTTGTATAGTGCCTGCATGCACTAAAATAACCTGCCAGCATTGAAGTAGATCAGAAACGTTTAGTATGGTTCTAAAATATGGCTGGCCATTACCTATTATAAGTCGTGCAATCTAAAAAGTAATTCGAAGAATCACAGCTCCAAATTTGCTTTGAGACGAATTCTGAGTTACACAGATGGATCAAAGGCACTGAAAATAACATGCATTTATTTTTTATATATGTCTGAAAGCTTAAATCGACTACCTTTATTTCATAGTCACAACTTAAACTGAAGATAATAGTGTGAGCTTGTATTGGACTGCTCTCTGCGAGCTTGCAGCTGACAGCTACTCTACGATTTACGGCTCTTCAAGCTCTCACTGTATCTAGGTGATGCCCTGGTGAAGCTACTGTTTGATGAAGTTCTGCATGGCCGGAAAAGGTGTCTAGAATTTGCCAACCCTTTACCAACGGCCTATATTTGTTGGGATGATATCACCGGTACAGGAAAGAAGACAAACTGATACTGTCCTAAAGTATGCGACTTTACTTGCACACATCTGTTTATTGCCGCATTTATTGAGTACTTGTTTTTCTTTTAATTTACTTTAATTGGTGATACTAGCCTTTTAACCACTTTCCATATTTCCTGGTTGACCATATGCATATCACCTTTAACACAAAACACAACTAGCATGTCATATCAATTTCAGCATTCTCTTCTGAAAACCAAAGTTCTAGCTAATATCGTTTTTAAAAACCAATACAGCTATCACCTATGAAAGATTAGCTGTTGGCCGTTAGACCACAGAGCGTAGAAAATTACGTGCCAACGTTCATCAAGATGGTTACTGCTTAGGTCAGCTTTATCAGCCAATCCTGAATCTACCACGTTGGGTCTTCCGGCTGCTGGTAAATGCTCTATTACCTACGACTTCGCTTACATAATCGTTAGTTATCAAAGTTTACATGCGTTACACGATATGCTTACCGTTGCTATTACCCTTTAATTGTGCATTAGCATAAGAACGACTTTGCTGTGCGCTCGAGTGACCCAATACTGAAGGATTTGCTCATTTTGGATCACCAGCATTATCTAGAGCCGCCGTGAGCTATCTTATATGCCCTGCTGTGAAGCTCTCTAACTTAGTCGTCAACTGGCCTGCCATAACCCCCCTGAGGTCCATTTTAAAACACGTCATTAGAACGCTCGCTCAGCATGCAATAAACCCCTACTAATAGGAGATATAATTACTGAAAATGATTTTGACCCTTTCGCCTCAAACCGAGACAAGTCTGTAGTAGGTTACCTGCATGACTGTAATTGACGCAACACCGACTGGTTTCTCCTTCTTTCCTACCCATAGATGCATTGACACCGGTGGTGGAATCACCTTCATTGCACGGTCAACCTTCAAATTTACTCCGTTTGCCGTAACCTCGAACCAGTCTTTCTTTTCAGTTCTTATAAGGTCATCCGATGATACATTTCTTTTAGTGGCGGTAGCCTATCTTTGACCAGTTTCTAAGTAATCCTTCACCTGTGATTGCTACGATTCTATCACCTTGGTGCACAGGCAATTCGTCTATGCCCGGTTCTTTTGCCTCCCGATATATAGCATGCTCGCCCGATCTTTGTATGTTGCAGAATTCTTCCAAAATTTGTTATTCTTACCTACGTCGTATACGGAAACGATACAGCTAAAACCTGTGCTTAAGCTATTCCGACTTTTGTTTGACCGTAGCACAAAATGAAATTATGTGCCTAAGGGCTTCTGAATGCTTATTGCTTCAGGCTGCTGGGTCACCGACACCACCTGCAGCCTTAGATATGCCAGGGTTTTGTAACAAGTAAGCTAGCTATGATCGTATGCATCAGTTATCGCTTCGTCATCATAGTTAAAATGCATTCCTATGTGTCTCTGCCGCTGCTAAGATTCGTGAGTTATGCATTAACAAAGCAAATGTATCCCAGACCCGTTGAATTGGCCGGGGCCATTAGCTTACATGGGTCGTTTGGCGGAAACTGTGAGCTGAGTACTCACTCGTTCGGATTTCTTAGCATTGTCTCGAACCAGTCGGCTCGCTATCAAAACAGTGTCACTGTGAATCAGCCTAACTTAGTGGTCGTCAAGGTTGTGCAAACTCAGGTGGCCAAAATGAAAGCTCGTATTTAGGAAACTCGCTAAATGGGCAATAAATTCTAGTAAGAAGAGACATTTTCCCAAAATGGTCTTAACCTGCTGGCATCGACTGAAACTTAGCTGAAATTGGTAAACTAGGCGACCATTAAAGTCACTACCCCGACTAGTTTCCCATACTTTCACACCCCCAGACAAGTCACAACTGGAGGTACTTTTGATATTCATAAGTGTTCAAAATTCAGCTTTTAGCCATTTGAAGTACCCTCGGAGCAGTCTTTCTAATTGATCGTCTTGATCTCACCCGAAAACCATCTACCGATGGTGGCAGTAGTCTATTGCCGACCAGATACCAAATCCTCCATTATTTCACCTTTACCCGATCTCATTTCGATTCTTTGTGCAAGAAATTGATCCTTCCTCGTTGTGACTGATTTCAGCATCCACTTCGATAGCTTATACGCCGCCTTCAGCACCCCATCTCGTGCATTGCCTGACTCGTTGTCCATTGAGGCTCACTTGCATGGTTCTTCTCTCATCAAAAGTAACACAACCGGCCAAGTTTTCTCATACAACTTCAGTTCGTCTTCATAAACTATTAGTAAATCCTGCACGTACTGCAGATTTCTCTTAGTTTGTGGTGTATGCCATCCTCCTCCGCCTCGTCTTCCTCGTCCTCCTCCGCCTCGTCCTCCTCCTCGTCCTCCTCCTCCTGTAAAATATCCTGTAAATCGCGAAACCTCCAGACCGTTGACATCGATGCAGTCCGTACGAAAATGTCTGCCTCGCCTCTGCTTCTCAGTCTCTCTTCCGATCCGTAATCATTTTTAGATAGCCAGGACACGACAATAGCTGACATTGTTGACGAGTTAGCACCTCCGACTTAGCCTGCTGTGTGCCCTCACCAAGACGGTCTATGGTTTATCACCGACATAAAACTAGCTAGGGCTACAATGCTCAAGCTTTAAAATCATACAAAACATCAGAACAGGCTGTCCATCGACGTGCATACGTGGACCACTGTAGATAATACAGATTTATTTTAGCAAATGCAAATTCTAGCTTTTAAAAAACACTTAAATAACGGATACACAATCAAATAATGCAGATACCAACGATAAACCATTTTTTCCTCAGCCCGCACACACCATAGCTGAATGAAGCTTTTAAAACTGAGGCATCTGTCCGAAACGACACCTAAATTTCGAGGACGTTGTGATGGTCGCACAATAGCATCACCTATTAGATGAGAAAAGTTTTTTAATCTAGCCATGCGCTTAGAGAGTCCAATTAGCAGCGGTTCTGTTTTATCATCATTTAATTTCAGGAAGTTTTCCGACATCCGGGATCGAATATCGGCAAGGCAAGCATTCAGTTTCTCAGTTGCTACAGCAGATTCCGACGGTTTGAATGACAAATACAACTGAGTGTCGTCAGCATAAAAATGATACCCTACTAAATGTGCCTTAATCACTTTTCTCTAAGGTTGACTATAAATGGAGAACACCAAGCGACCAAGTACAGACCCTCGAGGGACTCCACAGGTGACCCTTCTGGCGTATGAGACCTTAGCCCCACATGACACGGATTGAACACGATCAGGCAAATACGATTACAACCACACCAGTGCTTCGTCCGCCAGACTGATCTTAGTTCTCAATCGTTCAAGCAAAACATCGTGATCAATGGCGTCGAAGGCAGCAGAGAGATCTAGTAGAGCTTGGGCAGTGACACTCCCGTCGTCGTTGCCACGTAATTGTTAACAGTGAGGGGAGCGGTTTCAGCGAAGTGCTGCCTCGTGAACCCAAAATAAATATTTCTGGCATTTGTTTTAATTATGTTCAATCAGCTGCTTAGCAATAATTTTTTCAAGAATACTTGCCAAAAAATGGAAAAGTAAACTGTGCGATAGTTTTTAAAGACCTCTGTAACTAATCCATGGGTCAAACAATTGTCGAATTGAATGACTTCGGAACGACCCCTTTTCCCAAATGAAGCATGGCAATCTTGGTTAAGGCAGAGCTCATTTGATTTGAGAGTGAAGACCACAGGGGTGGTGGTATATGGTCGTCAAGAGATCGGCCCGTTTTGCTAGAACATATTAAGGTAGCCACATCGCAAGCCAAACATCAGAGAACCTTTTAAGGTAGGTCATAGGTTGTGGAACTGCGATCGCTTTAGTTGGTGGGGGCTTATGGATGCACTAATGTGCACAATTTGGTCAGTAAAGAAAGGCTGAAAATATTTCGGATGAGCTCCTAATATCTAGGGAGTCAGACCTGTCAGCATTGGTCAATAAATGGTTTACTGTCTTATACCTCCGTTTCGGTTCTGAATGGCAGGAATTCAGCTGTCGGATGAAAAAAGAAGCCCTGGTTTTTTAAGCTTCCGGGTGTAAACTCGAAGGAAGTTTTTAAAATTGACTAGATCTGCATCAGGTCTCGATTTCTTGAAATGGCGTTCAAGCCCGTGCTTAACCCGGTGCATCTATGGAGTTTTTGTTAATTGAAAGGAATATCTACGACTTTGTACAGTGATAGAATGAACGGGAGCACACTTGTAAAGCGCACTCCTGAGTTTCATGTTCATTGCATCTGTGAGGTTATCGAGGCTGCAAGTCGAGTCTGACAGACCAAGAAGACCGGCAACACAAACAGATTTCAAAAACTTGTCTATGTCAATGCTTTGTAAATTCCGTCGCTTGACTAGTTCGACATTACGCTGTACGTCCTACAAATGAGCAGAAACAGTTAACGAGACCAAACAATCATCTGAGAAGGTCGGTGGGCACACCACAAGTTCAGTGGGGAGGACATCCTTAGTGATCACGAGATCTTTAATATGGCCACCGACGTGGATGGTATGATTAATGCATTGTACCAAACCAGAAATCTCCAGACAGTCAAGAAATGAGCCGACCTTGCTGTCGCTAGGGATGTCGATGTGAATATTGAAGTCTCCTGCAATCAGTAACAGCCTTTCACTCACAAATATTTTAGTGAGGAGCTCAGAAAACTTCCGTGTATACAATTTTACACTCTCTAAAAGGAGGCCGGTATGTCACAACAGTAAGAAGCGTTGTCTTTAATGAAGACCTGATTGCAACCGGTTGAAATGATGGGCCATCCGACAAACGGCACATCCTATAGCCAAACAATTCGCAAGCAACAATTGCAACCCCACTACCTACCTTTTCAGAACGCATGGAATGGTAGAACAAGAATATGGGTGGAGTGGTCTTAGAGATACAGCTACTATAACAAGGCGTCTTCCAAGTTTCTGTATGCAGAATTGCATCTACCTTCTCCTGGACCACGTGATTGCGGATAAGTAACCCGTCAGTTTTTAGCTAGCCCTTTGATTCATTAAATAAATTCCGTACAGAATCTCAAGAAATACAATCAAGAAGGCCGCAAGTGAATTCATCTCGAAATTCGTATCCTGATGAAGAAGGGAAATGTGTCCCTACACGTAATTTGAAATGTGCTTTTTCTGGGGTGTCATTTGGGTTCGGCTTATGTCTGCACTCGGATATTTCCATTTTCGGATTCGTAAATAAGGCTCCTTGAGACTAGTTGATGGCACCCAATCATGTAGCTCTACGTCAGATAAATCACTAACGTATGAAGTGCGTTATTACATCGCCATCTCCATCACTCGTTTTTCTAAAGATGATTCTTTTTTTAAAGTATTGCACTGCTCTATCTCTCCAAATCTTTGAAGTATTTTTTCGTTCTTTGGACCATTTTTGGTTACGACTCAACGTCGATGCACCTGCATTCCTAAACAATTGATCATTACTATCACGATCTACACTCAAAAGTTTCCGTCGGAATCTTTTTTGTAAAATTTATAACATAGCAATCGAGTCTTATATTTGTGCTACTCCATTAACTCAGTTCCTGCTTTTAACGTTCCACGCATATGCGTCACCAATGTACTTTATATATTTTCCATTCATCCTAAATATGGTGTTGTTATTATTCTGAGTACATCAGTCTCATTAATAATTAGCAACAGGTGAGTGCAGCTCGTGAAGTGAAACGTAAAACGGGTCAGTTACTTATTATCATTAGCACTGGAAGAGAGTGGGATCGCTTATAAAATGGGTAGGTGTACTAATTAAATCAGCTAAGAAAATGCTGAAACGGTGAGTAATAGAACATTGCTGATATAGATACACCGTGCTACGTTATAGAATTTGGAATTTCAAACTTTAGAAGTGCCTTTTTGGGATTTAAGTCAACAAACTAAAGGGGGAACCTAGCAAATTGACGTTTAAAACTACTGATTCCAGGAATTCGATATACCCCAATTGATTGCCGAAAAGTCGAATATGAAACATTACTTGTCTTTCAATTCTTCTGGAATTCCGCTTTTACTTTAAGTAGCCAGAAATTTCTGTTTACTACCAGATTTTCTCTTGGTGAATCCAACAGCACGCTGACAGTGATTGGGGCAGAAAGTGGAGGGGTTTGAGCGATTCATGTGAACTTTTATTGATGGCTTTGAGCAAGTTATGGAAAACCTATAGAATCAAAGGATTTAGTTCTAAGAAACTCATACTTCAAGAAACTCATTCCTTAAGATTGCTTTAAAGAATTTATAGAGCGAACCTAATTAAATCAATTCAGTGATGATTTCGTACGAACGAATGTTTCCTGCTGCAGAATCACTTCTCGAGATTACTATGCAACTGACAAGAATGCATGGTCGTAAAGCTAATTGAAATGCGTGTGCATAACTAGATTCAAGAAATGTCATTAGAAAGGCTGTGTTCCTCTCGGATTAAGCATCTAGAAGATACTAGGACTGGAGCACTCAATAGGTCCATGAGAAGAAGATCCAAGCCTCGCTCGGAGCAAAGGTCGCTCTCTAGCACAAGGCTTCTGGAGAGTCCGTGCTCGTTGTGGACCTTTGCCTGACTTCTCTGTGATACTTTCGGGTAACCTGCTAATGCATTTGCTTAGACTGTGCATGAGCTTTCCTTAAAAAATCTATCAAAGCAGGACCTCCTTAGTATAAAGTTAAATCTTGCCATTCCTCAAACCATACTTCAGGCCTTCTTCCTTACCAAGCCTTGTTATCACTGTGATAGCTGCATATAATTTTGTCGGATTGTTGGAGGCATGCAGTATCAGAGGATTGGTATAGCTAGAATCCCGATTAAAATAATGCTCACAACTTCCTTTTTTCAGCTGTGCTACAAACTTCAAAGGCGACACCCAGATTAGGAAAATTTGCCAACGAAGAAAGACGGAAAACTGGGTAATAGTTTTCTATGACCTCCAAATCTAGTTCAGGCATATTATTTTGGTTAAAGATGGCAAGCTGGTGCAAGCCAACGTCAACGGCTCAGACGACCTTCTGGTTCTGAAATTAGCATGTCACAAAGAACTAATGGGATGAGGAGCTGATATGAATTCCTCTTAATAAGGTTAGTAAGCCATATTTGGGCTTGTAAATTAAAAATTTAACAAGCATGGTCTTTTGGGGACTTTTGAAGCAACCTAATTCAAAGATGGCAACTGCTGAAATCTGAAGTTGATGCAACCAAGCCTTTAAGATGATTATCCAACGTGAATCTGTCAGTTAAGGTGCAGTTAATATCTCTTGAACATCTCGATTTGATTTAGTATGAAGGGATAATGTAACAGGCAGTTTTTGTGTTCATCGGGTGCTTCTAGAACACCTATCCAGACAATTTTTACTGAGGAGAGCTAAGCTGGCGTTTGCTGTCTCACTGTGACTGTTAATCCATGTTTATGATATATTTATTTGTGTACTGACATCTGTAACAGATATGCCAACAGTAAGAGAACATTTAAGTAACCTACATGTTTACCTACAGCCAGTTGGTGCAGCAATGACTACATAAGCACTGTAGTAGTGCCTAACTCGCCATTTACTTAATACTCAGCTGAGTCGTGGTGAGCGAGCTGCTAACGAAACTTAGCTTTTTGGTTGAAAGGTAAAACATGTAAATGGCCAGGATCATATCTTTAAATGTACCAAGTAGACATCTTTATTAGTTAGCATGACTGCCCCAGCACCAACATACCTAAGCATATGTAGCTTGATTGGAAGAATGAGTGATCGTATTCGTAGACATTGTGGGTGTGAGCTCACAGCCTATTTATGTCTAGATTATAATAATAATAATAATAATAATATTGCACTTGATAAAGCGCCCTCAGAGAACTTAATCTCTTTCTAGGCGCTTTACATTTGCTGCAAAGTGATACGCAATAGAATAGTAAGTAAAATCATGCTTGAAAAACAAACAAAATGAATAACATGGTTAGGGGTTACATGCACTGGGTCAGCATGCAAATGTGGTTAGTGGCAGCATGAAGAGTGTCAGCACGCATAAGCAAATCGAGGACGAATCACAAAGACCCACTAAATGCTGTCCTAAATAGGTATGTTTTTAAGATTAACACTAAATCCCGATCATTCCTAGAACTAATTTTCTCCTGGTCTAGTAAAACATTGGCCAATGCATAGCACCAATCTTCTTATCAGCTTTAGTAGGTACTTTGTCAAATCTTTACTAATATATTATTAATGTAATGTACTCGATAAAGTGAAGTCAGAGAAATTAATCTCTTTCTAGGCGCATTACATTTGCTTCAAAGGGAAATGCAATTGAATGGTAAGTGCAGTCATGCTTGAAAAAAAATGAATAACATGGTTAGGGGTGACATGCACAGGGTCAGCATGCAAATGCGGTTAGTGGTAGCATGCACAGTGACTGCATGCATAAGCACGTGAAGGACGAATCACAGGGACCCACTGAATTCTCTACGAAATAGGTGTTTTTAAGTTCCTTTTAAATGTGGTCAGGTCAGGGGATGACGCAGGTCCGGAGGGAGTTCCAGGCTTTGGGAGCATACGAACTAAATGCACGGTCTCCAAAGAATTCAAGGTTTGTACGAGGTATTTCTAGACTGTTGGATTCCGAAAAGCGGGTGGTACGATGCTTGGCCTGATGGGGGAGTATGTCGGAGAGATAGGCTGGAGCCATAGAATCAAGGGACCTAAAAGTGAGCGACAAAACCTTGAAGTCAATATACTATTGCTAATCACCAGACATGTCTTACTAGAAAATCTCCAAGGCAGTGTAGTTTCGAAATTCCCAACTACGCTAAATAGGTAGATTCTTCTCTCACTTAGGTAAACCTAGGGCTCCTTCGTTGTTATTAATACATTCAGGCGGTAAACATTGCAAACGAGGTGATAAAAGTTTTGAAAAGGTATTTATTTCGTAAAAAATCCCATTCCCTTTAAACATTGCGGTACATTTCTGCAGAGTTGGATTTATTTCGCCGCAGATGACTAGGTTGCTTTAACTTCTTAAACGACTTAAGGTATTGCGAATAAGCAATGCTAAATTTGATTAAGCTTATACGGTAATGATTAGATACAAACTGCATTTAATCCCTTTGCAGGGTCACTTGGGATGGAAGCCATGTTTTCTACGAATCTTTGGCTATGGCACGCCTTGCCACCGGCTGGTAGACTGTTAACGTAGAAGACGGATGGTTAAACACTTTTCAACTGAGCCCTTAATATCTATGGAGTCAGACCTGTCAGATTAGGCCAGTAAATAGTTTACTGTCTTATAAATCCGCTTAGGGTCCGAATGGCAGGAATTCGGCTTTTGAGTGAAAAAAGAAGCCCTGGTTTTTTAAGCTTCCGCGTATAAGGTCGAAGGAAGTTTTGAAATCGACTATATCTTCATCAGGTCCCGATTTCTTGAAACGACATACCTTCAAGCCTGTGCTTAACCCGGCGCATCTATGGAATTTGCTTGTAAATATAAAGGAATCTCCACGACTTTTATACACAGATAGATGAACGGGAGCGCACTTGTAAAGAGCCCTTCTGAGTATCATGTCCACTGAATCAGTGAGGGTATCGAGGCTGCCAGTCGAGTCTGAATACAGATCAAGAAAACCTGCACCACAAACGGATTTCAAAACATTTTCTATGTCAATGCTTTGTAAGTTACGTCGCTTGACGAGTTCGACTTTACCCTGTACGTAAAAAAGAACAGGAACTGTAAACCAGACCAAACAACGATTTCAGAGGGTCAGTGGGCGGTGAGTCATGATAAGTAAGCTTCTAGCAAAACTAGAGTTAAGCCACACATTTAACTGACCCTTTTTAGATTTGTAGACAGAAAGGCTAACAGTGTGAATTCAAGCTGCAGTAAATCCTCATCGACTGTCCACGTAATGATTGTTAATTGATACTCGACGAACAGCAAGATCACCCTGATCAGCATTGACCTAGATCAACAAGATTATGACCGTAATATATCGTTCGTTTCCAGCTACTCAATTGTAACATCTAGAAAATGGTTATGCGATAATCTATGGTCTAGTCTCAGCCGTTAAACGCCTGCTAAGCTCAGTTGCTGTCAAATGTACTTGTCAATGCCGAGGATTTGCAATCATTGCACTTAAGTAGGCTTGGTCTGAGTCAATGCCATTTTCAGCTACTGGCGGCAACTGTGCTTATAGTGCTACTGCGCCTACGAGTCACTAGCTTAGTATAAGGTTCAGGCTTCGCCAGCATTTGTTGTGCTTCTTATTAGACTGACGCGATTTCAAGAGCTGTTCTTACAGACTCGTTGTGTCCGGACATCACACAAGTCGCTACTTTTATGAGAACATATTATTCTGAGCTAGATATTTCTTGAAGAATACATATGAACTGAGCTCATGCACACTCACAGACCAAATTGAGTCTGTGAAACCCAAAGGCATTGCGAACGATAAATGCTAAGGCCGATACAGCTTAAGCGTTAATGCTTCGATACGGGCTGTGCTGAATTGCTGTCGAAATGTCGCCTGAGAAAGAAGCCATTATTTTCTATTAACTTTTGGCTATAACACGTCTTGCAACCGGCTGGGAGCGTCGGAATATAAAATAAGCTATTGGTGGGTCTATAAAAATTCCTTACTTTTAGTATGCCAAAGTCATAAGATTATCCATCTAAAATATTCAAGGGCATAGTTTTCGCTAGAGGAAACGAGAGGGAGAGAGAGAGAGTGGTATTTTGTAATACCTGTGCACTATACAATCACGTACCGAGCGATGGGTTAATCAGTTAGTGTTTTCGTTGGCTGTTGCTGCACAATACGTAGTAAGGTTCAAGTCTTTTTCTTTTATTATCCTATGTGAGAGAAGAAATGTTCCGACAATCTTGAAACCGGCAGACAAGAGTGGGAGCTTCGCCCAATTGGCCGGATGACGGCGTATTTCGATGCCAAGTAGAGAGACAGAGACTGGATCAGGCGTGCCTGAAGTTTACTGAGGTTGACCTTATAACTGGTTGAGCTATTATATGGGTTGCCAGTGGTCGCTAAACGTTCTTGCTCACACAAAGTGATTGCTCGGCAGTTTCAGATCTGACTTTCTATGGATGAAATCACTTTTCAAACGGAAGTATCGCGTTTAGGTTAAAAAGTAAAATTAGTAAATGGGCACAATTTGTTCTTGAAATTTACTAAGTAGACGTCGTTGTTAGTAAGCATGACTGACTTTTGCCAACTTAGTAAACTTTATGTAGCCTAATTTAAAATATGAGTTATCTTAGTGGTAGACATTGTGAGTGTAAGCTCACAGATTAATAATTTATACGTTAACACTATGTCCCAGTCGTTCCCAGAACGCATTTTTTGCTGGATCTAGTACATAATAGGTCACTGCATAGCATCGAACTTCTTATGTGCTTGATCAATTACTTGGTAAAATCGCTGGGATTTCTAATCACTAGACATGTCTTGCCTGAAGAATCTCCACCACGGCATAGTTTTGACATTCTAAAGCGACAATAAGAAGGCAGCTTCTTCGCTCACCTAAGGAAAGTTAGAGCTCCGTATTAGCAATTACTATGTCTAGTCGGTAAACAATGCAAGAAATGTCACTAGGGTTTTTATACTACGTTTATTTCGTAAAATGTTATATTCACTTGAAACAGGGCAGAACATTTCCTGCGAGTTGGATTCCTTTTGTTGCAGCAGACTAGTTAGCTTTGACTGCTTCTACAATTGCCGGACCATACTTCAGACCATAATTCAGAGCGTATTTACCTCCCTTGAGGGCAGCCTTTACAGATTTTTTTAAAGAAGCTCTTTGCTTCAGCATATTTTGAAAGGAAGCAATCGCAAGATAATTGTATTTTCCTCAAGTGGACCAACTAGTTGATCTCGTCCACAGGTACGGCCTTTTTAACTCGCCTGCTCTTCCATTAGTTACCTCCGAAAATCTTAATTTCAGCTTCCATCTTGGGGCTCAAGTCATACGTTTCTTCAAGATTCTGCAATGACGTCTCAGGAGGATTTTCCTTGCCACTTCACACGCAATCCTCAAAATATCTAGTTTTTAATTCAGCAAAATAGCCTCAAACGCACACAGAATATTTATTCGGTGGTCTCTTGTGCAGTGACGGAACTCCCATCGAGGTATTTAATAGTCATAAGCAAATATCATTTGAATACGTAGGCTTCATAAGACTTACCGAAGACGTCAGCAGATTGAACAGCAACACTGCCATAATGATGAGATTGACAGCCTTCATCGTTCTAAAATTAAAGTATAACATATAGCGAATTGTATTTTTAGATCCAAAGACGCAATGGATTAGCTTAAAACGTGACCAGCTATACATCCAGATCATTTAATTTCCTTTTCTAACGGTTTGAAAACTGAATATTATTGAGGTTTCGCAGTCCTTTTGTTAAAATACTAGTTGATTCGGGCTTTTTTAGATAAGAATACCACGTCCAAGTTGGTCCATGCATTCGTGACATCCCGTCTCGACTTCTGCAACTCACTGTTTACTGGCCTACCAGCATGTGCGATCAGGCGATTGCAGCTGGTGCAAAACTCTGCAGCTAGGCTTGTCTGTCATAAGCGTAGCAGTTGCCACACTACTCCACTTCTCGCCGACCTACACTGGCTACCAGTCAAGCAGCGGGTTGACTTCAAGGTTTTGTCGCTCACTTTTAGGTCCCTTCATTCTATGGCTCCAACCGATCTCTCAGATATACTACCCCATCAGGCCAAGCATCGTACCACCCGCTTTTCGGAATCCAACAGTCTACAAATACCTCGTACAAACCTTTAATCCTTTGGAGACCATGCATTTAGTTCGTATGCTCCCAAAGCCTGGAACTCCCTCCCGACCTGCGTGAAACCATCCCCTGACCTGACCATATTTAAAACGAACTTAAAAACACACCTATTTATGACAGCATGTAGTGGGTCCCTGCGATTCATCCTTCATGTGCTTATGTGTGCTGACACTGTGCATGCTGCCTCTGCCCACTTTTGCATGCTGAACCTGTTCATGCCACCCCTAACCATATTATTCATTCCGTTTGTTTTTCAAGCATGATTTTACTTACCATACAATTGCATTACCCTTTGCAGCAAATGTAAAGCGCCTGGAAAGAGATTAAATTCTCTGAGGGCGCTTTATCAAGTGTATTATTACTATCATATTAATATTAATTTGATGAGACATTCCACTTGAGCTACGTCGTTGGAATTTTACTGTGGTAGCCGAGCTGTGAAGATGAGCTTAAATACGGGTGGTTGGCATTTGGTTTTCCTTTAAATCTAAACTAGTATCTTTTGTTGGTAGAGTTTTATGAGCACGAACATTCAGCTTTTCAGTGGATCTATCTAAGATATTGGGCATGGCAATACAATCGCTGAGGGGATGAATCAGCCAATTCATGAGGACCAACATAGTTTCTACTTAAGCTGAGGACACCAGGCATCGTCGAACGATCAGTGGAAAACCTACTAAATAAGCCGCACGATGACCATGCAAACAGCAGCACTAGCAGCGTATAACGAGACGGCAGCTTGGTTGATCAGGATTTTCATATCCGTCTAACTATCGAAATGTGTAGTATCCAGAAGCTTTAACTATATTGAGCATTCTCAACTACTGTCCAGCTCCACTAAATGGCTAAAGCATTCACTGCTGCAATCCTAGAAAGCTCGGTTGAACTTTTTAATTGTAACTACTTACCGTTTAATAGGATTAAGTACAGGAAATAGTGAAAGACACGTTGTCCGCTGTTGTTGTTATAGCTTAGAAAATGCGGGCAGTACCTTCGAATTAGCCTTCACACTAGTTGGCCGGCTAGTCACGTTCTAGAAACGCCCGCATTCAGAGAGTTTTTATAACATTCGAAACCACTGCCCATTCCACTTACAGACATTCATCCAAGTTATTCAGGATCTGCTTGATTTCCAGTCAGTTAAGGTAACTGGAGAGCTTTGCCATTAATTGCGACAATGCATGCTCAAGTTGTACTATAGCCTATAGGGTTATTTCTAGCCGCAGAAAAGGCATACACGGGTAGTAGCGAAAGTAAGATAGCAAAATTACAAGATAATAATGAGTAGCGAAATAAAATGTTTCTATTGTGCAGGCATTTAGCATTAGCTTAAAGGTATACATAGAAAGTTTCTACATGGTTTATATGTGTACAACCGTCAATCTACCAGGTTAAGCTGGTCAGGACACAAAGCCATTTTGTCTATCTGGGAAGATTCACATTAGCATCGATCAAATACTCTTCTGGTGCTACAGGAATGCAATAAAATTAGCAGCCACCAAAATTCAGCAGTTTAACCATTCATAGGTATGACATTGGTGAATGCTCGAACAAATTTTGAAAAGCACATAGCCATGCAGCCCATTAAAACTAAAGACACTAGCTGGTTTAGGTTACGTCATTTACGTATATAGCGGCACAAGAGCCTTGACCGTGCGTTCGACGATAAAAAATGGCTCACTGTTGACTCGCACCAACGACCCGGTTCGTGAACAGCGGTTTCCTGGCCTCCCGGGTGAATTCCTATTGCTGAGGTACGCATTGTCATGCATATTAATGGAGACCCTGACGCTTTTGCACAGTCTAAGTGCTGCATGAACCTGAGTATGCTTTTTGTTATCGCTGGTCTCGCAAAATCATTCGGAGGCCGTGCCTTTGATTTCTATACTTTCAGAGCGTAGAACTCACTCACTCCAGTCGCAATTCCCTACGGCCCCTGACGCGACGACCTTGACAAAGAAGCTCAAACACACTTGTTTATGACAACAGCTAGTGGCTCTTTGGGTTAAGTCTTTCGCATGCATATGCCCCATTAGCCTATGCCTGCCGCTTCCGGGTGTTACCAACAATCATTTGGTAATGCATTCCTTCCAGCGTCTTCTAATTACCCAAAAAGAGGTTCAGATCTCCGAAGGTACTATTTGAGTATATTTTCATTGCTATTATTTAGTCAGGCATCCCAACGGAGCACTCAGTGGTACGATACGCGGACTATCCAGATATCTTCGCCTATCGAACCAATTAAAACTGCCACACGCTATACCTTTTTGTCGATCTCACCGTATCCTTTGAAATATACAGAGTATTGCAGTTAGGTTCTTATGGTAGCACTGCAAGCCTTCAAGGTAAAGCTGTCGTACTCACACGGAACATCTCTACGCGATATATAATAAAGGTCGGGTTTTTAAGGTTAGGGAAATTCTACTGGTCTGGGTAAGCTATGGAATCATTAAACTTTTTGAACTACAAGCCCATTTAGGAACTGAGACTGGCTAAGTCAGCCTCTGACAGATCTTAGGTTTAATCCAAATCTTCCGGATTAGATAATCATCAAGACTGCGAAAATTCAAAAAACGAAGATTAAATCCAACTGACGAGGCAAATCCAGCACAAAGCGTTAGACAGAGCATCTGGACGTAGCGTGTTTGGCTCTAGCTGCCTGAGCTTACATTTTCTGTTTATATACTGCCTGCATGCACCAAAATAAGCTACCAGAGTGCAAGTAGATCAGAAACGTTTAGTCTAGTTCCATTGATTAGCTGTGCAATAACTATTTTTAGTCTTGCAATCTAAAGAATATTTCTGAGAATCGCAGCTTCAATATTTTCTAAAGAACGAAGTCTAAGTTATGCAGATGGATCAAAGGCATCAAAAATAACACATATTTAGTTTACATCTGTCTGCGAGCAGAAGTCGACTAACTTTATTTCATAATTACAACTTAAACAGGAGAAAATAGAGTGAGCTTGCATTAAACGGCACTCTGCGAGCTTGCAGCTGACAGCTACCCTAAGATCTACGGCTATTCTAGCTCTCCGTGTATCTAGGTGATACCCTGGTGAGGCTACTGTCTGTTGAAGTGCTGCAAGGTGGAAAACGTGTATGGAATTTGCCAACTCTATATGGATGCCCTATAGTGAGGAGTGGTTGGGACAATGTCATGGGCACAGTAAAAAAGAATAACTTATGCTGTCTTAAATAACGTGATTTCACTTCCACACCTCTGTTTGTGGCAGCATTTGCTGTGTACTCGTTGTTAATCTTTCAAATGACTATGAGTGGTGACACTATCCCTTTCACTGCTTACCGTAATTCCGCATTGCCTTGTGCATATTGCCTTTTACACAAAACACTACAAGCTTGCCTTTTAAATTTCAGCATTCTGCTCTGAAAACCAAGTTTCTAGCTAATATCGTATTTAAAATTAAGTACAGCTATCACACATGAAGGCTTAGCTGTTGGCCGTTTGACGGGAGTGTTGGAAATTACAAGCCAACGCTCATCTAAAGCTTACTGCTTATGTCTTGATCAGCCAGGCCAGTGGCGGCCACGTTGTGTCGTCCTGCTGCTGGTAAATGTGCTATTACTTAAGACCTCGCTTACCTATGATCGTTAGTTATCGAAGTTCACATGCATTCCTATATATTTTTGCCGTTGCTATGGCCCTCGAATTATGCATTAACAAAAGAAAGACTTTGCTGTGTGCTCAATCGGGCCAATACTGAAGGACTTAATCATTTTGGATCCCCAGCATTATCTAGAGCCGCCCTGAGGAATCTCGCTCATGCCTTGCTATGAAGCTCTCTAACTTAGTGGTCAACTTGCTTATCATGTCCATCCCCTTGACCAATTTTAAGACATGTTTGTGGAACGCTCGCTCAAAGTGCAATAAACCCGACATAATAGGCGATATAATTAATGAGATTGATTTTGATCTGTTTGCCTTGACTGAGACAAGCCTGAAATAGGTTACGTGCATGACTGTAATCAAAGCATCGTCAACTGGTTTATCCGTCTTTCCTACGCAGGGATGCATCGATACTGGTGGCGGAATCACGGTCATTGCACTGCCAACCTTCAAATTTAATCCGTTTGCAGTAACCTCGAACCAGTCTTTCTAATCAGTTCTTATGAGTTCATCCAACGATAAGCTTCCACTGGTGGCAGTAGCCTCTCGTTGCCCAGTTTCTAAGTCATCCTTCATCTCCGATTGCTCTGACCCTATTTAGACTCTGTGCACAAGAAATCCATTTTTCCCGGTTTTTTGCGTCCCAACATATAGCATGCTCGCCCGTTCATTCTCCATTGCAGAATGCTTAAAAAATCAAAGTTCTTGCGATCGTCATACACGGATACGATACAGCTAAGTTCCGTGCTTAAGCTACTCCTGTTGTTGTTTGACCATCGCACATAAGAAATTACTTGCCTAAGGGCTTCTGAACGCTTATCGCTTCGGCCTGCTGGGTCACCTACACCACCTGCGGCCTTAGCTACGCCAGCGGCTCGTAACCTGTATTCTCTAATAACATAACTATAAGCTATCTCGTAACCTATTATCACTTCGTCATCGTAGTACAAATGCATTCCTAGATATTTCTGGCGCAGCTAAAAAGTATCGTGAATTATGCATTCGCTAAACACAAGCACCCAAGAGCCGCCACTGTGGCCTGGGCAGTTAGCTTATGCAAGTCATTTGGCGGAAATAGTGAGCTGAGTACCCGCTCGTTAGGTTTTCGTAGCATTATCTCGAACCACTCAGCTCGCTCCCAGAAAAGTGTCACTGTGAATCTCTCTAACTTTGCAGTCATCAAGCCAGTGCTAACTCCAGTAGCTCTACTTAAATCTTTTCTTTGGAATCCTCGCTAAAGATGATATAAAATTCTAGTAATAAGTGAACTTTTTCCGGAAATGGTCTCAACCTGCTCGCCTTAACTGAGATTTAGCGGAAACCGGTAAACTGCTCGACAATTAAAGGCGCTACCCGACTGGTTTCTCATTCTTTCACACCCCTAGATACATCCCAACTGGACCAGGAGTTGCTCTGATTACGAGCTCAAAATTCAACTGTAAGCTATTTGAAGTACCCTCGGAGCAGTCTTTTGAGTTGATTATCTTTATTTCACCAGAAAACAAGCTACTGATGGTGGCAGTAGCCTATCTCTTACCAAACACCCAATGCTCCTTTATATCAGCTTTACCTGATTTCATTTCGATTCTGTGTGAAAGAAATTGATCCTTCCTCAAGATGGCTGATATCAATATCCACTTCGATAGCTTAGATGACGCCTTCAGTACAGAATTTCACGCATTGCCTGACTCGTTGTCTCTTGCGGCTCACGTGCATGGCCCAACTCTAATCAAAAATCACACACCCGGCCGCATTTCCTCGTATATCTGCACTTTATCCTCCCGAACTATTAGCAAATCCTGCTTATCTGACCAATTGAAGGTCTCATTTTGCCTACTATGTGTGCCCTCCTCCTCTTCCTCTTTCTGCTGTTAAATTACCGGTAAATCACAAAACCTGAAAACCCATGACTTCAATGCTGTCCGTGCGAGAATGTCTGCCTCGCCTCTACTGCTCAGTCTCCCTTCCAACCTTTAATCATTTGTAGTTAGCTACAACTCAATACTGGGTGAAATTTTTGATGAGTTTGCACCTCCGACTAAGCACTCTGCACACCCACGCTCAGACGACCTATGGTTATCACCAACATCAAACTAGCTAGGTCTACTAATCGAGAATTTTAAATAGCACGCAAGACATCATGACTAACTGTCCATCGACATGCATACGTGGACCACTGTAGATAATACCAATTGATTTTGGCCAAGGCAAAGTCTAGCTTCTTAAAAAATACTGATGAATAATGGATACACAATAACTCTAATACGTCAAGAATAAACCATCTTCTCCTCAACCTACTCCCGGCTTAGCTCCTTAGGTGTTAATAGCAGGGATGATCTAGATGATCAATTCTCTAGCTTCTTTGTTCAAAGATAGACAAGATCCCGGAGTGAATCCCTACGATGGCAACATCCTCCCTTAAATTATGGCCCTCAAGTCCATGCAGCACCTAATGTCTGCATTCAAGCAGGTCACAATTGACCTCGTTCTAAAGTTCGTATCGCAAACAAAGAAGACGGTAAAGCCTTTAAGACCTATTCCTACAGTCTTGCTCCTACGTTGTATTAACCAGCTGCTGTAATGCATTACTAACATCATGAATACGTCATTAGCCTCCGGTCATGTCCCAGCTGCTTTTAAAAAATCTGTTGTCAGATCACTACTCAAGAAACTGACAGCAGACCGAGGGAACTTGCGAAACTACCGCCCAGTCACTCCTCTATAATTCCTCTCAAAGACACTGGAAGGAGTCGTGGCAGACCAGCTTAGCTCGTAGATGGAAACATTTAAACCTAGTCTGTAAGACTAGTCTGGCTTTTGAACTAATAATTCCACAGAGTGAGCATTTTTTCTGGTGGACATCGACCAACTTAGGAATGCCGGCATGAGTAGACTATCTTTGCTTGCTTTCTTGGTTTGCTCAATCTTTCGGAAGCTTTGGCTACTATCGACCACCACGTTCTTATTGAGTGCCTCTCAGCTCTTCCGGCGGCTATAGAGGATCGCTCAATGCTGAATTTGAACCCATTGGCATAGAGCTTAAATCAGCTTGAATGCTCATGTCGACTCCAGAGTCGCAGCAGCCTGCTTATCTCACGGTGCCGGCTTTCATATGGCCTTGGCCTTTAGACGTTCCCATACTCACATGATCGCGAATGATGGTGATCAACCTACCACCTGGCTGCTTTAGCTTGAGCCGCCTCTTCGGCACACCCAGCGATGAGCGAAACAAGATCGCTGCCGTACATCAAGTGGCCACCATGCAATCCGGATTTCTCTGGAGTAGAAAGCAAGCTACGATTGTGCCTCGCCCGAGCTCTTTAAAGCTGGACTCGGGATCTTCAGTTTGCACCGAACTAAGCCAGCTGCCTCTGGCTGTGTACTTACGTTTGGACTCGTCGAATCCAGAATGTGGGCCACGAGCGGACCAAAAGCACGCTAAACGATCGCAACAGTATCCCAACGGGAAATCCTGTATGCAGTGTAATGTAAGGTTATGTATCTCCGGAAGTAAATCCACACAGCCAAAAGAACATAGCGAGTGTGCTCGCAGGATTGCTTTTCTTAGCTAACTTAATGCCTGTGAGGCTTCTGGTGCCAATACTAACTCCTGAAGGCATTCTAACCCATTCTTACTTTGTGTGCAGAGGCTAGCTTAATCTAAGGGCATTTCGAAGCCCTAGAGCCGACGAAAGCAAGCATATGCGGAAAGTGAGTCATACTGCAACGTAAAAATCTGATGAGACACAGCATGCTAGCTTTCCGTTAGCTCTTCCACTGTAGTGTTTTCATGACACTCCGGGATGGCTTAGCTCACGCGAAGCCTAGTACTTGAAATGTTGAATCCTGGTTAGTTACTCAGTGACTCGCGTTTGCACGATATGCAACGACACAATGCCAGCATCTGGCGGTTATGTCGTTCTAGCCAGAGTAAAAAAGCTACAGAGTGAAGGCAATCTTAAAAAGTGTGCTCAAAAAGCCGTTTTTGAGTAAAATTTACTGAGAATGAAAAGTTTTCATTCAGCGAGCTTGACATCCAAACATTTGACTTTCGTAACCATAGGATGTAAGGTGTGTTAACTTTACCTGAGTCCAATTTATATTGTCTTGGGTGAGTTTTTCAAATCTTATTCCTTATCTCCTACCTCAAATTCTATTGACATCATGCAAGATGTCGGCCTCGGTATCGGCGATGCGAAAACCCGGTTTTTAGTTCAGCTACAACTTTACTTGCTATCCGAAGTGTCGCATAGCGACTACTAGCGCCCTGCTGACAATTGCAGTTTCGCTTGACGTCAGCCCGTCCCCTTGAGTCACGTTGAGGGCATTTAAAGTTTAAAGCCAAGGTCTTCAGGATGATGGCCGTCATCGTGCCCAGGTGCCTAATTTAGGTAGGTCGCCTGAAAGGGGAAATCTTTCCGCTTTGACGCCTGAACGCTTTTCTGGTTCCCCGACGCTTCTGCTTGAACGAATCCCTGCCAGTCGGCCAGCGAAAAAATGTTCCTGTTCACAATGGGCAACGAGGCGATAAGCCCTCACTTCTCCAGCTAAGCTGATGCTCTTGTCATCTAACGAGATTCTGCTATTATTCTCGTCGCCTTTCTCCTGCTAGCCATTTGGATAGAAGGTTACCAGGCCGAAGGGCTGCTGCTTAAAGACGATCAGCCCAGAAGTTCGCAGCAGAAGATGCGCGCCCCTCGAGAGGCGTGCAAGCTGTGCCTTGGACTACGTGGCTTTTGGCGTGGCAGCTCCACCGGGTGGAGTGATTAGAGCTTCCAGAGGAGATGCGGCTGCACGCCTGCGGCAAGTGTGCATCTCTGTGCTCTGGAGGGGACAAAGAGAAACAGCCGCTGCCGCAAAATGACCGGTGGAAAGAAAACGGCTGCTGGAGTAATTACCTACTTCTCTCGGCGATTCAGAGTAAAAGGCTGTGCCTTCGAACAATTACACAACGGCACAGAAAAGGTAGGGCAGCCGAATGTGGAGCGACCGCCTAAGCAAGCAAAAAACCATAGTTGCTGTCGGCGTCCGCTTCGCAACTCACCCATTCGAATGCACACCAAAATATATCTGCTCCGAGCTACTCGGAGCTGAAGCAGCTGCTATTGCGATTTCAAAACGTGTAGCACTGTTTATTTGGCAACCATTTTTCCTCACTTGGGAACTGTGAAAGCCCTACTTCGTGCGAGATTACTTAGCCACTCTGGGTCTTAGCACTCGTTCTTTATCACCCGAATCGTGGGTTCAACGCCTGCAGTAGCTGCAGGCAGCTCGGTGCTGTCCACTACAAGCAGGATTGAAGCCGAAATGCTTCTTCCAGGCTTGTATAAATGGTGCTATTAAATCAGCTAACTTAGTGGCCCGTCTGTAATGCCATTAATCCGACGAGGAAATCAGGCGTGTTAGCTGGAGAGGCGTATCTATAGAACAACATAATATCGACTAAGCTGTTTCCGATAATGGCTGGTAATGGACATATGGTCTCATGCTACGAAGATCGAGTAAAACGAAGAGCTGAATTTTGATGGCGATCGCCAAGTACGTACTCTTGAGATACCAGATAAGATCCACGTCTGGGTCCGTATAGGAAGTTGTAAATGTTCATATGTATGCATCTCCGTCCGAAAATCCAAAAGCTCTATGGTAAAGTAAATGTAACCCGGAAGAGTTTCACTAGGAAAATCAGAGTGGCTTTCTGTATGATACTTCGGTGTTGCACCTAAAGGATCGCACGTCACTCCATGTCCCAGGAGGCCTCTTTCTCCCACAGGGCCTCGGGTGACTCCGAGTCCGGTGTACACCTTTACCTGACTTCTCCGTGATACCTTCTGGTATTCCGCAGTTATCTTTGCTGAGACTGCTCCAGAGCTGTCCAAGCAGTGCCGCTCAAAACCGGACCTAATTACATAAGATGCGAGGTCGCCCTTAGTCAAGATCTACAGGCGGGCTTTCTGCACTCACACTGCATGGTTTAGCAGACCGATCGTGTATCTTAATCGTTCAAGTAGAATATTGTGATCAATAGCCTCCAAGATGGCAAGTCGCAGACCCAGCAAGGTGAAGGGGTGACATTCTATCGTCGTTGCTGCATAGGATACGGTTGATTGGTCGGCTGCTATATTGGATATCGAGGTGTGCAGTGTCGGTGCAGTGGTGTCGCTTCAATCTCGATTGTAGTCTTTCTGATTTCATACTTTTTCAGTTGAGCTGCAAGCTTCTTAGCATCAACTTTATCAAGATCATCTGTCCAAAAGAAAGATGCAAAACTGGGCGACGATTTCCTACGACCTGAAATCTAATTCGGGCATTTTGTTGATCGGGGAGAGCAAGCATTCGAAAACTTGGTCAGCGGCTCAGGCTTCCCTACGGTAGTGGGAGGTCAAACAAAGTCACCAAGTTTAGCCGCGCAACCAAGTTTTAAGACCAATCTGAAGTTTTTCGAGAAACCTTAGAAATGAATGAGCTATCCCGATTCTCTAGTCATCGATGTGAAGTTTAGGACTTTCAGTAATAAACGGTGGTGCATTACCTGTAAATATTACGATGAGGAACTCGAGGATATAATCCTCAAACAAGGCTAGCAACTCACACATGGATTAGTAGATTATATCCGTAATAGGCATAGTCTTGAGGAGATTTAATGCAACTTATTCAGAGATGCCTCTGCTGAAATCTGAAATGTATAGGGCCAAGCGATGCATTTAACATTTCAGCAACCACGACACCCAACCTATCAGACCCTGTGGGTTAAATAAGAAAAACCAGGTGAGGTGTTCTTACGAGCTCATCCGTTGAGATGCGTGCCTTGCATGTATCAGTTAAAAAGTACCACAAAATCTCCTGTAAACCTCGATTTGAATTAGTATGGAGGGGTAAAGTAACAGGCGGAGTTTGTAAGAATCCGGTGCCTCTAGAACACCTATTACGATTATTGCTGTGGCGTGCTAAGCTAGCATTTTCTAGCCTTTTTGTGACTATTCATCCTCTTAGATGGTACATTTATTTTTGGGCTATAGCCTGCAATGGATGTATAAAGGGTCAGAGTCCCATTACAATTAAGTAACCTGCAGCATAACCAGTAGGTAGTTGGTGGAGCAGTGAGGTTATAACAGCTGTAGTAGCATGTACCTCACCATTAAGTTCCTTAAAAGATTACCATTGCCTTCCTTAAAATATTTTCCGTGGAATCTGCAAGCGATGTGGCTATCTTGGTAAAGTGTAGTAAAAAAGAGCTCTTCTCCTGAAGACGCTATACTATCACAGCTGTGGTTTTAATTAATAGACAAACTTAGCCCTGCCATAACGAGCTTTTTAATGCTTATTTGGACAAAGGTCTCGTACCCAAGTCATTCAAATAGGCAATCATTATACCCATACTTAAAAAGTCTAGATTGGATATATAAGTCCTTGAAAACTAGCCCAAGTTTCTCTTCTTCCTTTTTTGTCAAAGATTCCTAAACAAATTGTCGCTAAGCAGCTGGCAGCAAATTTTGAAGAAAGAAATGTCAGAGACATTTCAGTCGGGGTTCAAGAGACAGTGCTGCACGAACCTGCTCTCCTCCATGTTAACAATGACGTTATTTAAGGTAACGATGACGGGAATTTCACAGCCCTTGCTCTGCTAGATCTTTCAGCAGTCTTTGACACCATTAATCACGATGTCCTACTACAAACGATTAGGAATAACGATCGGTCTGGCAGAAATGGCAATGGCGTGGTTGAAATCGTACTTGTCTGATCGTGTTCAATCCATGTCGTGTGGGGATCTGGTCTCACCCACGAGCCCGGTCACCTGTGGAGCCTCTTAAGCGTCCGTCCTCGGTCCCTTTTCGTTTTTCATTTATACCCAACCCCTGGGGAAAGTGATTAATAATAATAATAATAATTTACTTGATACAGTGCCCTCAGAGAACTTAATCTCTCTCCAGGCGCTTTACATTTGCTGCAAAGTGAAATGCAATTGAATGGTAAGTAAAATCATGCAAAGGCCAACGGAATAGGATATCACTTTTATGCTGACGATACTCAGGTGTATTTGTCAATCAAACTTTCGGAATCTGCTGGAGCAACTGAGAAACTGAGTGCTTGCCTTGCTGTCAATAAATCCTGGATGTCGGAAAGTTTCTTGAAAATACACGAAGAAAAAAATTAAACTTCTGCTCATAGGACATCCTAAACATGTAGCCAGATTCAAAGGCTTTGCTCTTCTAATAGGTGATGCTGTCGTGAGACCATTCCCACGTGCTCGAAATTTAGGTGTTGTTTTCAATAGCTGCCTAAATTTTCTAAATTAGCTTGCAGAAAGATTTGAAAAAAATAGTAATTAAATTAAATTGAATATATTATTCTCAATTACTTTGACAAGATTGCTTTTTAGACTTTGTCCTTAAGAAAATCCTAAAAGTGAGATTCTTAGGATGGTTTTTACATCGAATGACTGAAAAAGACATGTGATAGGGCTATACTTGCGAGCCAGACTAAACGTTTCTGATCTCTTCATATGCTGGTAGCCATGTCAGTGCATGCAGGCTGTATAAAACGAAAAATGTGAGCTTGAACAAGTAGCTTCCAATGAGCTCCTTCCGGATAAGAAGAATAATAATGATGTTATTGCACTCAATGAAGTGCCCTCAGAGAACTCAATCTCTTTCTATGCGCTCTTCATTTGCTTCAATGGAAAATGCGATTAAATGGTGAGTAACTTCATGGGTGATAATAACATGAATAACATGGTTAAGGTGGCATGCACAGGGTCAGCATGCAAATGTGGTTAGTGGCAGCATGCACAGTGTCAGCACGCATGAGCACATGAACGACTAATCCCAGAGACCCACTAAATAATGTCCTGACCAAGGTCTTGCTGAGTTTGTGGGCTCGAGCCCTGAGGCATATGTGAAGTGCCTGAATAAAGACTCAGTTTTTATGGGGCGCTATTCAAATGAATTATATTTGATTATACTTATGTCACTGAACGTAAAGAAAGGTACAAACATGTGTGAGTCACGATAGCAGGTGACGTGTAAGGTACCGAGAAAGTACTAGCTTAAGGTAGCTAACAAGGTTTGCCTTCTTCGGCAGCAGGAGAGTAAGATGTAGTTGCTTATGGCACAGCTATTAGCTTCTCAAACAGCATGGGCAATTGAAATACTTGAAACTACAATCTCTTCTACAATTGGGATGGTTAATATCTGGAAATCTGGGATATTCTGCTGCTTGTTAATGTTAAACATCACTACTAGAAGTCTTGAAGTCTTGCCTGTGAAAGCAATCCGATTTATGATGCAGATAGACAAAAGGAATCGAAAACGGTTCACGTAAATCTTTTAGATTTGTCTGCAAGCTTCTAGGAGCTAGCTTTATTCTATTTTTGCAGCTGAAAATGGAGAAAACACTGTGAGCTTGCAGTGAATCACACTGAACGAGCTTTCAACTGACTGTTACCGCATGATTAACGGCTAATCAAGATATGGCTTGATGTGTGTGATGCCTTAGTGAGGCTACTGTTTCATTAACTGCTCCTTGACGGTGAACAATTTGTATACTTAGTCAAGTCTATACCAATGGTCTCTAGATGGTACGACAATCTCATGGGTGCAGACAAGAAGACAAATTCATGCTTTCGCAAAGAATAAGACCAGCTGAATGCATCTGTTTCTCAGAGAGTTTAGTCTGTCCTTGTGGTTCGTCTTTCAAGTGACAATGAGTGCTGATGCAATGCATGCAGCCACAAGCCGATTTTGGGTGTTGACCCTGTACATGTCACCTCTAACACCATGAACTACTATCCTGTCATGTCCATTGCACAATTCTTTACCGAAACAAGAATTTCTTGCGAACATATCATTCATATTCCTATACAGCTATCACCTCTGAAGGCTTAATCCTTTGCTATTTGACCATACAGCATAGGAAATTACGGCCTTAGGGTAATCTGAATGCTTACTGCTTAGGTGTTCATCCACCACGCCAGAGGTGGTCACTTTTGATTCTCCGGGTGCTGGCAATATTTCCTTTACCTACGACCTTGCTTACCTATGATCTTTTCATAACCGTCGTTCGGATGAATTTCTAGCTCAGACGCCGCTCGTAGGGCGGGAACTGCAAGCTGAGTACCCACCCGTTTGGTGATCCTCGCATTGTCTCGAACCGCTCAGCACGATCTCCCACATGCGTCACTGTAAATCTCTCTACCTTTGTGGTCAGCAGGCCTGTTGTAACTCAATTTGCCAGACTTAAAGCTTGCCTTTGGAATTCTCGCTCAAAGTGCAATAAACCTCTTGTAAAAAGCGACCTCATTTCTGAAAATGGTATCGACCTGCTCGCCCTAACTGAAACTTGGCTAAAATCGATAAACTGCCCGACAATTAAAGACGCAACTCCATCTGGTTTCTAGTTCTTTCACACCCCTGGATCAATCAAAACAGTAGGCGGAGTTGCTATTATCGTGCGCTCGAAATTTAACTGCGTCATTTGTGGTACCCTTGAAGCAGTCTTTTGAATCAATTGTCTTGGTCTCACACGAAAACAAGCTACCCAAAAAGGCAGTAGTCTAATGCGCACCAGGTATCAAATCCTCCTTTCCCTCAGATTTCTCCGATCTCATTTCTATTCTGCCTGCAGGAAATCGATCCTTCCTCGTTATAGGTAATTTCAACGTTCACCTTGATAACTTATCTGACGCTTCCAGCGCCGAATTTCATGAATGGACTGAATCATTGTCATTTTTGGATCATGTCTGTGTCACTCACAACAAAGGTAACACACTCGACCAAATTTTTTTCTCACACAACTGCACTTTGTCATCACCAATTATTACCAAATCCTGCTGCTCTTTGTCATCACCAATTATTACCAAATCCTGCTTCTCTGACCACGTGCCGATCTCATTCCATCTATTGAGTGTGCCCACTTCCTCCTCTAAATTAACCTGTGAATCACGAAACCTCAAGACCTTTGACATTGATGCTGTCCGTGCGAGAATATCTGCTTCACCTCTGGTGCTCAGTCCTCCGTCCGATCTGTCATCATTAGTGGATAGCTACAGCACGGAACTAGCTGACAAGCTCCACGAATTTGCTAACAAACTCTAACAAAGTGTACTGTGCACTCTCGCCCCGACGGCCCATGGGTTACCACAGACATTAAACTAACCAGGGCTACTACACACAAGCTTGAGAAAGCATGCCAAAGATCTGGACTGACTGTCAATCGACAGGCATATGAAGAATACTGTAGGTCGTACCAATCGATCCAAGCCAAGGCCAAGTCTAACTTCTATAAAAACATTGTTGAATCACCGATGCACAATCCAAAAATGCTGATGTCGACAATAAACCATCTCCTCAACCGTCTCCAAATAAGCTCCTTACCCGATGATCCTTGTGATGATCTTGCCGATGGCTTCTCTCGATTCTTTGTGCAGAAGATAGACAAGATCACGGAATCCATCTCTGCGATGTCAACCTCCCCACTAAAATGTTGTTCCTCGGTTTCTGGCTGCACCTCAATGTCTGCATTTAGGCAGGTCACTGGTGATCTAGTTCTACAGTTCGTATCTAAATCAAAGAAGACAACAAGTCCTCTGGACCCTATTTCCACTGTCCTGCTCCTACGTTGTATTGATCAGCTGCTGCCATGCATAACTAACATTATTGATATGCCATCAGCCTCCGGTCATGTCCCAGCACCTTTCGAATAAGCTGTAGTCAGGCCACTTCTCAAGAAAGCGACACTAGATCAAGAGAACTTAAGCAACTACTGCCCAGTCTCCCATCTACCATTCCTATCAAAGACGTCGGAACGGGTCGTGGCAGACCAGCTAAACTCATATATCGAAACCTCACACCTTGCTAGAAAGTTCCAGTCTGGCTTTAGAGCTAATCACTCAACAGAGTCAGCATTTCTTAGGGTATAAAACGGCCTACTTAGGAATGCAGATATGGGTAGAGTGTCTCTGATTGTTTTGCTCCATCTTTCGAAAGCATTTCATGCCATCAATCACAAAGTTCTTCTAGAGCGCCTCTCATCTCGCCTGGGCATCACTGGCACTGCTCTGCAGTGTTTCAGGTCCTATCTCAGTGGGAGACTCCAGAGCATTGACGTGAATGAACAAAGATCATCCGAAGTACCTCTGACGTGTTGAGTACCTCAGGGCTCCGTGCTAAGTCCGGTTCATTCACGGTTTCTTCTTTCCCTCTGGCTGATCTGATTGCCAAGCACAATCAAGGCTTTCACTTCAAGGCTGATGACACTCAGTTGTACCTTCGCTTTGATCCCTCCCAAACTTCAAGCACCTCAAATTCTCTCAACTCACTTGCTGCATGCATTGATGACGTCCTCACGTGGATGGCAGCAAATTTTCTAAAACTAAACTATGATAAAACTAACCTGCTACTTATGAGCGAACCCAATGTAATTCATAGATCGGAAAGGCAGACTCTCAAAATTTGCTCTGCCAGCATATCTCCTGTCAAGTCAGCTCAAAATCTAGGTGTCATATTCGAAAGCGACCTCTTGTAATACGACCGTATCATCTTCAAAGTCAAATCTGCCTATTTTTAGCTTCTCGGCATTTCTAAAATTTGGGCTTGTTTAGATAAGGATACCACGTCTAAGTTGGTTCATGCATTCGTGACATCCCGTCTAGACTTCTACAACTCACTGCATACTGGCCTACCAGCATGTGCAATCAAGCGATTTCAGCTGGTGCAAAACTCTGCAGCTAGGCGTATCTTTCCTGAGCTTGGCAGTCGCTACGTTACTTCACTTCTCGCCGACCTTCACTGGCTACCACTCAAGCAACGGATTGACTTCAAGGTTTTGTCGCTCACTTTTTAGGTCCCTTCATTCTATGGCTCCAGCCTATTACTCAGATATACTACCCCCATCAGGCCAAGCATCGTACCACCCTGCTTTTCGGAATCCAACAGTCTACAAATACCTCGTACAAACCTTAAATCGTTTGGAAACCGTGCATTTAGTTCGTATGGTCTCAAAGCCTGGAACTCCCTCCCGACCTTCGTCAGAACATCCTGACCACATTTTAAGGGCCTTCAAAACACACCTATTTAGGACAGCATTTAGTAGGTCTCTCTGATTCGTCCTTGATGTGCTTATGCCTGCTGACACTGTGCATGCAGCCACTAATCACATATGCATGCTGACCCTGTGCATGTCAGCCCTAACCATATTATTCATTTGGTCTGTTTTTTCAAGCATGATTTTACTAACCATTCAGTTGCATTTCCCTTTGCAGCAAATGGAATGCGCCTAGAAAGAGGGTATGTTGTCTGAGGGCGCTGTATCAAGTGCATTATTATTATTATTTTTATTATGTCTACCAATACAACCACTCATCCTGCCAATCAAGCAACACAAACTTAGGTCCGTCGGCACTGGGGCAGTTATGCTAACTAATAACCATGTTTACTAGGTTCAGAACTAATCGTGGCCATTTACAAGTTTCAACCTTTAACCAAAAAGCTAACCATCCGTTTGAAAAAAAGTGATATGAATATTAGAATTACAAATCGGGAACTTCTGAGCATTTATTGTTTTTGAGTGAGAACCTTTAGCAACCACCGGCAACCCATATAATTGCTCACCCAGTTGTAAGGTCAACCTCAGTAAACTTCAGACGCGCCTGATCCTGTATCCGTCTCGCAAACTGGGCATCGAAATACGCCTTTATCCCCGCGATTGGGCTAAGTGCTCGCTCTTGTCTGGCTTTCTCCAGCTAGTTGGTCTTATTCTTGTCTTGTATATATAATAATGAATGACTAAAAGGCAAACCGTACTATGTATTGTGCAGCAAACGCAAAAGCTACTAGATCAAACCTTCGCTGTGTAAGTGTTTGTATATCGGGCAGGTACTACACAACCCCACTTTCTCTCGTTTCCTGTAGCCAAAACATTACGCTTGAATATTTTAGATATGATAGTCGTGTGCTAACTTAGATATGGTCAGACCGCTACTTTTAGAATTTTAGTGTACTTCTAGAGAGGCATTTCCATAGACATCCACAGATAACGCGTTTTAAATGAAAACGTTCCCAGCCTGTTGTAAGACATGCCATGGATAGAGGTCTACAGTAAGCATTGCTTCCTTCTTAAGCGACCTCGCAAGAGCATTTACATACAGTTCTCGTCGACGCGTTAACGTATCAGCTTTATCGACCTTAAAATTCCTTGTTCGCAAAGCCTTTGGGTGTTATTAAATTAATTTGGTCTGCGACTGTGCACGAGCGGCATTCGTATGAATTCTCTAAGAAATTTCTAGCTTAGCACAATGTGTACTCATAGGCGCAGCGTGCTTCTCTTATTTCCATAATCAACTAGCCCGCAGGCACGGCTCTCGAAGTGGTGTTAGCCTTTCATAAGAAGCACAACAAATGCTGGCGAAACCTGAACCTTTTATAAAGGCTAGTAAAATGTAGGTGAAGCTGCAATATAGGCAGGCACGCCACCAGTGGCTGGAATACGGAATCGACGTAGAGCATGCATACTTAAGTGAAACAATTATTAATTTTCGGCATTGACAAGTATATTTGACAGCAACTGAGCTTAGCAGGCGTTTAACAAGGGCCAACACTAGGCAGTAGATTATCGCGTAATGAGTCTCTAGATGTTCGAATTGACTAGCCGGAAACGAAGGTATATATCGGTCATAATTTTGCTGGTCTAGCTTTATACTGATATGGGTGATGCTGCCATCTGTCAAGTATTTACAAACATGAATTATGTGGAAAGTTGATAAGGATTTGCAATAGCTTGCATTCGCTCTATCAGCCTTTAAGCCTAAACACTAAGAAAATTTAGTTCAACGTATCTCTTAACGCCAGTTTTTTTTGCGAATAGCCCACCATGAATAAACCGAGTATGAAGTAAAGTACGTGCTCATTGGCGCAACAAATAGCTATTTCTTAGGCTGCAGGTTACTTACATTCAATGGGTCGCTGACTTTTGACACATCCGTTACTTGCGTTAGCCAGCAAATATCCGCATGGATAGATAGTCACAGTAAGATAGCTTTCGCCAGATCTGCTCCCCGCAGCGGTAATCATTCTAATAGGTGTCGTTGAGGCACCGGATTCCCGCAAATACGGCCGTCACGTTTGCCCTTCATACTAAATCGAATCAAGATGTTCCGGAGAAGGAGAGTGCACCTTAACCAACTGATACACGTTGGACAATCGTCTTAAAGGCTGAGTGTCTGAGAACACTCCACCTGGTTTCTATTATTCAACCCTCTAGGTGTGATAAGTGAGGGACAAGGTTGCTGAAATGTTGTACGCAACGCTTGGTCGCATAATCATTA
The DNA here is from genome assembly GCA_009760855.2 of Cristatella mucedo. NCBI lineage: Eukaryota > Metazoa > Bryozoa > Phylactolaemata > Cristatellidae > Cristatella > Cristatella mucedo. Next base: position 2,445,957 of record WPIO01000063.1, on the reverse strand, counting down.
GATTTCAGCAACAGCCATCTTTGAATTAGGTTGCATCTAAGTTCCCCTAAGTCTATGCTTTTTCAGATTTAATCTTCCTGTCCATGTATGGCTTGCTAGCATTTATTAGAGGTCATTCGTATGAGCTCTTTATCATCTTATTTCTAGGCAGCACACTATCGTCGATCGCTGAAGTTCCTAAAATTTGCAAGGATAACCAAATAATCAGGAAGATAAACTAATTTCTTAATTTTTTTTTATTTCAGGTTGTTCCGAAAACGTCGTTGCACTATTTAAACGGGTGTTTTTATTTTATATGTCATAAAAACATGAAGTGTAAGCTGCTGACCATTGTTTGAGCCTGCTTGCCACATCTGAATAAAATAATGCCCGAATTAGATTCAGAGGTCTTAGAGAACTAGCGACCTGTTTCTGTTGTACCCCTTGATTATAAGATACTAGATCTAGGTATAGCATAGAACAGGGGTGTCCAATCTTTTTGCGTTGGGGGCCACATTTCAAAAATTTAAAAGGTCCGGTGGGCCACATGTAAATTGGCGTGGTTGACCGCATCAGAAAATAAGATCGTAATTTATTATGACTATTACTATTATACTTAATAAATAAACCGCAATACAATAGTATTTTTTAGCTTAATTATAAATTTTTTTTAATAATAAAGAATAAAAATTTAATCATACGTCCTGGAAAATAATTCGATAGATATTATGGCCAATCTTTTACTTTTGGATTTTTATGTTAATAACATGAAGACAGAAACTTATAAAACTTACAAAATTACATGACAAGGACTCACATAATAACAATGTCTTCGGATTAATTAAATGCCACAGGTATTCAATGTCTTCTGAGCTGCAGGCATCAGTGAGATATTTAGCGCTGTTTCTGTTTGCATAAAATGTCGACATCTACTGCAACAGTGGATGTGGCAATTCTAAGGATTCCTGATAAATGTTCATCTGTGAGATAGGATCGAGTCTTTGTTTTCACACTTTTCAGTCTGGAAAAAAGCTGTTCACTGCAATATGTGCTGCCAAAAAGTGCAACATGCCTGCGAGCATGTTTGGCTAGGTTAGGAAAAGACTCTGATGAAACTTACTGCTTGTAAAAGGTCACAAGGTCATGCTGATCACAAGCAGTTTTTAAATTGCTGTCATTATGAATGTCGATTAGTTCGAGTGGAAATTCATCAGGTGCATCAGAGGGATCGATAATAAATGGATTACTAATCATGTTCATTTCATCCGCATGTTGTTTGAAATCCTGAAACCTCTCTTCAAATTCATCAAAAAGTTTTCTAACGAGAGTGGAGTACTTCATATGAGCCAGGGTTTCAGGCGATCTTGTTGCTATTGTTGTGAAATGTAACAGATTCTTCTGATCTAAGTGTTTCCGGAAATTTTTCAGCTTTTGCACAACCACGACAACACACTCATACATTTTATGGACCAGTTGATCCTTACCTTAGAGTTTGACATTAAGATCTGCAAGATGTTTGGTCATGTCCACCAAAAAAGCCAAGTCATTCAACCACTGCTGTTCATCGAGGAAGCCAACATCTTTTCCCTTTTCTGTCATAAATGTTTTCATTTCCTCCCGGAGTGACCATAACCTGGCTAACGTGTTTGCCCTACTTAGCCAACGGACTTGGCAGAAATAAATAACATCACAATGATCTGGTCCCAACTCTTCAAAGAAAGCCTGAAATTGTCTGTGGTTTAGCTCGCGAGACCTTATCACATTGACTGTTGAAACTACGTTGTCCATTACATGTTGCATGCTCAAGACCTTTACACATAGCTGTTCTTGGTTGATTATGCAGTGATGACTGACAATTTTGTGAGGTACTAATTTTACCATTAAAGCTACAAATCCATTGTATCTACCTGTCATTGAAGGGGCTCCGTCTGTGGTTAAACCAATCAATTTAGTTTCATGAAGATTAAATTTTGTGAGGACCCTCTTGACCTGATCCAAAATATCCCTCCCAGTTGTAGTGCCTTTCATTGAACATATATCCAACAGTTCTTTGATAATGACAAACTTTCCTGTTACTCTGCATACAAACACCGACAGCTGAGCCGTGTCGCTAATGTCCGTGCATTCGTCGAGCACAAGAGAAAAAAATTCGCATTCAGCAAGTCTTTTAGTGAGACTTTCTTCTATGTTGGATGCGAGTTTGTCAACTCTTCTCGCTACCGTTTGATGAGAATGACTGACTTTTTCTACTTCTGACTTCTTTTATAGACACACCCCACCAGTAAACAGCCTGAGGCATTCCTTAACAAATTCACCATCGGAAAATGCTTTTCCCGCTTAGCTATAGCTTCAGCTATTAAAAAACTTACTTTGATCGAAGCCTCAGACTTATTGCTGACTACTGTAAACAATGACTGCTGTCCGATGACGCTCTGTTTCAACGAGTTTACGCGATCCATTCGAAGTTGACCAGTCAGGCTGTTGTACATGTCGCCATGCTTTGTTGAAAAATGTCGCTTAACATTGTACTCCTTTGCAACGGCAATTGTTTCTTGGCATATTAGGCACGTTATCCTACTGAAGCATTTCATTACAAAATAGTCTACAGTCCAAGATGCTTTGAAAAGTCTTCCTTCTGCGTCAATTTTTTGTTTTTGCTAGCATTCACATTCCCCGCCATTTTTCTCTGTGAAATAAAAAAACAGATCGGTTACGAATTGATTAATTTATACTTTGCCACAGCAATATCTTAGTATTAGTAAGTAAGTTGAGCAATACGCGTTTTTGAAAAACCTACCTGACTGATTCCAGTTCGTGCAGCAGCAGCTTAGAAATGGCTCATTTTTTCTAATCACAGTGTGAAACAGTTAATTCCGCTTGCGGAAGCGTTAAAAATGCGATCGTAATGGGGCCGCTGTAGCACAAATATATTATCCCTGCACGCTAAAATGTTCATATGAAGGCTAGCGAAATAAATCGATTGTTTTACATTCACGCGAAAATAGCCAATCGGCCACCTTCACGCTTCATGCACGCGTGAAGTACATCACAGCACCTTATATCGCCGCTTGTAATGATTAAATTAACGAAAAACATGGAGTGACAAATATTTTTTGGATAACGTTGCGGGCCGCATAGAAGACCTCGGCGGGCCGATTTGTGGCCCGCGGGCCACGTGTTGGACACCCCTGGCATAGAAGCTTATGAGAGAACTGAAAGAAGTAAAATTTCAGATTGATTTCAATACGGATTTATAGGAAACCACTCCAGTCACTGCACACCTCCGTGAAACCGACTAGATCCTATTCACCTATCATATCGATACCATGGTGGGCTAGTAAAGAAGGCATGCCTGTGGGTTTTGTCGAATCACGTGACCGCACTTTACACTAAGCACGTCCTGTTTTGAGTTGCATTGTAGGGGACAGCCCATAAACAGTCTCAGCAAAGTAGATAGCATGTTACCCAAAAGTATCACAGAGAAATCAGGCAACGGTTCACATCGATCTCGGACTCTTCAGAGGCCTTGTGCTTGATAGCTGCCTCGTCCAACTCTGAGCAAGGGATGAATTTTCTTTCATGGATACGTCGTCTTAGAATCTTGTAGACGCTGCAACTCAAGGAAGAGTGGTCTTTTGATGAAATTTTAAAATCTAGGAATACACGGCATTTCAATAATCTCTACCAACTTGCGTTTTTGTGAGCTGCAACCTATTGTAACGCCGAAGGCTCGGCGGGGTAAGCTTGACCTGCCGCTTACCTAGCGGCGTAGCCTATCGCCTAATGCCGTTCGGTGCGCGCCTACGCGTAATAAGCTGGCCGCCACGAAACGAGCGTTTCTAGCTCTGACCTGCTTACCGTTACTAAAGGGGGTCGTGAGTCCGCGGCGTGAGTTGGAAGCAAAACACTCAGATTGGGGATTTTACTGAACTTTATTCGCAAGTGCACAAAGTCGCTGCGCGTCTAGTTCAGCTTTATCTCCACACTCCTCCCACGTTCTCAGCTACACTAACACTCTTGCGGAGGGAATACTCCTCCACACTAAGCGCGACCCGGACCCTAAACCCTAACCGGTGAACTAGGAATCCGTTCCTGCCTGTGCCGAGGGAATACCCCAAACACGCCAACTTAAACACTCTAGCGGAGGGAATACTTCACACTGAAGTGCGAACCGGAGTCTAAACCCTACCCGGAGAACTAGAACTCGGTTTCCAGCAGTGCGGCAGGAATACTCCCCACACGCCAACTTAAGCCCTCCTGCGGAGGAAATACTTCTCCACCCTGAAGCGCGACCCGGAGCCTAAACCCTACCCGGTGAACTAGAGCTCCACACACGCCAACTACGCCTAGCTCGCACCGGCAAATCCCTATGCCGAGACCACGTGCTAGCACGCACACACACGACACAAAAGAAACACAAAACACGAAAGAACACACAAAATGCCAGCTCGGGCGCGATACGACCGTATTGGTGGGGTTCCACCGAATCCTCCTAGCGCTGTCTCGTCTTGTTCCGTCAATCGCCGGCGAACAGCCCGCCCTCCTCCCTCGCTTTCAGAGAAACAAGTGCGACGGCGTCGAAGCCGGACCAAAGACAAAAAGACACGAGGCCAAGAGCGAGCGTCGCTCGACTCTTAAATACCTAGCTGAAACAATGGGCAAGAGCTTAGTGGTATTGGGCCCGGACACCTTGGCCCATTACTGTAATGAACTAATACCGGCACTAGGCCACTGGAATGTCCCCTCTGTCCAGCTTGAATGGCTAATGGGTTCCAGACGATTCTTTCTTGGACCGAGTGAAGGCGGAGGTTGACAGGCCAGCCAACATCCATCAGCAGCTTCCGCGGGTATCGGACCAATTCTGAAGGCCGAATCGCCACCGCCGGTCTCAGCTTCCTGGCTTGCTCTTAAGCTCTTGCTCTCTAGCCGCGCTGACGCTCCTCTCTGGCTCACTGCTCCAGGACAAAGGAGTTCTAGCCCGCCTCCAAACAGCTCCTGTTTGCGCTAAAATTCAGCCAAGGCCAGCAAAGTGCTACACTATTCTTAGGAAGAAATTCTGTAGTAGTGAACATCTTTTCATCGGGAATGGTCACTGACTCTATTTAATCTGTTTTGCTCGATAATCTCTTCAAATGCATTTGATAATACCTTGAAAATGAATTTCTTTGAATGAAAACTATTCATTATAAAAGTTTCCCATAGCTGAATAAAACGTAAACGTTTGGTAGTCCATCGAAAAGTCTTTATACTAAGGTAAACGAGGATTTGCACAGGAATCGACATAAAAGTAATCTTTTGTATTCCACGTATCGGCAATCTTATCGTTTGTCGAATTACTACAATCGCCATTGTAAAACATCCAAAATTCACTCGGTCTCATCTTCATTCCCGCCACCTCAACTCCAACGGACGCACGTGTAAATTTTCGGATTGGAAATTCCTAAACTTAGCAGAATACGCGTAAATCCGTTATCGGTCAATACCTTAATTTTTAAAAATTCTTTTAACAGCTCTGAGTAGTTCAGCCACTAGTTTTACGCCAGGTCTATTGCTATAAAGGACACAACCATTTTTGTTTTAATATCTTATTATGAGCTTCATCCACTTCTGGTTAATCATTACCGGGTCGGATTTTTCCTTATTTAATCTCATCACCATGTTTAAGCTGAAGACAAAATAAATAGAGCACACAGGCGATAGCTATGCTAATAGTGCGAAAGTAAAAATTGGATTTCCAAAGCTTGAGTAACAGACTAGCTTATCGTGTTACCAATTTAAGCTAAGAAGTGTCGGGCGAAATGCTTAGTGCAGATCCAGCAAGTACTCATCCATTGTTTCGGAATCGAGATATATGATCGGTATAATAATATTAATGATAATATTGTACTTGATAAAGCACCCTCAGAGAACTTAAACTCTTTCTAGGCGCTTTACATTTGCTGCAAAGGGAAATGCAATTAAATGGTAAGTAAAATCATGCTTGAAATAATGAACAAAATGAATAACATGGTTAGGATGGACATGCACAGGGTTAGCATGCAAATGTGGCTAGTGGCAGCATGCACAGTGTCCTCACACATAAGCACGTGAAGGACGAATCACAGGGACCCACTAAATGCTGTCCTAAATAGGTGTGTTTTAAGTTCCTTTTTAAATGTGGTCAGGTCAGGGGATGTTCTGATGCAGGTCGGGAGGGAGTTCCAGGCTGTGGGAGCATACGAACTAAATGCACGGTCTCCAAAGGATTTTAAGGTTTGTACGAGGCATTTGTAGACAGTTGGATTCCGAAAAGCGGATGGTACGATGCTTGGCCTGATGATGGGTAGTATGTCGGAGAGATAGGCTGGAGCCATAGAATGAAGGGACCTAAAAGTGAGCGACGAAACCTTGAAGTCAACCCGCTGCTTGACTGGTAGCCAGTGTAGGTCGGCGAGAAGTGGAGTAATGTGGCAACTGCGAGGCTCACGACAGACAAGCCTAGCTGCCGAGTTTTGCACCAGCTGCAATCGCCTGATCGCACATGCTGGTATGCCAGTAAGCAGTGAGTTGCAGAAGTCAAGACGAGATGTCACGAATGCGTGGACCAACTTAGACGTGGTATCCTTAGCTAAACAAGCCTGAATTTTAGCAATGTTATAAAGCTAAACATGGGCAGATTTGACTGTAGAGCTGATATCGTCGTCTAACGAGAGGTCGCTTCGGAATATGACACCTAGATTTTGAGCTGATTCGACAGGAGATATGCTAGCAGAGCCAATTTTGAGAGACAGCCTGTCCAATCTTTGGATCACACTGGGTTTGCCCATAACTAGCAAGTTAGTTTTGTCATCGTTCAGTTTTAGAAAATTTGCTGCCATCCATGTGCGGATATCATCAATGCATGCAGCGAGTGAGTTTAGAGAATTTGAGGGGCTCGAAGGCTGAGAGGGATCAAAGCAAAGGGATAACTGAATGTCATCGGCATAGAAGTGAAAGCCTAGATTGTGCTTTGCAATCACATCAGCAAGAGGCAGAGTTTAAACCGTGAAAAGAACCCGACCTAGCTTGGAGCCCTGAGGTACTCCATATTTCAGAGGTAATTCAGATGATCGTTGTCCATTTACGTCAATACTCTGGTGTCTCCCACTTAGATAGGAACTGAACCACTTCCAAGCAGTGCCAGTGATGCCCGGGCGAGATGAGAGGCACTCTGGAAGAACCTTGTGATTGATGGTATCAAAAGCTGCCGAAAGATCGAGCAAAATAAGCAGAGACACTACCCATGTCTGCATTCCTAAGTAGGTCGTTGTATACCCTAAGCAATGCTGACTCTGTGGAGTGATTAGCTCTAAAGCCAGACTGGAACTTACTAGCAAGGTGTGAGGTTTCAATATATGAGTTCAGCTGGTCTGCCACGATTTGTTCCAGTGTGTTTGATAGGAATGGTAGAAGGGAGACTGGGCGGTAGTTGCTCAAGTTCTCTTGGTCTAGTGTCGCTTTCTTGAGAAGAGGCCTGACTACAGCTTTTTTTGAAAGGTATAGACGATGAGTCACCCCAGAAAATGATCTAATGAACAAGAGAGCGGTACTTCAAGGATGTGAACTTGGTGAGCAAAGCGAAATTTTGAGAATGAATAACCGTTAGATTGACAAGCGATTGAGATGGCGATAGAATAACACACTTCTGGTATTGCGATTTATCCCAAGTAGAGCTACATAGATAGGGTGCAATCGAAAAATCGCAAGGAATTTAATTTTTTGGAATTAAAATTAGAAATACCACCCAGGTACAGAAGCAAGTAGAACAATAATGGTGCACAGCAGAAGCAACATAGTGGTAACAGGGTGGGCAGGTTGATAATCTTATTTCATTGGGATGCGAATTTTAGAATGAGATCTCTCGCGACTTCCTTGAACGTACAAATTGTGTTTCTGCACTTAATTGAGTTTCTTAGGTTCAGAGGTAAGTGAATACAGCCACCCGAGGATGAACTCCTTGACTTTGTCCATGTATTTGACAAAGAAGCAAGAAAAGCGATTGGCTAGATCACAACGAGGATAACTAGGTAATATAAATAATAATAATGATAACGCACACGATAAAGCGCCCTCAGAGAATTTAAACCCTCTCTAGGCGCTTTTTATTTACTGGAAAGGGTAACGCAATTGAATGGTTTGTAATATCATGCTTGATAAACAACATGAACAACATGGTTAGGAGTGAAATGCACAGGGTTAACATGCAAGTGTGGTTAATCGCAACATGCACGTTGTCAGCACGCCCTAAGCACATGAAGAACGAATCAAAGAGACCCATTAAATGGTGTCCTAAATAGGCGTATTTTTAAGTCAATTTTTAATGTGGTCAATGTCAGTGTACGATTCTGGAGCAAGTCGGAAGTGAGTTCCTGGCTTTGGGAGCGGAAGAACCCAAGGTCACTGCCTCCGAAGGATTAGAGTTTTGCATGGGGGCATTGGTGAACTGTCGGTATTCCGAAAAACAGGAGGAACGATAATTGGCCTGGTTTGAGAGTGGACCTGAGATATATGCTGGAGCCAAATTATGATGGCTGGTCAGAAGGAAGGTTTAGCTGTGGCATCAAGTAAAATATTGTCTCACGAACAGCATCAATGTCACGGGTCTTAAGGTTACGCAATCGCAGGGGACTTTGGCATATAGAGGTGGGCTCACGCTGTAGGCTGAAAAAATGTCTGTTTGTAGTCAGGTACACGTAACCAGGCGATAATAGATTATGATAGCTTGCAATTGTAGGAGAGCATTTCATTAAGTGTGTGTCGCTTGTTGTGAGTGGGATCATGAACATAAACTAGAAAAGAAAATATGACAGTGCCTTAAAACCAGTGATAAAAGCTTCAAATAAGATAATATCAGACTCCAAATAGTATATGAGATTGTATCAAAATGAGTTATAAAATCACACATAATGAGAAACGATGAATTGTTTGCATGCAGAGTCGAAATGAAGGCAGCTAAATCTGAGATAAAAGAGGACTTGGTAAGCGGGCGAAGATAGGCTACAGCAACAACTGGAAGCTTACCTGTGGATGAAATTATGCTAACTGATTTGAAAGACTGGTTCGAGGGGACTGAAACCAGATTAATATTGAAGAGTGGCATTGCCATTGTGGCGACACAGCCGCCAGTTTCGATTGATCTGTGATTACAAAAGAAGGAGAAGCGGGCTAGTGTTATCTCAATAACAGTTGGGTAGTAAACCTATTTTAGCCATGTCTAGGTCAAAGCAAACCAAAACGAGTGCATCCTACGGTATTGTCCCGCTCGAGCACTCAGCGAAGTCTTTCTTCAGTTATTGCATAATTCGAGGGACATAGCAGCAGCAACCAAATCTAGAAGTGCATACTAACGACAACAAAACGATCATAGGTATACAAGGTCATAGTTAAAAGAAAATTTACCAGCACCCGGAGAATCAATAGTGACCACCTCTGGCATGGCGGATGATGACCTAAGCAGTAGGCGTTCAGATTACCATAAGGCCGTAAATTCCTATGCTGTATGGTCAAACAGCAAAGGGTTAAGCCTTCACAGGTGACCGCTGTATAGCAATGTGAAAGCTATGTTCGCAAGAAATTCTTCTTTCGGAAGGCAATTCTGCAATTGGCAAGACACGCTAGTAGTGCTTGGTGTTAGAGGTGACATGCACCGAGTCAACACGCAAAATTGGCTTATGGCTGAATGCATTGCATCGGCACTCATTGTCACTGAAAAGACAGACCACAAGGACCGACTAAACTCTGTGAGAAACAGATGCATGCATATGGTCTTATTCTTTGTGAAAGCATGCGCTTGTTTTCTTGTCTGTACCCATGAGATTGTCGTAACATCTAGAGACCGTTGGTATAGACTTGACTAATTCTGGAAACTGTTTAAAACGTCAAGGAGCAATTAATGAAACTATAGCTTCACTAGGCCATCACACAGATCAAGTCATAGCTTGATTAGCCGTTAATCCTGGGGTTACAGTCAGTTGAAAGCTTGCTCAGTAGGATTCACTGTAAGCTCACAGTGTTTTCTCCAGTTTAAGCTGCAAAATAAAATAAAGCTAGTTTTTCAATGCGTGCAGACACACCTTAACAGAAGTCAACCAGGAACTCTGTTGGTAGAAAGCACTTCATTAATCAGCTGGAAGCAATGCCCTGAAGAACTAAAGACGAGTCTCACTTTGGATCGCTCTGAAAGCATGCTGAGCGGGGAATAAAGAGGCTAATATAGAGTAAATACCTAAAACTCGTTGTTCTCAATGTCTTTGGGTATTCCTCTCGTGTTTTTTTGTCTGTGACAGAGCACGTGCTGTTTTCGCGCACGGGCTCTGTGCAAGCCAAGTCGTAATCTTGCTCAGTCGTACTCACAGCTCTAGTTGTATGCTGATAATTGCAATGCTGCCATTCCTCGAATATCTACTAGCAGGCAGTCATCGGACAGTCGATAAGAATTCATTGTAGCTTGCACCCGCACTATTGGACTTTTTGTCTGAAAATCAAATCAGATTTAGAGGAGTGTATCGCTTAACACTCGTTTTATTAGGCCTTGCTCACCATGGTTCAACTGAGTATTAAGTTATGCATAATATTTATCGCCATCTGTAATTCCACAAAGTCAAAAAAACTAACTGGGTGCTATGCAGGAGAGTTTTGCACAGCACACTTACAGCCTAAGCGGCATTCGTTTCGCATTCCGCGGCCAACAGACTTCATCTCACGCATCAACGAGACAGTGAGAAGCGTAGGAGAGTCGGGAGAGCAGTTGAGGTAGTTAGTAGCATGGAAATAGAAGCTCAGGACCGCTGAAAAGAATGAGCCACCGTCGGTAGCGGGAGAGTACTTGTCATTGTTTAAGAATTTTGGAAGCGAGTTCCACAATCTACGACCTACAGAGCTAAAGCTTCGGTCGCTAACGGTATTTAAGCGAAAGAATAGAATAGCTAATTTATTGTCCACGCAGGATCTGAGTTCACAAGTAGGCTGAAACTGGTGCACCAGTTCAGCTAGGTAAGGAGGAGCCACGTCGTGGTGGGCTTTGTGAGTCAGTGAGACTGTGGAAGGCGGCTCTTAATCTTTGTCAGGGATCGGACGTGATGGAAAGCTGTAGAAGCAGTTTTCTAAATGAAGCTTTTTAAAATTTAGGCAGCAGTTGAAAACACGCCTAAATAATTTCAAGCACGTAGTGATGGTCGCACGACAGCATGACCTAGTAGAAGAGCAAAGCCTTTTAATCCAGCTACACGTATATGGTGTCCTATGAGCAGCAGTTTAACTTGTTCTCATAAATTTTCAAGAAATTTTCCGACATCGTAAATGTAATGTTGGCAAGGCAAGCATTCAGTTTATCAGTTGCTGCAGCATTTTCTGACGGTTCGAATTACAAATACACCTGAGTATCGTCAGCATTAAAGTGATATCCTATTCCAAAGGCCTTGATCACTTTTCCCAGGGGTTGAGTATAAATGGAGAACAGCAAGGGACCGAGGGCGTACCCTTGATGGACTCCACAGGTGACCATTCTCATGGGTGAGACTTGATCCCTACACGGCACGGATTGAATACGATCTGACAATTACGATTTCAACCACGTCATTGCCTCGTCCGCCAGACCGATCGTTGCTCTCAATCGTTCAAGTAGGACGTCGTGATCAATGGTGTCAAAGGCAGCTGAATTATCTGGAAGAGCTATGGCAGTGACATTCCCGTCATCATTGCTACATATAACGCCATTGTTAACACGGAGGAGAGCAGTTTCAGTGGATTGCTGCCTCTTAAACACCAATTTAAATGTTTCTGACGTTTTTTTTTTTTATTATGTGCTACCAGCTGCTTAGTGACTATTGTTTAAGAATCGTTGACAAAAAAGGAAGAAGGGAAACTGGGCGATAGTTATCAAGGACTTCTGTATCTAATGTAGGCTTTTTAAGTATCGTTCTAATCATTGCCTAATTGAAGGATTTGGGTACGAGCCCTTTATCCACAAAAGCATTGAAAATCTTGGTTATGGCAGGGCTAAGTTTGTCTGCCAGTGAAGACCGCAGAGATGACGGTACAGGGTCTTCAGGAGACGAGCTTTTCTTTTTACTGCACCTTATCAAGGTAGCCACATCGCTTGCAGAAACATCGGAAAATGTTTGAAGGAAGGCAATGGTAATCTTTTAGGAACTTAATGGTGAGGTACATGCTACTAGAGCTGTTATGTCCTCACCGCTGCACGAACTACCTACTGGTTGTGCTGCAGGTTACTTACTTGTATTGGGACTCTGACCTTTGATACATCCATTGCAGGCTATAGCCCACAAGTAAATGTACCATTTAAGAGGATGGATAGTCACACTAGGCCAGAAAATGTCAGCGTAGCACGCATCAGCAATACTCGTAGTAATAGGTGTTCTAGAGGCACCGGATTCTCATAAACTCCGCCTTTTAAGTTACCCCTCCACACTAAATCGAATCGATGTCATCGGGAGATTTTGTGGTACTTTTTAACTAACTGAAACTTTTGAAATGCCCGTCTAAACTGGTGAGCACCTGAGAACACCCCACCTCGTTTCTCTCATTTAACCCACTGGGGTCTGATAACTTGGGTGTCTTGGTTGCTGAAATGCTATATGTATCGCTTTGCCGTATAAGCTTTTGATTTCAGCAGGTGCATCTTTTATTAACTATAGGGCGAGAGTGCAGAAAGTTCGCCGGTAGGTCTTGAATAATGGCGACGGTGCATCCTATGCTAATCAGGTCCTGTTTTAAGCGGCACTGTGAGGACAGCTCGGGAGCAGTCTCAGCAAAGATAACTGCGGAATACCAGAAGGTATCAAGGAGAAGTCAGGTAAAGGTCTACACCGGGCTCGGAGTCACCCGAGGCCCAGTGCGAGAAAGCGGCCTCGTGGGACATGGAGTGACGTGCAGTCCTTTACGAGCTACACCAAACTGTCATACAGTAAGCAACTCTTAATTTGCTAGGGAAACTCGTCTGGGTAACATTTACTTTACCTTAGCGGTTTTTTGGAGTTTCGGACGGAGATACTTACATATGAACATTTAGAACTTCCTATGCGGACCTTATGTGGACCACATCTGGTATCTCAGAGTACATACTTGGCGATCGCCCTCCGAATTCAGCTCTTCATTTTACTCGATCTTCGTAGCATGAGACCATGAGGCCATGAGCAACCAGTCATCATCGGAACCAGCTTAGTCAATATTATGTTGTTCTATAGATGTACCTCTCCGGCAAACACGCCCGAATTCCTCGTCGGATTAATGGCATTACAGATGGGCCACTGTGTTAGCTGATTTAATAGCCCCATTTATATAGGGCCCGGAAGTAACATTTCGGCACCAATCCTGCTTGCACTGGACAGCACCGAGCTGCCTGCTGATGTCGCCGGCCTTGAACCCGCGAATCATGTGATGAAGAGCGAGTGCTCAGACCCCGAGCGTCTATGTAATCTCGCACGAAGGTGGGCTTTCATAGTCACCAAATGAGGAACAGCGGTTGCCAAATCAGTGGTGCCACACGTTCGGAAATCATGACGGTAGCTGCTTCATCTCCGAGTAGCTCGACACAGATTTGTTTTGGTGTGCATTCGAATGAGTGAGTAGCTAAGCAGACTTATCTCAAGCAATTCATATCTTTCGACCTTTCGCAGACTGGATGTTAATCAGTTTTCTTTAGGATGTAGATAACATCTGAGTTTGGTCAGAGGCTAACTTTACAGGTCTCACTATCAAAATCCGCTCGACGTTCAGACAGAAACATTATTCCTCAGCTAACTCGGGCTTGACGAGTCTCCTTAGTTTCAAAATGATGGCCTTTAGCATCTATCGCATGGACACGTTTGGTAAACGTGTGATGATTGTTACCTGGAAAGCGGATAATCCTACCATGAGAACCTAACTGCATTACTGCTTGTATTCGAAAGGATCTGGTGAAATCAACACATGAGTGCCGTGTGAAGTAGCATCCATCGGTTTGATATGCCAAAGGAAATGCATGGATTAACGTTTTATAGTTTAGTATAGTTTGGAATATGGTCTATTCAAGATATGAAGTGAATTTTTAAAGACAGCTTTTGAGTGCGACTAAGTGGAACGGGTTACTAAGTTCGCTGCGAATGTAGGTTAGGCTGGGCGTGGGCTATGCCAAATATGAAACGTATTTGAGTCCGTCACTTGTGATCACAGTAGAATTGACATGATCAGGAAGATCGAGTAAAACGAAGAACTGAAATTTGATGGCGATTACCAAGTACGTACTCTTGAGATACCAGATAAGATCCACGTCTGGGTCCGTATAGGAAGTTTCTAAATGTTCCTATGTATGCATCTCCGTCCGAAACTCCAAAACCGCTATCGTAAAGTAAATGTTACCCGGACGAGTTTCACTAGGAAAATCGGAGTGGCTTTCTGTATGATACTTCAGTGTTGCATGTAAAGGACCACACGTCACTCCATGTCCCAGGAGGCCTCTTTCTCCCACAGGGCCTCGGGTGACTCCGAGTCCGGTGTACACCTTTACCTGACTTCTCCGTGATACCTTCTGGTATTCCGCAATTATCTTTGCTGAGACTTCTCCCGAGCTGTCCTAGCAGTGCTGCTCAAAACCGGACCTAATTACATAAGATGCGAGGTCGCCCTTAGTCAAGATCTACAGGCGGGCTTTCTGCACTCACACTGCATGGTTTAGCAGACCGATCGTGTATCTTAATTGTTCAAGTAGAATATTGTGATCAATAGCCTCCAAGATGGCTACTTACAGACCCGGCAAGGTGAGGGGGTGACATTCTATCGTCGTTGCTGCATAGGATACGGTTGATTGGTTGGCTGCTATATTGGATATCGAGGTGTGCAGTGTCTGTGCAGTGGTGTCGCTTCAATCCCGATTGTAGTATTTCTGATTTCATACTTTTTCAGTTGAGCTGCAAGCTTCTTAGCATCAACTTTATCAAGATCATCTGTCCAAAAGAAAGATGCAAAACTGGGCGACGATTTCCTACGACCTGAAATCTAATTCGGGCATTTTGTTGATCGGGGGAGCAAGCATTCGAAAACTTGGTCAGCGGCTCAGGCTTCCCTACGGTAGTGGGATGTCAAATAAAGTCACCAAGTTTAGCCACACAACGAAGTTTTAAGACCAATCTGAATTTTTTCGAGAAACCTTAGAAATGAATGAGCTATCCCGATTCTCTAGTCATCGATGCGAAGTTTAAGACTTTCAGTAATAAACGGTGGTGCATTACCTGTAAATATTACGATGAGGAACTCGAGGAAATAATCCTCAAACAAGGCTAGCAACTCACACATGGATTAGTAGATTATATCCGTAATAGGCATAGTCTTGAGGAGATTTAATGCAACTTATTCAGAGATGCCTCTGCTGAAATCTAAAATGTATAGGGCCAAGCGATACATTTAACATTTCAGCAACCACGACACCCAACCTATCAGACCCTGTGGGTTAAACAAGAAAAACCAGGTGAGGTGTTCTTACGAGCTCATCCGTTGAGATGCGTGCTTTGCACGTATCAGTTAGTTAAAAAGTACCACAAAATCTCCTGTAAACCTCGATTTGAATTAGTATGGAGGGGTAAAGTAACAGGCGGAGTTTGTGAGAATCCGGTGGCTCTAGAACACCTATTACGTAGGACCGCTGAAAAAGATGTGCCATTGTCGGCAGTTGGAGAGTAGATGTCGTTGCGTAAGAATTGTGGAAGTGAGTTCCACAGTCTAGGACCTGCAGAGCTAAAGCTTGTGTCGCCAACTGTCTTTAAGCGGAGGAATTGGACAGCTAATTTATTGTCCACACAGGACCTGAGGGCGCGAACAGGCTGAAACTGATGCAGCAGTTCAGCTAGGTACGAAGGAGCCAAGCCGTGGCGGGCCTTGTGGGTCAGCGTAAGAACTTTGCTCTGTATCCTCTGCTCAACCGGCAACCATCCTAGCTCTTTCAGCAAAGGTGACACGTGCTCGAACCGCTGGGACTTGAAGACCAGCCTTGCAGCCATATTCATAGTCCGCTGTAGTGGCATAAAAGCTTTCTTTGGTAGCCCAGGCAAAAGGGAATTACAATAATCAAGCCGAGACAGAACTAAAGAGCTAGTTAAATTTTTTACAAGCCGCTGGGGGAGACAGCTTCTAATCTTGGATCGGATCGGACGTGATGGCTAGCTGTAGAGGCAGTCTTCTGAATGAAGCTTTTGAAATTGAGGCAGCTGTCGAACACGACACCTAGATTACAAGCACGTGGTGAAGGTCGCACAATGGCATCACCTATTAGAACAGCAAAGCCTTTTAAGCCACACGCTTAGGGTGTCCCATGAGAAGCAGTTCAGTTTTATCGTCATTTAATTTCAGGAAGGTTTCCGACATCCAGGATCGAATATCGGCAAGGCAAGCATTCAGTTTCTCAGTTGCTGCAGCAGATTCCGACGGTTTAAATGACAAATACAACAGAGTATCGTCAGCATAGAAGTGATATCATATTCCATGGGCCTTAATCACTTTTCCTAGAGGTTGCTTATAAATGGAGAACAGCAAGGGACCAAGTACAGACCCTTGAGGGACTCCACAGGTGACCCTTCTCATGTCTGAGACCTGACCCCCACACGACACGGATTGAACACGATCAGACAAGTATGATTTAAACCACGCCAGTGCTTCGTCTGCCAGACCGATCGTTGCTCTCAGTCGTTCAAGCAGAACTTCGTGATCAATGGTGTCGAAGGCAGCAGACAGATCTAGCAGAGCTAGGGCAGTGACATTCCCGTCGTCGTTGCGGCGAAGAATGTCATTGTTAACACAGAGGAGAGCAGTTTCAGTACAGTGCTGCCTCTTGAAACCCGATTGAAATGTTTCTGACATTCCATTATTTTCAATATGTTCAACTAGCTGCTTAGCAACAATTTTTTCAAGAATCTTTGATAAGAACGGAAGAAGGGAAACTGGACGATAGTTTGCTAGGACCTCTGTGTCTAATCCAGGCTTTTTAAGAATAGGTCTAACGATTGCCGATTTGAAGGACTTAGGGACGACCCCTTTTCCCAAAGAAGCATTACAAATCTTGGTTATGGCAGGGCTAAGTTGGTCTGCAAGTGAAGACCTCAGAGATGAAGGTATAGGGTCTTCAGGAGACGAGCTCTTTTTGCTAGACCTTATTAAGGCAGCCACTTCACAGGCAGAAACATCAGAGAACCTTTTTAGAAAAGTCACAGGTTGAGGAACGGTGATTGCTTTGGTCGGAGGGGGCTTAATGGAGGCACGAATGTGCACAATTTTTTCAGTAAAGAAGGCTGAAAACTTTTCTGCTGAGCCCTTAATATCTGGGGATTCAGACCTGACAGCAGTGGCCAGTAAATGGTTTACTGTCGTATAAATCTGTTTAGTGTCCGACTGGCAGGAATTCAGTTTTCTAATGAAAAAAGAAGCCCTGGCTTTTTTAAGCTTTCGGGTGTAAACTCGAAGGAATTTTTTAAAATTGACTAGGTCTGCCTCAGACCCCGATTTCATGAAACGACGTTCCAGCCTGCGCTTAACACGGTGCATCTTAAGGAGTTTTTTTGTAAATTGAAATCAATCTCGACGACTTTGAACACGGATAGAGCTAACGGGAGCATGCTTGTCAAGAGCACTCCTGAGTGTCATGTTCATCGCATCTGTGAGGGTATCGAGGCTGCCGGTCGAGTCTGAATGCAGATCAAGAAGGCCTGCATCACAAACAGATTTCAAAAACTTGTCCATGTCAATGCTTTGTAAGTTACGTCGTTTGGCAAATTCGACATTGCCTTGCACGTGCGAGGGAGCAGGAACAGTAAACGAGACCGAACAATTATCTGAGAGGGTCAGTGGGCACACCACAAAGTCAGTGGGGAGGACATCCTTAGTGATCACGAGATCTAGAATGTGGCCACCGACGTGGGTGCTATGATTAACGCGTTGGGCCAAAGCAAGATTCTCCAGACAGTCAAGAAATGAGTGGACCTGGCTGTTGCTAGGGTTGTCAACGTGAATATTGAAGTCTCCAACAATCAGTAGCGACCTGTCACACACAAATATTTTAGCATGGAACTCTGAAAACTCCTCTATAAGCAAGTTTAGACAGCCAGGAGGCCGGTATGTCGCAACGGTGAGAGGCATTGTCTTTGATGAAGACCTGATAGCAACCGATTCAAACGATGACCCATACGAGAAACTGCACATTTTTATAGCCAAACGATTCGCGAACAACAATTGCAACCCCGCCACCAACCTTGTCAGAACGCACGGACTGATAGAATGAGAACCCGGGTGGGGTGGTCTCGGAAATACAGCTACTGGAACAAGGCGTCATCCAGGTTTCGGTAAGCAGAAATGCATCTAGCTTCTCCTGGACCACCTGATCGCGGATAAGTAACCCCTTGGTTTTTAGCGAGCGGACATTTAATAGGTGGAATTTTAGAGGCTGTCCAACAACTGGGCGACGGCGATGAAGTGGCTCATATTCTCTATCGTTTGCGTCCGGCCCGGCGGACGCTGGCTCTTCGAATTTGAATTGGACCTTGGTAAAGGCCGTGGAACGACGTTTCACAACGTGCTGGGCTACAGCGGGTTAGCTACTACCGCAACAAGTACTATTTAGCGCTTTAAACTTACGAGTCGTAGGTTTGATAGCCGAGCAGTTGATGGGGCGAATGCAGGATGCAGGTAAGTTCTCACTGACCTGCAGGAGAAGGCCCGCCGGAAAGTATCGACTAATGGCGACATCGCATCTTATGCTAAGCAAGTCCTGTTTTGTCTAGCATATCCGAGGACAGCTCATAAATAGTCACAGCGAAGATAGCAGTGGAATACCCGAAGGTATTACGGAGAAATCAAGTAAAGGTCCACACCACGCTAGGAGTCGCCCGAGGCCGCTCTTTAGCGCGGGGAGGATCTTGGCTCCTTCGTTCCCAGCTGAACTGCTGCACCAGTTTCAGCCTCTTCACGCCCTAAGGTCCTGTTTAGACAATAAATTAACTGTTCTATTCGTCCTCTTAAAGACCCTTGGCGACAGAAGGTTTAGTTCTGCAAGTCCTAGACTCTTGAAGTCGCTTCCACACTTCTTACACAACGACAAGTACTCTCCTGCTGCCGACTATGGCTCATCAATTTTCAGCGGCCTGAGCTGCTACTCAGATGCTACTCACTACATTAACTGCTCTCCTGAATCTGCTATACTTCAAAATTTCTCTTTGTTGCGTGAGACGAAGTCTGGTGGCTACCAAATTAGTACGGAAAACCACTTAGGCTCTGAGTGTGCTATCCCAAAATCTCTTGCCTAACAATAACGTAGTCTTTATGACTTTGTGGAGTTACAGAGGGTGATACATGAGGGGTAAACTACATGCTCATTGATGCAAGAAATATTCTGCAGGTTACATACATTTAATGGGTCACTGACTTCTGACACATCCGTTGAATGTGTTACACCACAAATAAATTTATTATCCACATAGATGGATAGTCACAGTAAAACGGCATTAGCCAGGTTAGCACGCCTCGGCAGTGATCGCTTGATTAGGTGTTATAAAGGCACCTGATTCTCACAAAATCCGGCTGTCAAATGTTTCCCTTCCTATCAAATCGAATCGAGATGTTCGGGAGTTGGAGAATCCACCTTAACCAACTTATACACGTTGCACAATCGTTTTAAAGGCCGAATGTCTGAGAACACTCCACCTGGTTACTATTATTCAATTCTCTAGATACGATAAGTGACGGCAGATTTTGCCAACAAGTTGAACGTATTGCTTGGTCGCATAAATTTCGGATTTCATCAGGGGCCATCATTGAATTAGGTTGCATTTATATTTCCCCAAAGACTTTAATTTTTACACATGCTTTTTACCTGTGCGCTTCTGGTTTTCTAGCCTCAATTGGAGGGCATGTTTGTGAGCTCTTTAACATAATTATTTCTATGCAACAGACTGTCGTCGATCACCAAAGTTCCTAAAATTAAAATCGCATGGTAAACCAAAGAATCACGAATGTGCACTCATTTCTTAAAGAGGTACACTGACAAAATGTTATCAATTGGGATTTATAGGGAACCTCTCCTCGGTCCCTGTACACGTCCGTGAAACCGACTAGATCTTATGCAGCTATCATATTGATACTAGGGCGTGCTTGTGAAGATGGCCTGACAGTATATTTTTACGAATGGCCTCGTCGAACTTTATACTAAGCACGTCCTGTTTAAAGTAGCTTTTTTGAGGACAGCTCATGCTCAGTCTAAGGAAAAAAATTCGTAGGTCACCCGAAAGCATCGACGAGAAGTCTGGCAAAGGTTCACACCGAGCTCGGACACTCCAAAGGCCACGTGCTGGAGAGCGGCCTCGCTCCAGTCCGTGCGAGGTTTGGGATTTCTTTCATTCTAGCAGTGAACGTTCTTTCATTGGAAGTTGTCATGGACTTGAACTCATTTTCTTCACTTGATGAATTCTTTGAATGCATTTTAAGAAACATTGAAAATGAGTTTCTGTAAATAAAAACTGTAATATAAAGGTTTTCTCATAATTTACCTACAGCCGTCACTAGTCGTTCACGTGAATAGCAGAAACCATTAACGCCGTGTGAGGCGATCGTTTTCAGCCTATTTAGGCCCCTTCCAGGTAAAGGTTTGGTAGTCCACCGAAATCGTTCGCTTACTTCAAGTAAAGGAGGCCTTTTACTGGAATCGCAATAAAGTGATCCTTCATAGACGAAGTTTCTGTGATCGAACGGTATGTCACATTACCCGAATCGTGTCTGCTATGCATCCAACATTCGCTCGGTTTCCTCTTCATTCCCGCCAACTTCACTCTTACAAACGAACTTCTAACGTTTTGCATTGCAAATTCTCTAATATAGAACGGTATATGTAAGTAAAATAATTCGTAAAAATGAAATTCTTACAAGTGAATATTTTATCCGTTAAGTTGATGTCGGATCATATTGCCTTACCATTATGGTAACATATGGAAAACAATTATAATGATATCATTGCATAAGCATACTTCAGTTCTGACACTGTAGATTGCATAAGATCTGTTTGCTGTTAGAAAAGCATAGCCAGGCGATTGTGGATGATGACAGCTCGCAGTTGTACGAGGAAAGTTCACCGTGTGTGTCTCTTCATATATGTAGACTGATGCACTTGAGCTACAAAAGAAAATAAGTCAGTAAGTTCAGAAAAGGCAGTCTGGAAAGCTTCAGATAAGTTATCAAAGTGAATTTCGAAATCCCTTCTACATGGGAAAGACAGATTTCCTGCGCGTAGCATGGCGAAGATAGGCTACAGACTCCATTGGACGCTTATCGTTGGTTGAAGTCATATAAATTGATTAAAACAACTAGTTTCATGGGGAATGCAATCGGCTTACAATCGAAAGTTAACCATGTAATGATGGCGACTCAGCCACCGTTTTCCAGTGACCTATGGGTATGAAAGAAGAAGAAGCCAATCGTTGTCCCTTAGCTAACGATCGGGCAGTTAGCCTATTTTAGCCTTGTCTCGGTCAAGGCGAACAGGTCAAAATCATTCTCAGTTACTATGTTGTTCGCTTTAGAGACTCATTACACGTCGACCGAGCTTTGTAAAGGCAAGTTGTAAGATGGGCCGCCTGGGCTATGACAGGGCAGGTGACCACTAAGTTAGTGCGATTCAAAGCAGGGCATGACGGAGATCGCTCAGGTGTGCTCTAGTCAACGCCGGGGATGCAAAATTAGTGCATTCTTTGACATTGGCCAGCTTGAGCGCTCGGTGAATTTTTTCTTTCTTTAACGAATATTTTGAGGGTCTTAGCAACAGCAACCGAATCTAGGAATGCATATGAACGACGATAACACAAGAATCATTGGTAAGCCAGGTAATAGGATATTTACGTGCAGCCGTAGAATCCACCGTGGTTGCCGCTTGCCCGGCTAATAAAAACATACTCAGTTAGCGTTTCTATGACAACAGGCACGTAGTTTCTAAGGCGCAATACGGTCTAATTTCTTTGGATGCAATATGGTCAAAAAGCAAGCGGTCCAGTCTTAACAGCTGATAGCTGTATAGGAAGCTGAGTGTGATGTTCTATAGGACTTCGTTTTTCGGAAGAGTACCCTGAATCTGACAAGAGAAGCTAGTAGAGCGTGTTGCTAAAGGTGACATGCACAGGGTCCACAAGCAAAAAAACGGCTAGTGGCTGCATGCATGGTGTCATCACTCAGAGTCACTTGAAAGACGAACCACAAGGACAGACAAAATGCTGCAACAAACAGATGTGCTTAGGTGAAGTCATATTCTCTGTCACAGCATGAGTTTGTCTTCTTTTCTGTACCAGTGAAATGTTTCCAGAAA
This sequence comes from Cristatella mucedo, assembly GCA_009760855.2. Classification (NCBI taxonomy): domain Eukaryota; kingdom Metazoa; phylum Bryozoa; class Phylactolaemata; family Cristatellidae; genus Cristatella; species Cristatella mucedo. The sequence goes on along the minus strand of WPIO01000063.1, from coordinate 2,423,636 downwards.
ATATATGCCATTATTACGGATTTGGCTAGTTCAAGAAATCCTTTCCCGCCAAGCGGCAGTTCGTCAAACAGTAGCCTCTCTAGGGCATCGTCCAGATCAACTGAGAGTTTGAGTAGCCTTTATTCTTGGGGTTAATGTCAGCTGCAAGCTCACAAAGCGGGGTTCACTGCAACATTCCACTATCATCTCCAGTTTAAGCTGTAACTATGAAATAAAGGTAATGAGTGAACGTGACAGACAGATGTAAGCAATGAATTCATGTTATTTTTAAAGCCCTATATACATCAGCATTACTCGGATTTTGTCCCTAGAAAATCATGGAGCTTCGACTCTTGGAATATTTTTTTATAGATTGCAAGACTAAAATTAGGCATCGGACAGCCCTCTTTTTTAAACAAGACTTAACCTTTGTTATTCACTGATGTGCTGGTAGCTATTTCAGTACATGCAGGCAGTATAAAACTGAGGAAAGTCAGCTCACGTAGCTAGAGCCAACAAGCAACATTCAGATTCTTCGTCTAACCGTTTGTCCTGCTTTCGCCTCCTTAGACGGTTTCCATTCATGTCTTTCGAACTTTCGAAGAACGGGTGTTAATCAGTTTCTTAAGGATGTAGATAACATCCGAGTTCGGTCAGACGCTGACTTTACCGGTCTCACTAACAAAATCCGCTTAACGTTCAGACAGAAATATTATTCCTCAGCTAACTCAGGCTTGACGAACCTCCTTAATTTCAAAATGCTGGCCTTTAGCATCTATCGCATGGACACGTTCGGTAAACCTGTGATGATTGTTACCGGGAAAGCTGAAAATCCTACCATGAGAACCTACCTGCATTACCGCTTTTATTCGAAAGGATCTGGTGAAATCGACATGTGGGGGCAGTTTGAAGTAGTAGCCATCGGTTTGATATGCCAAAGGAAATGCATGGATTAACGTTTTATAGTTTAGTATAGTTTAGTTATTCATAAGTAATATGGTCGTTTCAAAAAGGAATTTTTAAAGACAGCTTTTGAATGCGATTAAGTAGAACGGGATACTAAATTCGTAATGAATGTAGGTTAGGCTGGGCGTGGGCTATGCCAAATATGAAACGTATCTGAGTCGGTGACTTGTGATCGCGGTAGAATTGATATGACCATTCGACGCCTGCTGAATGGGATTGTCGTATAAGCGATGAATTCAATTACTTGTACTGATTCACAGAATAGTCATATTTTTAATTAGGTTTCATAAATAATTAAAAATTCCATGGCTAAGTTGAGCATTAACTTTGGTTAGCTTAGGTCGGTTAGTCTAATTCGACAACGTAAGTTAACATAGTCGTTGCACCACTGAACTTGATTCATCAAAGTCCGCCAAAGCTCATATCCCAGAGTGATCGATTACGATGCCTAACTGGATAGTCACCATAAAAATACGTTGGCATAACGCCCTCGGAGATCTGAAACTCTATTTAGACAATTGGACTATGCTGCATGGAGAGAATTAATAAATGATTTGTGGTACCATCCGAAAGCAGCAGGCACAGGCTAAGCGAACATTTGCATGTGAAAGACTAAACACAAAGATCCACGAACGGCTTTAATAAACAAGTTCGTTTCGAGCATCTTTGTCAAGGTCGAGCATCTTTGTCAAGGTCGGCATGCCGTGGGATGTAGGGACGTGCTTCAGGTGTGAGCGGGTTCCCGGCTTTGCTAGTACAAAAAGTAGATGCAGGGTCTCACAAGGTTTTCGCCTCGAGACCAGCGATAATAGGAAGCACACTCGGTTTCATGCAGCTCTTAGACTGGGCTTGAGCGTACGTATTTCCATTTAATTGTATGAACAATGCCTACGTCATTGTTGGAGGTTTGCTCACGAGGCTAGGTACCTGCTCTTCACGACCCAGGTATGGGGTTCGAGACCACAGTGGGCCGCTCATCATCGTCCAGCACAGGCAGTAGGGAAGACCTTCAAGGCTCTTCTATAGCTATATACGCAAATGAAGTAACCTATACCAGCTAATGTTCTTAGCTTTTAAGCAGCTGCATTGTGCTGTGCTCGTCGAAAATTATTAAAGTGCTCATCAATGTCATACCAATAATTAGTTAAACTCCTGAATTTCTCCGGGTCCTTATTGCATAGCTTTTTTAGAGCCAATGAAGTGTACCATCGATGCTAAGGTGAGTCTTTCTAGATAGGCACGATGGCTTGGTGTCCCGACCAGCTTTAGCTGGTAGACCGACCGGTTCACATTTATAGACCATGTAGAAAATACCTATATCTACCTATGCCCTAATACTAAATGCTTATACAATGAAAGTGTTTCATCTCGTTACTCATAATTATGCTATAATTGAGTTATCTTACTTTAGCTGCTAGCCATATGTGCTTTTTCTGTGGCTACAAAGAATCCGCAGGCTATTGTAGCACTTGAGAATGCATTTTTTTTGCGCTTAACCATGACACACCCCAGTTACCATAATGCACTAGAGTCAAGAAAATGCTGAATCACACGCATCAAAGAGTGGAAGTGGAATAGATCTTGCCTTCATGTGTCTTAAAATACTCGCACAAGACGAGTATACCTAGAAAGTGGCTCGCCAGCACCTAATGTAGTGGCTCTTTCGCAGCTACTGCCAGCATTTTCTAGGCCATTTAAACCAAAGCTGACAGGGGGCCTTTCAGTCTCTCCTGCACCCAATCCTATCAAACGGTGAGTTGTGACAGTCAAGAAGTTCTTCCGATCTTGCTAGAATCGCCGTCTTGAATGTCTTAGCTTTCTTACTAGAGCTGGAGTATAGGCCGAGAATGCTCTATTTGTTTAGAGTTTTTGGATACTGAAGGTTTTTTTTTTAGTGACACGAGTATCACTATCCTGATTTACCAAGCTGCCGTCTTGTTGCTAACTTCAAATGCTGCTATTTGCATGGTCTTCGTGCAGCTTAGTTGATAAGTTTTCTACTGATCGCTCTACGATGCTTGTGTCCTAGGCTTAAACTAGGTAGAAACTTCGTTAGTCCTCATGAAGCGGCTGATTTATATCGTCAGTGATTCTACTGCTATGCGTAATATCTTCAATAGATTCAATGAAAAGCCGAATGTTCGTGCTCATAAAATTCTGCCGACAAAAGAAATTAGTCACTGGTTTAGGCTTGAAAGAAAACCGAATGCCAACCACTCGTTTATAAGCCCATCTTTGCTGCTTGGCTATCACAGTTAAATTCCACCGACGTAGCTCAAGTGGAATGTCTTTGCAAACTAAAATTTTGCAAGGAGACTGTGAAATCCCAATTATATAATTTTTAGACCGATTAGAAAAGGAAATCAAACGATCTGCATATATACAGCTGGTGATGTTCCAGGGTAATCGATTGCTTCTTTGAGTCTAAAAGCACCATTCGCCGTATGCTATACTACAATTTTAGAACGATGAAGTCGGTCACTCTCGCTGTTGTGGCTGTGCTGCTGTTCAATCTGGTGATGTCTTCGGTAAGTCTTATGAAGCCTACTTATTCAAATTATATTTGCTTGTGACTGCATGATACCCAGATAGGAGTTCCGTCACTGCACAGCAGATCACCTAATAAATATTGTCTGTGCATTCGATGCTCTTTTGCCGATTTACTATTAGGTGTCTTCGGTAATGCATGCAAATTGGCAAATACCATCGCCCTGACATTGTATTGCAGAATCTTCAAGAAACGTCTGACTTGAGCCCCGAGCTGGAAGCTGAAATGGAGATTTTCAGAGGTAACTAACGGAAGAGAGGGCGAGTTCAACAGGCTGTACCTGTGGACGAGATCAACTTGTTGGTCAGCATTAGGCATTTACAACTTTATTGTGATTGCTTCCTTTCAGATCACGCTGAAGCAAAGAGAGGCCTCCGTGATGCGCTTAAAAAAATTGCCAAAATGGTGATTGCAGAAGCTCTGAAGAAGGGTCGGTAGTAATAAAGTATGGTCTGGGAATCGTAGAAGCAGTCAAAGCAAACTAGTCTGCTGCAACGAAAGGAATCCAACTCTGCCGGAAATGTACTGCTCTGTTTAAATTGATTGGGACTTTCTATGAAATAAATGGTGTTCCAAAACTGTATCTACCTCGTTCGCAATGTATACCGACTTGAAATAGTAATTGCAATAACGGAGCTCTTGCTTTTGCTAGTTAATCGGGATTTACTGTTGACACATACAGAAATTTGTTGTTAGCTCATACCCACAAAGTCTGCCGATCTAATCACTCTTCCTTTCTATCAAGCTTAACAAGCTTTGGTATTTTGATTCTACGAATTTGTGCTCACCTATAACTATGGCTAATCGGTGCATTCAAAGCACGAATTTTCTCCTTTTATGTAATCTACTTTTAACAAAAATAGAAGCTTTAATTTTTTTTTAATCTTATAAAAGCAATAGAATATCAGAACTGGAACTGCCGAGCTATCACTTTTTAGAACGGACTCTTGTTGCAACGACTGGTGACCCATACAATTTCATATCCAGTTATTAGGTCAACCCCAATAGAGGACAGATTTAGTATCCGCCTCACTACTGGGCATCAAAGTACACCTTTATCCCACTGATTGATCTAAGCACTCACTCTTGACTGCATGTCTCGACCATTTCTCCTCTCTGGCGTGGTAAGTAAAGAAAGAGTCGAGAACCATACTATGTATTGCACAGCGACAACCAATGCAAACACCACCAGATTAAGCCATCGCTCCATTAGTTTTTGTATATCGCTCAGGCATTCCAAAATCCTACTCTCACCTCTATCTAGTGAAACCTATGAGATTGAATATCTAATTCGTGAACTTACTCATATATAGTGAGATGGGCTCTTTTAAGGATATATTATACTACTACTTGTGCCTTATCAATAATAATAATAATAATGCACTTGATAATGCGTCCTCAGAGAACTTAATCTCTTTCTAGGCGCTTTACAATTGCTGCAAAAGGAAATGCAATTGAATGGTAAGTACTGACCCTGTCAGATCGTTGTTCGATCTCTGATACTGTTCCTGCTCCTTTTGTTGTACAGGGTAATTTTAGACCTGTCAAGCGCCGTAACTTACAAAGCGTTGACATGGACAAGTTTTTTTAAATCTGTTTGTGGAGCAGGTCTTCTTCATCTGCACTCCAAGTCGACTTGCAGTCTCAATACCCTCACTAATGCAGTGAACATGACAGTCACGAGTGCTCTTGACAAGCATGCTCCCGTTTATTCTATCTGTGTACAAATTCTTAGAGATTCCTTTCAATTTACAAAACATTCTATAGATGCACCTAGTTAAGCGCTGGCTTGAACGTCATTTTAAGAAATTTTGCTCCGATGCTGACCTAGTCTATTTCAAAGACTTCCTTCAAGTTTATACCCGGAAGATTAAGTTACCAGGGCTTTTTTCACTCGAAGCAGATTTCCTACCATTCAGACCCATAACGGATTTATAAGACAGTAAACCATTTCCTGGGCAATTCTGACATATTTGACTCCCCATTTTTAAGGTCTCAGCCGAAAGGTTTTCAGCCTTCTTTACTGAAACAATTGAGCACATCCAGGCAACCAAAAAGTCCACTCTGACTAAAGCAATCGCTGTTACACAACCCGTGACCTGCCTTACAAGGTTCTCTGAGGTTGCTGCATGCGATGTGGCTAACTAATAAGGTCTAGCAAACAGAAAAAGTCTCCTGAAGACCCTATACCATCATCTCTGTGGCCCTTAACTAGCAGACCAACTTAGCCCTGCGATAATCAAGATTTGTAATGCTTCTTCAGGAAAATGTTTAGTCCTCAAGTCCTTCAAATCGGCAACCCTTTAACCCAAACTTAAAAGCCTGTACTGGAATCAGAGGTCCTTGCAAGCTGTAGCCAAGCTTTCCTTATTCCCTTCTTGTTCGAGATTTTCGAAAAAATTATTGCTAAGCAGCTGGCTGAACCTATTGTTAAGAATGAAACGTCAGAAACATTTCAATCAGGGTTCAAGAGGAAGCACTCGAGAGAAACTGCTCTCCTCTGTGTGAACAATAAAATTCTACGTGGTAAGGAAGACGGGAATGTTACTTCTCCAGATCTTGTAGATATGTCAGCTGCCTTAGACATCATTGGTCATGATGTTCTATCTGAACGATTGAGAACAACGATCGGTTTCTCAGACTAAGCACTGGCTTGGTTTAATTCGTACTTGTCCGATCGTGTTCAATCCGTATCGCGTTGGAGTCAGGTCTGACACACGAGACGGATCATCTGTGGAGATCCCAAGGGTCACTACTCGGTCCCTTGCTGTTCTCCATTTATACTCAACCACTGGGAAAAGTGATTAAGGCCCGTGAAATAGGATATCACTTTAATGCTGACGATGCTCAGCTGTATTTTTCATTCAAACCGTCGGAAGTTGCTGCAGCAACTGAGAAACTGAAGGCTTGCCTTGCCGACATTCGATCCTGAATGCTGGAAAACTGCTTGAAACTAAATGAGAATAAGACCGAGCTGTTGATCATACAACACCCTAAGCTCCGTATTGCCGGATTAAAAGGTTTGGCTCTTCTAATAGATGATGCTGTTGTGCGACTATCACCATGCTCACGAAATTTAGGCGGCGTTTACGACTGCTGCCTCGATTTTAAGAGCTTCGTTCAGAAGACTGCTTCTACAGATAGCCGTCACGTCTGGTCCCTATCTAAGATTAGGAGCTGTCTTACACAGTGGCTTGGCAGAAAATCAACTGGCTCCTTAGTTTTGTCTCGGATTCGTTATTACAACTCCCTTTAGGCTGGACTACTAAAGAAAGCAACTAGGCCACTGCAGCTGACAATGATTAAGCCTGCAAGGCTAATATTCAAGTGCCAGAGGTTTGAGCAAGTGTCTCCTTTGCTAAAAAAAAAAAAAGCTATGTTGGATGCTATGCCGGTTAAGCAACGGATACAGAGCAAAGTTTCAGGCTGACCCACAAGGCCCGCCACGTCTTGGCTCCTTCGTACCTGGCTGAACTTGTGCACCAGTTTCAGCCTCTTCACGCCCTAAGGTTTTGTTTAGACAATAAATTAACTGTTCTATTCGTCCTCTTAAAGACCCTTGGCGACAGAAGGTTTAGTTCTGCAAGTCCTAGACTCTTGAAGTCGCTTCCACACTTCTTACACAACGACAAGTACTCTCCTGCTGCTGACTATGGCTCATCATTTTCAGCGGCCTGAGCTGCTACTTAGATGCTACTAACTGCATTAACTGCTCTCCTGAATCTGCTATACTTCAAACTTTGTCTTTGTTGCGTGAGACGAAGTCTGGTGGCTACCAAATTAGTACGGAAAACCACTTAGGCTCTGAGTGTGCTATCCCAAAATCTCTTGCCTAACAATAACGTAGTCTTTATGACTTTGTGGAGTTACAGAGGGTGATACATGAGGGGTAAACTACATGCTCATTGCTGCAAGAAATATTCTGCAGGTTACATACATTTAATGGGTCACTGACTTCTGACACATCCGTTGAATGCGTTACACCACAAATAAATTTATTATCCACATAGATGGATAGTCACAGTAAAACGGCATTAGCCAGGTTAGCACGCCTCGGCAGTAATCGCTTGATTAGGTGTTATAAAGGCACCTGATTCTCACAAAATCCGGCTGTCAAATGTTTCCCTTCATACCTAATCGAATCGAGATGTTCGGGAGTTGGAGAATTCACCTTAACCAACTCATACACGTTGCACAATCGTTTTAAAGGCCGGATGTCTGAGAACACTCCAACTGGTTACTATTATTCAACTCTCTAGATACGATAAGTGAGGGCAGATGCTGCCGACATGTTGTAAGTATCGCTTGGTCGCATAAACTTCAGATTTCATCAGGGGCCATCGTTGAATTAGGTTGCATTTCTAGTCCCCCAAAGACTTTATTTTTTACAGACGTATTTTACCTGTGCGCTTCTGGTTTTTAGCTTCGATTGGAGGGAATGTGTGTGAGCTCTCTAACATAATTATTTTTCCATGCGACCAACTGTCGTCGATCACTGAAGTACCTAAAATAAAAATCCCATGGTAAACCAAAGAATCATGAAGGTGCACTCATTTCTGAAAGAAGTACACTGACAAAATGTTATCAATTGGGATTTATGGGAAACCTCTCCTCGGTCACTGCAAACGTCCGTTAAAGATCTTATGAGAAGAATAAAAAAAGATCTAGATCTTATGAACCTATCATATTGATACTAGGGCGTTCTTGTGAAGATTGCCTGACAGTAAATTTTTACGAATGGCCTCGTCGAACTTTATACTAAGCACTTCCTGTTATGAGTAGCATTTTAGGGGACAGCTCATGCTCAGTCTAAGAAAAAGAATTCGTTGGTCACCCGAAAGTATCGCAGAGAAGTCTGGCAAAGGTTCGCACCGAGCTCGGACACTCCAGAAGCCACGTGCTGGAGAGCCGCCTCGCTCCCATCCATGCAAGGTGTGGAACTTCTTTTCATGGACGCATCGTATGCTTAAGTCTTAGAATGTTCTAGACACTGCATCCGCGAGCTAGATTGGCTTAATGAGATCTTTAAAATCTAGGAATGCAAACGCATTTAATTAATCTTTATTACCAAGAGTTCTTGTAAGCTGTAACCTAGTCGTGAGAGGCAATTCTGTAGCAGTGAACGTTCTTTCGTTGGGAATTGTCATGGACTTGAATTATTTCCCTCCACTCAATGAATTCTTTGAATGCATTTAATTAAACATTGAAAATGAATTTGTGTAAATAAAAACAATGTAATATAAAGGTTTTCTCATAATTTGCCTAAAGCCGTCATTATTCGTTCAAGTGAATAGCAGTAACCATGAACTCCGTGTGCCGCGATCGTTGTCCGCTTATTGAAGCCCCTTCCAGGTAAAGGTTTGGTAGTCCACCAAAATCGTTCGTTTACTTCAAGTAAAGAAGGCCTTTTACTGGAATCGTAATAAAATTGATCCTTCATAGACGAAGTTTCCGCGATCGAACCGTATGTCACACTACTCGAATCGTGTCTGTGGTTACATATCCAACACTTGCTTGGTTTCCTCTTCATTCCCGCCAACTTCATTCTTATAAGCGCACTTCTAACGTTTTGCCTTGCTAATTCTCTAATATAGAACGTTATATGTACGTAAATTAATTCGTTAAAATTTACTTAGTACAAGTGAGTATTTATCCGTTAAGTTGATGTCGGATCATATTACCTTACCATTATGGCAACATATGGAAAACAATTATAATGATATCATTGCATAAGCATACTTAAGTTCCGACAATGCAGATTGAATAAAATCTGTTTGCTGTTAGAAAAGCATAGCCAGGCGATTGTGGATGATGACAGCTCGCAGTTGTACGAGGAAAGTTCACCGTGTGTGTCTCTTCATATATGTAGACTGATGCACTTGAGCTACAAAAGAAAATAAGTCAGTAAGTTCGGAAAAGGCAGTCTGGAAAGCTTCAGATAAGTTATCAAAGTGAATTTCGAAATCCCTTCTACATGGGAAAGACAGATTTCCTGCGCGTAGCATGGCGAAGATAGGCTACAGACTCCATTGGACGCTTATCGTTGGTTGAAGTCATATAAATTGATTAAAACAACTAGTTTCATGGGGAATGCAATCGGCTTACAATCGAAAGTTAACCATGTAATGATGGCGACTCAGCCACCGTTTTCCAGTGACCTATGGGTATGAAAGAAGAAGAAGCCAATCGTTGTCCCTTAGCTAACGATCGGGCAGTTAGCCTATTTTAGCCTTGTCTCGGTCAAGGCGAACAGGTCAAAATCATTCTCAGTTACTATGTTGTTCGCTTTAGAGACTCATTACACGTCGACCGAGCTTTGTAAAGGCAAGTTGTAAGATGGGCCGCCTGGGCTATGACAGGGCAGGTGACCACTAAGTTAGTGCGATTCAAAGCAGGGCATGACGGAGATCGCTCAGGTGTGCTCTAGTCAACGCCGGGGATGCAAAATTAGTGCATTCTTTGACATTGGCCAGCTTGAGCGCTCGGTGAATTTTTTCTTTCTTTAACGAATATTTTGAGGGTCTTAGCAACAGCAACCGAATCTAGGAATGCATATGAACGACGATAACACAAGAATCATTGGTAAGCCAGGTAATAGGATATTTACGTGCAGCCGTAGAATCCACCGTGGTTGCCGCTTGCCCGGCTAATAAAAACATACTCAGTTAGCGTTTCTATGACAACAGGCACGTAGTTTCTAAGGCGCAATACGGTCTAATTTCTTTGGATGCAATATGGTCAAAAAGCAAGCGGTCCAGTCTTAACAGCTGATAGCTGTATAGGAAGCTGAGTGTGATGTTCTATAGGACTTCGTTTTTCGGAAGAGTACCCTGAATCTGACAAGAGAAGCTAGTAGAGCGTGTTGCTAAAGGTGACATGCACAGGGTCCACAAGCAAAAACGGCTAGTGGCTGCATGCATGGTGTCATCACTCAGAGTCACTTGAAAGACGAACCACAAGGACAGACAAAATGCTGCAACAAACAGATGTGCTTAGGTGAAGTCATATTCTCTGTCACAGCATGAGTTTGTCTTCTTTTCTGTACCAGTGAAATGTTTCCAGAAAATATATGCCATTATTACGGATTTGGCTAGTTCAAGAAATCCTTTCCCGCCAAGCGGCAGTTCGTCAAACAGTAGCCTCTCTAGGGCATCGTCCAGATCAACTGAGAGTTTGAGTAGCCTTTATTCTTGGGGTTAATGTCAGCTGCAAGCTCACAAAGCGGGGTTCACTGCAACATTCCACTATCATCTCCAGTTTAAGCTGTAACTATGAAATAAAGGTAATGAGTGAACGTGACAGACAGATGTAAGCAATGAATTCATGTTATTTTTAAAGCCCTATATACATCAGCATTACTCGGATTTTGTCCCTAGAAAATCATGGAGCTTCGACTCTTGGAATTGTTTTTATAGATTGCAAGACTAAAATTAGGCATCGGACAGCCCTCTTTTTTAAACAAGACTTAACCTTTGTTATTCACTGATGTGCTGGTAGCTATTTCAGTACATGCAGGCAGTATAAAACTGAGGAAAGTCAGCTCACGTAGCTAGAGCCAACAAGCAACATTCAGATTCTTCGTCTAACCGTTTGTCCTGCTTTCGCCTCCTTAGACGGTTTCCATTCATGTCTTTCGAACTTTCGAAGAACGGGTGTTAATCAGTTTCTTAAGGACGTAGATAACATCCGAGTTCGGTCAGACGCTGACTTTACCGGTCTCACTAGCAAAATCCGCTTAACGTTCAGACAGAAATATTATTCCTCAGCTAACTCAGGCTTGACGAACCTCCTTAATTTCAAAATGCTGGCCTTTAGCATCTATCGCATGGACACGTTCGGTAAACCTGTGATGATTGTTACCGGGAAAGCTGAAAATCCTACCATGAGAACCTACCTGCATTACCGCTTTTATTCGAAAGGATCTGGTGAAATCGACATGTGGGGGCAGTTTGAAGTAGTAGCCATCGGTTTGATATGCCAAAGGAAATGCATGGATTAACGTTTTATAGTTTAGTATAGTTTAGTTATTCATAAGTAATATGGTCGTTTCAAAAAGGAATTTTTAAAGACAGATTTTGAATGCGATTAAGTAGAACGGGATACTAAATTCGTAATGAATGTAGGTTAGGCTGGGCGTGGGCTATGCCAAATATGAAACGTATCTGAGTCGGTGACTTGTGATCGCGGTAGAATTGATATGACCATTCGACGCCTGCTGAATGGGATTGTCGTATAAGCGATGAATTCAATTACTTGTACTGATTCACAGAATAGTCATATTTTTAATTAGGTTTCATAAATAATTAAAAATTCCATGGCTAAGTTGAGCATTAACTTTGGTTAGCTTAGGTCGGTTAGTCTAATTCGACAACGTAAGTTAACATAGTCGTTGCACCACTGAACTTGATTCATCAAAGTCCGCCAAAGCTCATATCCCAGAGTGATCGATTACGATGCCTAACTGGATAGTCACCATAAAAATACGTTGGCATAACGCCCTCGGAGATCTGAAACTCTATTTAGACAATTGGACTATGCTGCATGGAGAGAATTAATAAATGATTTGTGGTACCATCCGAAAGCAGCAGGCACAGGCTAAGCGAACATTTGCATGTGAAAGACTAAACACAAAGATCCACGAACGGCTTTAATAAACAAGTTCGTTTCGAGCATCTTTGTCAAGGTCGAGCATCTTTGTCAAGGTCGGCATGCCGTGGGATGTAGGGACGTGCTTCAGGTGTGAGCGGGTTCCCGGCTTTGCTAGTACAAAAAGTAGATGCAGGGTCTCACAAGGTTTTCGCCTCGAGACCAGCGATAATAGGAAGCACACTCGGTTTCATGCAGCTCTTAGACTGGGCTTGAGCGTACGTATTTCCATTTAATTGTATGAACAATGCCTACGTCATTGTTGGAGGTTTGCTCACGAGGCTAGGTACCTGCTCTTCACGACCCAGGTATGGGGTTCGAGACCACAGTGGGCCGCTCATCATCGTCCAGCACAGGCAGTAGGGAAGACCTTCAAGGCTCTTCTATAGCTATATACGCAAATGAAGTAACCTATACCAGCTAATGTTCTTAGCTTTTAAGCAGCTGCATTGTGCTGTGCTCGTCGAAAATTATTAAAGTGCTCATCAATGTCATACCAATAATTAGTTAAACTCCTGAATTTCTCCGGGTCCTTATTGCATAGCTTTTTTAGAGCCAATGAAGTGTACCATCGATGCTAAGGTGAGTCTTTCTAGATAGGCACGATGGCTTGGTGTCCCGACCAGCTTTAGCTGGTAGACCGACCGGTTCACATTTATAGACCATGTAGAAAATACCTATATCTACCTATGCCCTAATACTAAATGCTTATACAATGAAAGTGTTTCATCTCGTTACTCATAATTATGCTATAATTGAGTTATCTTACTTTAGCTGCTAGCCATATGTGCTTTTTCTGTGGCTACAAAGAATCCGCAGGCTATTGTAGCACTTGAGAATGCATTTTTGCGCTTAACCATGACACACCCCAGTTACCATAATGCACTAGAGTCAAGAAAATGCTGAATCACACGCATCAAAGAGTGGAAGTGGAATAGATCTTGCCTTCATGTGTCTTAAAATACTCGCACAAGACGAGTATACCTAGAAAGTGGCTCGCCAGCACCTAATGTAGTGGCTCTTTCGCAGCTACTGCCAGCATTTTCTAGGCCATTTAAACCAAAGCTGACAGGGGGCCTTTCAGTCTCTCCTGCACCCAATCCTATCAAACGGTGAGTTGTGACAGTCAAGAAGTTCTTCCGATCTTGCTAGAATCGCCGTCTTGAATGTCTTAGCTTTCTTACTAGAGCTGGAGTATAGGCCGAGAATGCTCTATTTGTTTAGAGTTTTTGGATACTGAAGGTTTTTTTTTTAGTGACACGAGTATCACTATCCTGATTTACCAAGCTGCCGTCTTGTTGCTAACTTCAAATGCTGCTATTTGCATGGTCTTCGTGCAGCTTAGTTGATAAGTTTTCTACTGATCGCTCTACGATGCTTGTGTCCTAGGCTTAAACTAGGTAGAAACTTCGTTAGTCCTCATGAAGCGGCTGATTTATATCGTCAGTGATTCTACTGCTATGCGTAATATCTTCAATAGATTCAATGAAAAGCCGAATGTTCGTGCTCATAAAATTCTGCCGACAAAAGAAATTAGTCACTGGTTTAGGCTTGAAAGAAAACCGAATGCCAACCACTCGTTTATAAGCCCATCTTTGCTGCTTGGCTATCACAGTTAAATTCCACCGACGTAGCTCAAGTGGAATGTCTTTGCAAACTAAAATTTTGCAAGGAGACTGTGAAATCCCAATTATATAATTTTTAGACCGATTAGAAAAGGAAATCAAACGATCTGCATATATACAGCTGGTGATGTTCCAGGGTAATCGATTGCTTCTTTGAGTCTAAAAGCACCATTCGCCGTATGCTATACTACAATTTTAGAACGATGAAGTCGGTCACTCTCGCTGTTGTGGCTGTGCTGCTGTTCAATCTGGTGATGTCTTCGGTAAGTCTTATGAAGCCTACTTATTCAAATTATATTTGCTTGTGACTGCATGATACCCAGATAGGAGTTCCGTCACTGCACAGCAGATCACCTAATAAATATTGTCTGTGCATTCGATGCTCTTTTGCCGATTTACTATTAGGTGTCTTCGGTAATGCATGCAAATTGGCAAATACCATCGCCCTGACATTGTATTGCAGAATCTTCAAGAAACGTCTGACTTGAGCCCCGAGCTGGAAGCTGAAATGGAGATTTTCAGAGGTAACTAACGGAAGAGAGGGCGAGTTCAACAGGCTGTACCTGTGGACGAGATCAACTTGTTGGTCAGCATTAGGCATTTACAACTTTCTTGTGATTGCTTCCTTTCAGATCACGCTGAAGCAAAGAGAAGCTTCCGTGATGTGCTTAAATACCTTGCCAAAAAGATGCTTGCAAAAGCTCTGAAGAAGGGTCGGTAGTAATAAAGTATGGTCTGGGAATCGTAGAAGCAGTCAAAGCAAACTAGTCTGCTGCAACGAAAGGAATCCAACTCTGCCGGAAATGTACTGCTCTGTTTAAATTGATTGGGACTTTCTATGAAATAAATGGTGTTCCAAAACTGTATCTACCTCGTTCGCAATGTATACCAACTTGAAATAGTAATTGCAATAACGGAGCTCTTGCTTTTGCTAGTTGATCGGGATTTACTGTTGACACATACAGAAATTTGTTGTTAGCTCATACCCACAAAGTCTGCCGATCTAATCACTCTTCCTTTCTATCAAGCTTAACAAGCTTTGGTATTTTGATTCTACGAATTTGTGCTCACCTATAACTATGGCTAATCGGTGCATTCAAAGCACGAATTTTCTCCTTTTATGTAATCTACTTTTAACAAAAATTGAAGCTTTAATTTTTTTAATCTTATAAAAGCAATAGAATATCAGAACTGGAACTGCCGAGCTATCACTTTTTAGAACGGACTCTTGTTGCAACGACTGGTGACCCATACAATTTCATATCCAGTTATTAGGTCAACCTCAATAGAGGACAGATTTAGTATCCGCCTCACTACTGGGCATCAAAGTACACCTTTATCCCACTGATTGATCTAAGCACTCACTCTTGACTGCATGTCTCGACCATTTCTCCTCTCCGGCGTGGTAAGTAAAGAAAGAGTCGAGAACCATACTATGTATTGCACAGCGACAACCAATGCAAACACCACCAGATTAAGCCATCGCTCCATTAGTTTTTGTATATCGCTCAGGCATTCCAAAATCCTACTCTCACCTCTATCTAGTGAAACCTATGAGATTGAATATCTAATTCGTGAACTTACTCATATATAGTGAGATGGGCTCTTTTAAGGATATATTATACTACTACTTGTGCCTTATCATAATAATAATAATAATGCACTTGATAATGCGTCCTCAGAGAACTTAATCTCTTTCTAGGCGCTTTACAATTGCTGCAAAAGGAAATGCAATTGAATGGTAAGTACTGACCCTGTCAGATCGTTGTTCGATCTCTGATACTGTTCCTGCTCCTTTTGTTGTACAGGGTAATTTTAGACCTGTCAAGCGCCGTAACTTACAAAGCGTTGACATGGACAAGTTTTTTTAAATCTGTTTGTGGAGCAGGTCTTCTTCATCTGCACTCCAAGTCGACTTGCAGTCTCAATACCCTCACTAATGCAGTGAACATGACAGTCACGAGTGCTCTTGACAAGCATGCTCCCGTTTATTCTATCTGTGTACAAATTCTTAGAGATTCCTTTCAATTTACAAAACATTCTATAGATGCACCTAGTTAAGCGCTGGCTTGAACGTCATTTTAAGAAATTTTGCTCCGATGCTGACCTAGTCTATTTCAAAGACTTCCTTCAAGTTTATACCCGGAAGATTAAGTTACCAGGGCTTTTTTCACTCGAAGCAGATTTCCTACCATTCAGACCCATAACGGATTTATAAGACAGTAAACCTGGGCAATTCTGACATATTTGACTCCCCATATTTAAGGTCTCAGCCGAAAGGTTTTCAGCCTTCTTTACTGAAACAATTGAGCACATCCAGGCAACCAAAAAGTCCACTCTGACTAAAGCAATCGCTGTTACACAACCCGTGACCTGCCTTACAAGGTTCTCTGAGGTTGCTGCATGCGATGTGGCTAACTAATAAGGTCTAGCAAACAGAAAAAGTCTCCTGAAGACCCTATACCATCATCTCTGTGGCCCTTAACTAGCAGACCAACTTAGCCCTGCGATAATCAAGATTTGTAATGCTTCTTCAGGAAAATGTTTAGTCCTCAAGTCCTTCAAATCGGCAACCCTTTAACCCAAACTTAAAAAGCCTGTACTGGAATCAGAGGTCCTTGCAAGCTGTAGCCAAGCTTTCCTTATTCCCTTCTTGTTCGAGATTTTCGAAAAAATTATTGCTAAGCAGCTGGCTGAACCTATTGTTAAGAATGAAACGTCAGAAACATTTCAATCAGGGTTCAAGAGGAAGCACTCGAGAGAAACTGCTCTCCTCTGTGTGAACAATAAAATTCTACGTGGTAAGGAAGACGGGAATGTTACTTCTCCAGATCTTGTAGATATGTCAGCTGCCTTAGACATCATTGGTCATGATGTTCTATCTGAACGATTGAGAACAACGATCGGTTTCTCAGACTAAGCACTGGCTTGGTTTAATTCGTACTTGTCCGATCGTGTTCAATCCGTATCGCGTTGGAGTCAGGTCTGACACACGAGACGGATCATCTGTGGAGATCCCAAGGGTCACTACTCGGTCCCTTGCTGTTCTCCATTTATACTCAACCACTGGGAAAAGTGATTAAGGCCCGTGAAATAGGATATCACTTTAATGCTGACGATGCTCAGCTGTATTTTTCATTCAAACCGTCGGAAGTTGCTGCAGCAACTGAGAAACTGAAGGCTTGCCTTGCCGACATTCGATCCTGAATGCTGGAAAACTGCTTGAAACTAAATGAGAATAAGACCGAGCTGTTGATCATACAACACCCTAAGCTCCGTATTGCCGGATTAAAAGGTTTGGCTCTTCTAATAGATGATGCTGTTGTGCGACTATCACCATGCTCACGAAATTTAGGCGGCGTTTACGACTGCTGCCTCGATTTTAAGAGCTTCGTTCAGAAGACTGCTTCTACAGATAGCCGTCACGTCTGGTCCCTATCTAAGATTAGGAGCTGTCTTACACAGTGGCTTGGCAGAAAATCAACTGGCTCCTTAGTTTTGTCTCGGATTCGTTATTACAACTCCCTTTAGGCTGGACTACTAAAGAAAGCAACTAGGCCACTGCAGCTGACAATGATTAAGCCTGCAAGGCTAATATTCAAGTGCCAGAGGTTTGAGCAAGTGTCTCCTTTGCTAAAAAAAAAAGCTATGTTGGATGCTATGCCGGTTAAGCAACGGATACAGAGCAAAGTTTCAGGCTGACCCACAAGGCCCGCCACGTCTTGGCTCCTTCGTACCTGGCTGAACTTGTGCACCAGTTTCAGCCTCTTCACGCCCTAAGGTTTTGTTTAGACAATAAATTAACTGTTCTATTCGTCCTCTTAAAGACCCTTGGCGACAGAAGGTTTAGTTCTGCAAGTCCTAGACTCTTGAAGTCGCTTCCACACTTCTTACACAACGACAAGTACTCTCCTGCTGCTGACTATGGCTCATCATTTTCAGCGGCCTGAGCTGCTACTTAGATGCTACTAACTGCATTAACTGCTCTCCTGAATCTGCTATACTTCAAACTTTGTCTTTGTTGCGTGAGACGAAGTCTGGTGGCTACCAAATTAGTACGGAAAACCACTTAGGCTCTGAGTGTGCTATCCCAAAATCTCTTGCCTAACAATAACGTAGTCTTTATGACTTTGTGGAGTTACAGAGGGTGATACATGAGGGGTAAACTACATGCTCATTGCTGCAAGAAATATTCTGCAGGTTACATACATTTAATGGGTCACTGACTTCTGACACATCCGTTGAATGCGTTACACCACAAATAAATTTATTATCCACATAGATGGATAGTCACAGTAAAACGGCATTAGCCAGGTTAGCACGCCTCGGCAGTAATCGCTTGATTAGGTGTTATAAAGGCACCTGATTCTCACAAAATCCGGCTGTCAAATGTTTCCCTTCATACCTAATTGAATCGAGATGTTCGGGAGTTGGAGAATTCACCTTAACCAACTCATACACGTTGCACAATCGTTTTAAAGGCCGAATGTCTGAGAACACTCCAACTGGTTACTATTATTCAACTCTCTAGATACGATAAGTGAGGGCAGATGCTGCCGACATGTTGTAAGTATCGCTTGGTCGCATAAACTTCAGATTTCATCAGGGGCCATCATTGAATTAGGTTGCATTTCTAGTCCCCCAAAGACTTTATTTTTTACAGACGTATTTTACCTGTGCGCTTCTGGTTTTTAGCTTCGATTGGAGGGAATGTGTGTGAGCTCTCTAACATAATTATTTTTCCATGCGACCAACTGTCGTCGATCACTGAAGTACCTAAAATAAAAATCCCATGGTAAACCAAAGAATCATGAAGGTGCACTCATTTCTGAAAGAAGTACACTGACAAAATGTTATCAATTGGGATTTATGGGAAACCTCTCCTCGGTCACTGCAAACGTCCGTTAAAGATCTTATGAGAAGAATAAAAAAAGATCTAGATCTTATGAACCTATCATATTGATACTAGGGCGTTCTTGTGAAGATTGCCTGACAGTAAATTTTTACGAATGGCCTCGTCGAACTTTATACTAAGCACTTCCTGTTATGAGTAGCATTTTAGGGGACAGCTCATGCTCAGTCTAAGAAAAAGAATTCGTTGGTCACCCGAAAGTATCGCAGAGAAGTCTGGCAAAGGTTCGCACCGAGCTCGGACACTCCAGAAGCCACGTGCTGGAGAGCCGCCTCGCTCCCATCCATGCAAGGTGTGGAACTTCTTTTCATGGACGCATCGTATGCTTAAGTCTTAGAATGTTCTAGACACTGCATCCGCGAGCTAGATTGGCTTAATGAGATCTTTAAAATCTAGGAATGCAAACGCATTTAATTAATCTTTATTACCAAGAGTTCTTGTAAGCTGTAACCTAGTCGTGAGAGGCAATTCTGTAGCAGTGAACGTTCTTTCGTTGGGAATTGTCATGGACTTGAATTATTTCCCTTCACTCAATGAATTCTTTGAATGCATTTAATTAAACATTGAAAATGAATTTGTGTAAATAAAAACAATGTAATATAAAGGTTTTCTCATAATTTGCCTAAAGCCGTCATTATTCGTTCAAGTGAATAGCAGTAACCATGAACTCCGTGTGCCGCGATCGTTGTCCGCTTATTGAAGCCCCTTCCAGGTAAAGGTTTGGTAGTCCACCAAAATCGTTCGTTTACTTCAAGTAAAGAAGGCCTTTTACTGGAATCGTAATAAAATTGATCCTTCATAGACGAAGTTTCCGCGATCGAACCGTATGTCACACTACTCGAATCGTGTCTGTGGTTACATATCCAACACTTGCTTGGTTTCCTCTTCATTCCCGCCAACTTCATTCTTATAAGCGCACTTCTAACGTTTTGCCTTGCTAATTCTCTAATATAGAACGTTATATGTACGTAAATTAATTCGTTAAAATTTACTTAGTACAAGTGAGTATTTATCCGTTAAGTTGATGTCGGATCATATTACCTTACCATTATGGCAACATATGGAAAACAATTATAATGATATCATTGCATAAGCATACTTAAGTTCCGACAATGCAGATTGAATAAAATCTGTTTGCTGTTAGAAAAGCATAGCCAGGCGATTGTGGATGATGACAGCTCGCAGTTGTACGAGGAAAGTTCACCGTGTGTGTCTCTTCATATATGTAGACTGATGCACTTGAGCTACAAAAGAAAATAAGTCAGTAAGTTCGGAAAAGGCAGTCTGGAAAGCTTCAGATAAGTTATCAAAGTGAATTTCGAAATCCCTTCTACATGGGAAAGACAGATTTCCTGCGCGTAGCATGGCGAAGATAGGCTACAGACTCCATTGGACGCTTATCGTTGGTTGAAGTCATATAAATTGATTAAAACAACTAGTTTCATGGGGAATGCAATCGGCTTACAATCGAAAGTTAACCATGTAATGATGGCGACTCAGCCACCGTTTTCCAGTGACCTATGGGTATGAAAGAAGAAGAAGCCAATCGTTGTCCCTTAGCTAACGATCGGGCAGTTAGCCTATTTTAGCCTTGTCTCGGTCAAGGCGAACAGGTCAAAATCATTCTCAGTTACTATGTTGTTCGCTTTAGAGACTCATTACACGTCGACCGAGCTTTGTAAAGGCAAGTTGTAAGATGGGCCGCCTGGGCTATGACAGGGCAGGTGACCACTAAGTTAGTGCGATTCAAAGCAGGGCATGACGGAGATCGCTCAGGTGTGCTCTAGTCAACGCCGGGGATGCAAAATTAGTGCATTCTTTGACATTGGCCAGCTTGAGCGCTCGGTGAATTTTTTCTTTTTTTTTAACGAATATTTTGAGGGTCTTAGCAACAGCAACCGAATCTAGGAATGCATATGAACGACGATAACACAAGAATCATTGGTAAGCCAGGTAATAGGATATTTACGTGCAGCCGTAGAATCCACCGTGGTTGCCGCTTGCCCGGCTAATAAAAACATACTCAGTTAGCGTTTCTATGACAACAGGCACGTAGTTTCTAAGGCGCAATACGGTCTAATTTCTTTGGATGCAATATGGTCAAAAAGCAAGCGGTCCAGTCTTAACAGCTGATAGCTGTATAGGAAGCTGAGTGTGATGTTCTATAGGACTTCGTTTTTCGGAAGAGTACCCTGAATCTGACAAGAGAAGCTAGTAGAGCGTGTTGCTAAAGGTGACATGCACAGGGTCCACAAGCAAAAACGGCTAGTGGCTGCATGCATGGTGTCATCACTCAGAGTCACTTGAAAGACGAACCACAAGGACAGACAAAATGCTGCAACAAACAGATGTGCTTAGGTGAAGTCATATTCTCTGTCACAGCATGAGTTTGTCTTCTTTTCTGTACCAGTGAAATGTTTCCAGAAAATATATGCCATTATTACGGATTTGGCTAGTTCAAGAAATCCTTTCCCGCCAAGCGGCAGTTCGTCAAACAGTAGCCTCTCTAGGGCATCGTCCAGATCAACTGAGAGTTTGAGTAGCCTTTATTCTTGGGGTTAATGTCAGCTGCAAGCTCACAAAGCGGGGTTCACTGCAACATTCCACTATCATCTCCAGTTTAAGCTGTAACTATGAAATAAAGGTAATGAGTGAACGTGACAGACAGATGTAAGCAATGAATTCATGTTATTTTTAAAGCCCTATATACATCAGCATTACTCGGATTTTGTCCCTAGAAAATCATGGAGCTTCGACTCTTGGAATATTTTTTTATAGATTGCAAGACTAAAATTAGGCATCGGACAGCCCTCTTTTTTAAACAAGACTTAACCTTTGTTATTCACTGATGTGCTGGTAGCTATTTCAGTACATGCAGGCAGTATAAAACTGAGGAAAGTCAGCTCACGTAGCTAGAGCCAACAAGCAACATTCAGATTCTTCGTCTAACCGTTTGTCCTGCTTTCGCCTCCTTAGACGGTTTCCATTCATGTCTTTCGAACTTTCGAAGAACGGGTGTTAATCAGTTTCTTAAGGACGTAGATAACATCCGAGTTCGGTCAGACGCTGACTTTACCGGTCTCACTAGCAAAATCCGCTTAACGTTCAGACAGAAATATTATTCCTCAGCTAACTCAGGCTTGACGAACCTCCTTAATTTCAAAATGCTGGCCTTTAGCATCTATCGCATGGACACGTTCGGTAAACCTGTGATGATTGTTACCGGGAAAGCTGAAAATCCTACCATGAGAACCTACCTGCATTACCGCTTTTATTCGAAAGGATCTGGTGAAATCGACATGTGGGGGCAGTTTGAAGTAGTAGCCATCGGTTTGATATGCCAAAGGAAATGCATGGATTAACGTTTTATAGTTTAGTATAGTTTAGTTATTCATAAGTAATATGGTCGTTTCAAAAAGGAATTTTTAAAGACAGATTTTGAATGCGATTAAGTAGAACGGGATACTAAATTCGTAATGAATGTAGGTTAGGCTGGGCGTGGGCTATGCCAAATATGAAACGTATCTGAGTCGGTGACTTGTGATCGCGGTAGAATTGATATGACCATTCGACGCCTGCTGAATGGGATTGTCGTATAAGCGATGAATTCAATTACTTGTACTGATTCACAGAATAGTCATATTTTTAATTAGGTTTCATAAATAATTAAAAATTCCATGGCTAAGTTGAGCATTAACTTTGGTTAGCTTAGGTCGGTTAGTCTAATTCGACAACGTAAGTTAACATAGTCGTTGCACCACTGAACTTGATTCATCAAAGTCCGCCAAAGCTCATATCCCAGAGTGATCGATTACGATGCCTAACTGGATAGTCACCATAAAAATACGTTGGCATAACGCCCTCGGAGATCTGAAACTCTATTTAGACAATTGGACTATGCTGCATGGAGAGAATTAATAAATGATTTGTGGTACCATCCGAAAGCAGCAGGCACAGGCTAAGCGAACATTTGCATGTGAAAGACTAAACACAAAGATCCACGAACGGCTTTAATAAACAAGTTCGTTTCGAGCATCTTTGTCAAGGTCGAGCATCTTTGTCAAGGTCGGCATGCCGTGGGATGTAGGGACGTGCTTCAGGTGTGAGCGGGTTCCCGGCTTTGCTAGTACAAAAAGTAGATGCAGGGTCTCACAAGGTTTTCGCCTCGAGACCAGCGATAATAGGAAGCACACTCGGTTTCATGCAGCTCTTAGACTGGGCTTGAGCGTACGTATTTCCATTTAATTGTATGAACAATGCCTACGTCATTGTTGGAGGTTTGCTCACGAGGCTAGGTACCTGCTCTTCACGACCCAGGTATGGGGTTCGAGACCACAGTGGGCCGCTCATCATCGTCCAGCACAGGCAGTAGGGAAGACCTTCAAGGCTCTTCTATAGCTATATACGCAAATGAAGTAACCTATACCAGCTAATGTTCTTAGCTTTTAAGCAGCTGCATTGTGCTGTGCTCGTCGAAAATTATTAAAGTGCTCATCAATGTCATACCAATAATTAGTTAAACTCCTGAATTTCTCCGGGTCCTTATTGCATAGCTTTTTTAGAGCCAATGAAGTGTACCATCGATGCTAAGGTGAGTCTTTCTAGATAGGCACGATGGCTTGGTGTCCCGACCAGCTTTAGCTGGTAGACCGACCGGTTCACATTTATAGACCATGTAGAAAATACCTATATCTACCTATGCCCTAATACTAAATGCTTATACAATGAAAGTGTTTCATCTCGTTACTCATAATTATGCTATAATTGAGTTATCTTACTTTAGCTGCTAGCCATATGTGCTTTTTCTGTGGCTACAAAGAATCCGCAGGCTATTGTAGCACTTGAGAATGCATTTTTGCGCTTAACCATGACACACCCCAGTTACCATAATGCACTAGAGTCAAGAAAATGCTGAATCACACGCATCAAAGAGTGGAAGTGGAATAGATCTTGCCTTCATGTGTCTTAAAATACTCGCACAAGACGAGTATACCTAGAAAGTGGCTCGCCAGCACCTAATGTAGTGGCTCTTTCGCAGCTACTGCCAGCATTTTCTAGGCCATTTAAACCAAAGCTGACAGGGGGCCTTTCAGTCTCTCCTGCACCCAATCCTATCAAACGGTGAGTTGTGACAGTCAAGAAGTTCTTCCGATCTTGCTAGAATCGCCGTCTTGAATGTCTTAGCTTTCTTACTAGAGCTGGAGTATAGGCCGAGAATGCTCTATTTGTTTAGAGTTTTTGGATACTGAAGGTTTTTTTTTTAGTGACACGAGTATCACTATCCTGATTTACCAAGCTGCCGTCTTGTTGCTAACTTCAAATGCTGCTATTTGCATGGTCTTCGTGCAGCTTAGTTGATAAGTTTTCTACTGATCGCTCTACGATGCTTGTGTCCTAGGCTTAAACTAGGTAGAAACTTCGTTAGTCCTCATGAAGCGGCTGATTTATATCGTCAGTGATTCTACTGCTATGCGTAATATCTTCAATAGATTCAATGAAAAGCCGAATGTTCGTGCTCATAAAATTCTGCCGACAAAAGAAATTAGTCACTGGTTTAGGCTTGAAAGAAAACCGAATGCCAACCACTCGTTTATAAGCCCATCTTTGCTGCTTGGCTATCACAGTTAAATTCCACCGACGTAGCTCAAGTGGAATGTCTTTGCAAACTAAAATTTTGCAAGGAGACTGTGAAATCCCAATTATATAATTTTTTTTAGACCGATTAGAAAAGGAAATCAAACGATCTGCATATATACAGCTGGTGATGTTCCAGGGTAATCGATTGCTTCTTTGAGTCTAAAAGCACCATTCGCCGTATGCTATACTACAATTTTAGAACGATGAAGTCGGTCACTCTCGCTGTTGTGGCTGTGCTGCTGTTCAATCTGGTGATGTCTTCGGTAAGTCTTATGAAGCCTACTTATTCAAATTATATTTGCTTGTGACTGCATGATACCCAGATAGGAGTTCCGTCACTGCACAGCAGATCACCTAATAAATATTGTCTGTGCATTCGATGCTCTTTTGCCGATTTACTATTAGGTGTCTTCGGTAATGCATGCAAATTGGCAAATACCATCGCCCTGACATTGTATTGCAGAATCTTCAAGAAACGTCTGACTTGAGCCCCGAGCTGGAAGCTGAAATGGAGATTTTCAGAGGTAACTAACGGAAGAGAGGGCGAGTTCAACAGGCTGTACCTGTGGACGAGATCAACTTGTTGGTCAGCATTAGGCATTTACAACTTTCTTGTGATTGCTTCCTTTCAGATCACGCTGAAGCAAAGAGAAGCTTCCGTGATGTGCTTAAATACCTTGCCAAAAAGATGCTTGCAAAAGCTCTGAAGAAGGGTCGGTAGTAATAAAGTATGGTCTGGGAATCGTAGAAGCAGTCAAAGCAAACTAGTCTGCTGCAACGAAAGGAATCCAACTCTGCCGGAAATGTACTGCTCTGTTTAAATTGATTGGGACTTTCTATGAAATAAATGGTGTTCCAAAACTGTATCTACCTCGTTCGCAATGTATACCAACTTGAAATAGTAATTGCAATAACGGAGCTCTTGCTTTTGCTAGTTGATCGGGATTTACTGTTGACACATACAGAAATTTGTTGTTAGCTCATACCCACAAAGTCTGCCGATCTAATCACTCTTCCTTTCTATCAAGCTTAACAAGCTTTGGTATTTTGATTCTACGAATTTGTGCTCACCTATAACTCTGGCTAATCGGTGCATTCAAAGCACGAATTTTCTCCTTTTATGTAATCTACTTTTAACAAAAATTGAAGCTTTAATTTTTTTAATCTTATAAAAGCAATAGAATATCAGAACTGGAACTGCCGAGCTATCACTTTTTAGAACGGACTCTTGTTGCAACGACTGGTGACCCATACAATTTCATATCCAGTTATTAGGTCAACCCCAATAGAGGACAGATTTAGTATCCGCCTCACTACTGGGCATCAAAGTACACCTTTATCCCACTGATTGATCTAAGCACTCACTCTTGACTGCATGTCTCGACCATTTCTCCTCTCCGGCGTGGTAAGTAAAGAAAGAGTCGAGAACCATACTATGTATTGCACAGCGACAACCAATGCAAACACCACCAGATTAAGCCATCGCTCCATTAGTTTTTGTATATCGCTCAGGCATTCCAAAATCCTACTCTCACCTCTATCTAGTGAAACCTATGAGATTGAATATCTAATTCGTGAACTTACTCATATATAGTGAGATGGGCTCTTTTAAGGATATATTATACTACTACTTGTGCCTTATCATAATAATAATAATAATGCACTTGATAATGCGTCCTCAGAGAACTTAATCTCTTTCTAGGCGCTTTACAATTGCTGCAAAAGGAAATGCAATTGAATGGTAAGTAAAATCATGCTTTAAAAACAAACGAAATAAATAATATGGTTAGGGGTGACCTGCCCAGGGTCAGCATGCAAATGTGGTGAGTGGCAGCATGCACAATGTCAGCAGGCTTGACCACATCAAGGGTGAATCGCAAAGACCCACTAAATGCTGTCCTAAATAGGTGTGTTTTTAAGTTCCTTTTAAATGTGGTCAGGTCAGAGAATGTTCTGACGCAGGTCGGGAGGGAGTTCCAGGCTTAGGGAGCATACGAACAACTAGATGCTCGGTCCCAAAAGGATTTAAGGTTTGTACGAGGTATTTGTAGGCTGTTGGATTCCGAAAAGCGGGTGGTACGATGCTTGGCCTGATGGGGGACTATATCGGAGAGATGGAGCCATGGAATGAAGGGACCGAAAAGTGAGTGACAAAACCTTGAAGTTAATTCGTTGCTTGACTGGTAGCCAGTGCAGGTCGGCAAGAAGTGGAGTAATGTGGCAACTGCGACGTTCACGACAGACAAGCCTAGCTGCAGAGTTGTGCACCAGCTGCAATCGCCTTATTGCACATGCTGGTAGGCCAGCAAGCAATAAGTTGTAGAAGTCAAGACGGGATGTCACGAATGCATGGACCAACTTGGACGTGGTATCCTTGTCTAAACAAGCCCGAATTTTAGCAATGTTATGAAGCTTAAAGTAGGCAGATTTGACTGAGGTGCTGATACGGTCGTCTAACGAGAGGTTGCTTTGGATTATGACACCTTGATTTCGAGCTGATTCAGCAGGAGATACGGTGGCAGGGCCAGTTTTCACAGTCAGCCTTTCCAGTCTCTGAATCGCACTGGGTTTGCCCATAACTAGTTAGTTAGTTTTATCATCGCTTAGTTTTAGAAAATTTGCTGCCATCCATGTGCGGATGTCATCAATGCATGTAGCAAGTGAATTGAGAGCATTTGTGGTGCTCGAAGGCTGGTAGGGGTCAAAGCAAAGGTACGACTGAGTGTCATCGGCATAGAAGTGAAAGCCTAGATTGTGCTTGGCAATCACTTCTGCAAGAGGGAGAGAGTAGACCGGGAAAAGAACCGGACCTAGCACGGAGCCTTGAGGTACTCCATATTTCAGAGGTATTTCAGATGATCTTTGTCCATTCACGTCAATACTCTGGAGTCTCCCACTGAGATAGGAACTGAACCACTGCAAAGCAGTGCCAGTGCTGCCCGGGCGAGATGAGAGGCGCTCTGGAAGAACTTTGTGATCGATGATATCAAAAGCTGCCGAAAGGTCGAGCAAAACAAGCAGAGACACTCTACCAATGTCTGCATTCCTCAGTAGGTCGTTGTATACCCTAAGCAATGCTGACTCTGTGGAGTGATTAGCTCTATATCCAGACTGGAACTTACTAGCAAGGTGTGAGGTTTCGATATATGAGTTCAGCTGGTCTGCCACGATCCGTTCCAGTGTGTTTGATAGGAATGGTAGAAGGGAGACTGGGCGGTAGTTGCTTAAGTTCTCTTGGTCTAGTGTTGCTTTCTTTAGAAGTGGCCTGACTACAGCTTTTTTGAAAGGTGCAGAGACATGATCCGAGGCTAATGACATATTAATGATGCTAGTTATGCATGGCAGCAGCAGATCAATGCAACGTAGGAGCAGGACATGGACCTACTGATAACGTGTTTTATCTTAAGGCATTATCTGCCGATTGCAAGATAAGCCATAGCCAAAGGATCATATAATACACGGTTTTCTTTGTATACGATTTTGCAAGGCAATTTATTAACATGCTCGTTAAGGCGTGCGGAAGCACGCTTGAAGAAGTTGTTAACAGAAGTCAACCAGGAACTCTGTTGGTAGAAAGCACTTCATTAATCAGCTGGAAGCAATGCCCTGAAGAACTAAAGACGAGTCTCACTTTGAATCACTTTGAAAGCATGCTGAGCGGTGAATAAAGAGGCTAATATAGAGTAAATACCTTAAAACTCGTTGTTCTCAATGTCTTTGGGTATTCCTCTCGTGTTTTTGTCTATGACAGAGCACGTGCTGTTTTCGCACGAGCTCTGTGCAAGCCATGTCGTAATCTTGCTCAGTCGTACTCACAGCTCTAGTTGTATGCTGATTAATGCAATGCTGCCATTCCTCGAATATCTACTAGCAGACAGTCATCAGACAGTCGATAAGAATTCATTGTAGCTAGCACCCGAGATATTAGACTTTTTTGCCTGAAAATCAAATCAGATATAGGGTAGTGTGTCGTTTAACCCTGGTTTTATTAGGTCTTGCTCACCATGGCTCAACTGAGTATGAAGTTACGCCTAATTTATCGCCATCTGTAATTCCACAAAGCTACAAAAACTAAGTGGATGCTATGCAGGAGAGTGTTGCACAGCACACTTACAGCCTAAGTGGCATTCGGTACGCATTCCGTAACCAACAGACTTAATTCTTTGCATCAAAAAGAAAGTGAGTTTAATTTAATTTGAATTTAACCCTCTGGGTCTGATAAGTTGGGTTTGTGGTTGCTGAAATTTTGTATGTATCGCTTGGCCGTATAAGCTTTTGATTTCAGCAGGGGCATCTTTTATTCCCAAATGCATTATATCTCCCATAGACTATGCCTATTAGGGATCTAAACTACCGATCCGTGTGTGACTTGCTGGCCTTGTTTAGTGACTATTTCAGTGAGTTCCTCATAGTAATATTCCAAAGTTATGCAACATCGTTAATTGCTGAAGGTCCGGAACTTCGCATCCATGACCAAAGACTCAGGAAGATGTACTCATTTCTGAAGTTTCTCGAAAACTTCAGATTGGCCTTAAAACTTTGTTGTGTGGCTCATCTTGGTGACTTTGTTTGACATCCCACTACGGTAGGGAAGCCTGAGCCGCTGAACAGGTTTGTGCCTGCTTGCTCTTCCCGATTAACAAAATGCTCAAATTAAATTTCAGGTCGTAGTAAACCGTTGCCCAATGCTCCGTCTTCCATTTTATCAGATGATCTTGATGAAGTTGTTCGTAAAAAGCTCGTACCTCAGTGATAAAAGTATATAATCAGAAAGATTACAATCGCAATTGAAGCGACACCACTCCACTGACACTGCACACCTCCATATCCAAAATAGCAGCCAACTAATCAACTGTATTCAATGCAGCAATGACGATAGTATGTCACCCCTCACCTTGCTACGTCTATAAGTAGCCTTCTTGGAGGCTATTGATCTCGTCATTCTTCATGAACGATTGAGATACACGATCGGTCTGCTAAACCGTGGGGCGAGAGTGCAGAAAGCTCGCCGGTAGGTCTTGAATAATGGTGACGTTGCATCTTATGCTAATCAGGTCCTGTTTTGAGCGGCACTGTGAGAACAGCTCGGGAGCAGTCTCAGCAAAGATAACTGCGGAATACCAGAAGGTATCACGGACAAGTCAGGTAAAGGTCTACACCGGACTCGGAGTCACCCGAGGCCCTGTGCGAGAGAGCGGCCTCGTGGGACATGGAGTGACGTGCGGCCCTTTACGTGCTACACCGAGCTATCATACAGCAAGCAACTCTGATTTTCCTACTGACACTCGTCTGGGTAACATTTACTTTACCTTAGCGGTTTTTGGAGTTTCGGACGGAGATACTTACATATGAACATTTAGAACTTCCTATGCGGACCCGGACATGGACCTAATCTGGTATCTCAAGAGTAGCATGAGACCATGAGTCCATGAGCAACCAGTCATCATCGGAACCAGCTTAGTCAATATTATGTTGTTCTATAGATGTACCTCTCCGGCAAACACGCCGGATTTTCTTGTCGGATTAATGGCATTACAGATGGGCCACTAAGTTAGCTGATTTAATAGCCCCATTTATATAGGGCCCGGAAGTAACATTTCGGCACCAATCCTGCTTGCACTGGACAGCACCGAGCTGCCTGCTGATGTCGCCGGCCTTGAACCCGCGAATCATGTGATGAAGAGCGAGTGCTCAGACCCCGAGCGTCTATGTAATCTCGCACGAAGGTGGGCTTTCATAGTCGCCAAATGAGGAACAGCGGTTGCCAAATCAGTGGTGCCACACGTTCGGAAATCGCGACGGTAGCTGCTTCACCTCCGAGTAGCTCGACGCAGATTTGTTTTGGTGTGCATTCGAATGAGTGAGTTGCTAAGCAGACGCCGACAGCAACTATGGTTTCTGCTTGCATAGGCGGTCGCTCCATATTCAGCTGCCCCTCCTTTTCCGCACCGTTGCGTGATTGGTCGAAGGCACAGCCTTTCACTCTGAATCACCGAGAGAAGTAGGTAGTGACTGCAGCCACCATTTTGCTTCCATCAGTCATTTTGCCGCCGCGGCTGTTTCTCTTAGTCATTTCCAGAGCACAGCGACGCACGATTGTTGCCGGTGTGCAGCCGCATTTCCGCCGGGAGCTCTTATCACTCCACCCGGTGGAACTGCCGCGCCGAAAGCCACGCCGTCCAAGGCGCAGCTTGCTCGCCTCTCGAGGGGCTTTTCTCGTTCGCCTTTTCTCCGGTGAACTTTCGGGCTCATCGTCTTTAAGCAGCAGCCCTCGGGCCTGTTTAATTTTTTATCCAAATGGCTAGCAGGAGAAGGGCGACGAGAATGTTGGCAGAATCCTGTTAGATAACAAGAACATCTGCTTCGCTAGAGAAGCGAGGGCTATTCGCCTCGTTGCCCATTGTGAGCTGAAACTGTTTTTTTTCAGCTGGGTGACCGGCAGGGATTTGTCGACGCAGAAGCGTCGTGGAAGCGGAAAAGCGGAAAGCTTTCCCCTTTCAGCCGACCTACCTAAATTGGACATCTAGGCACGAAGACGGCCAGCATCCTGAAGACCTTGGCTTTAAACTTTAAATGCCCTCAAGGCGACGCAAGGAGAGGGGCTGACGTCAAGCGAAACTACAATATTCAGCAGGGCGCTAGTAGTCGCGATGCAACACTTCGGATAGTAAGAAAGGTCGTAGCTGAACTAGAAAACCGGGTTTTTGCATCGCTGATACAATCGCCGACATCTTGCATAATTTCAATAGAATTTGAGATAGGAGCCATGGGATTTTGAAAAACTAACCCAAGGCAATATAAATAAAACTCGGGTAAAGCTGACGCACCTGGCATCCTATAGTTACGAAAGTCAAAGGTTTGGATGTCAAGCACGCTGAATGAAAACTTTTCATTCTCAGTAAATTATACTCAGAAACGGCTTTGTGAGCACACTTTTTAAGATTGCCTTCACTGTGTAGCTTTTTTTTACTCTGGCGAGAACGATAAAACCGCCAGCTGCTGGCATTGCGTTGCATATCGTGCAAACGCGAGTCACTGAGTAGCCAACCAGGATTCAGCATTTCTAGTACTAGGCTTTGCATGAGTTAAGCCTTCCCGGAGTGTCATGAAAACACTACAGTGGAAGAGCTAACGGAAAGCTCGCAGTATACTGTGTCTCATCAGATTTTGGCGTTGCAGTATGACTCACTTTCCGGATATGCTTGCTTTCGTCGGCTCTAGGGCTTCGAACCGCCCTCTGATTAAGCTAGCCACTGCACAAAAAGTAAGAATGGGTTGTAATCCCTTCTGGAGATAGTATTCGCACCAGAAGCCACGCAGGCATTAAATTAGCTAAGAAAAACACTCATGCGAACACACTCGCTATGTTCTTTTAACTGTTTGGATTTACTTCCGGAGATACATAACCTTACATTATACAGCATACAGGATTTCCCGTTGGGATACTGTAGCGATCGTTCAGCGTGCTTTTGGTCCGGTCGTGGCCCAAATTCTGGATTCGACCAGTCCTAACGTAAGTACAAAGCCAGAGGCAGCTGGCTTAGTTCGGTGCAAACTGAAGATCTCGAGTCCAGCTTTAAAGAGCTCGGGAGGGGCACAATCGCGGCTTGCTGTCTACTCGAGAGAAATCCGGATTGCATGGTGACCACTTGCCGATCGGCAGCGATCTTGTCTCGCTCAGCCCAGGGCGTGTCGAAGCGGCCGAGCCAGCTCAAGCAGCCAGGTGGTAGGCTTATCATTATTATTCTACCTGCTATTGTCGCCTGATACCTGCGGCCTTCGGTGCAGCACCTGCAAGCAGCTAGCCGTGCTACAAGGCTTCGGGTTCGCCAGTATTCGTCGGGCATCGGCGGAGACTTGCACCAGTACGAGCTTTCGTCTTCGACGTAGTTCTGACTACATGTACCAGCTGCGTTTTCGGCCTAGTTCCGACCGAACGTGGAAGCATCACTCCACGTGTGCAACATTTGGTGTTGGAAGTATATTGTAACTGCAGACGACCCTTAGCGGTCGATGTGGGCTAGTCTCATTTCTTGTGACTCTGTCGGTGAATGTTGAACATGAAAGACGGACTCCTTAATTTGCGAGTGTGAGTAACGTACGGAATGCGATATTGATCCGTTGAACGACAAAGTAGCTGCCTGCTTCGCCAAGCGCTGAAAAATCCCAAGCTAAACTTTTAGGATACTTGATGACGTGCTTAGCCGCAGTCAATCGAGAAAGAGCATTGTTGTTTTCTTAAGCTAATGATGCGAGTAAATGCTTGGACCACGGATGTCCCGATGCAGTGCTAACAACTGAGAACCAGGAAGCAGCATTTAAACGTACTACTCTGGAGAATTTGGATTTCCCGAAATAGAGATGAGTTTTGCCGGAACTGTCAGGAATATTTACTGTTGATCCCCCCCAAATTAGCTGAGAGTAATGCTGAGACTGGCATGAGGCTGGAGATTGTTTGTGCTAATGACGCAGTAGGCTTGAACCTAATAGGGTTAATTTAGAAATTTTCAAGTACGATAAGGTGATCAATGTATCTCAGGTGCAGGCCACATTTGAAGCTTCGTTTGTTGAAATCAGGAAGCCCGATTTACCGCTTGAGAAGCCAGAGATTATCATTTTACACGAGAGCGTAAAATTTACTCTTGATGACATGCAAGTGTCTTGTACTATAGCCTCTACTGATCATTTTTGGGTGTGAAGTAGTCATTTTTCCTCAGACGGTTATGGCCACTGCGGAGCCTGTTACTGTTCTAACTTGCTTTGAGCCAGTTTCAGTTCGAACTGTTGAGCATTTGGACTGCTGCCCTGACTCTGGACAAGATGCCTTATCAGGCTGCGAGCCTACAGCGGACAATGTATGCACTCTAAGTAGAATGAGTGTGACTGTAGCCAAGCCTTCCTACGAGGAACTGTGTTTTGCGGTATTCAACATAGAGACTATGCTATATAATAACAAAATAGTAATAATACACTTGATCAAGCGCCCACAGAGAACTTAATCTTTTTCTGGGCACTTTAAATTTAATGCAAAGGAAACACTGTCGAACGGATAGTGGTAGCATGCTCGGTAAACAATAAGAATTACATTGTTAATGGGTATGCACAGGGTCAGCATGTAAGTGTGGTTATTAGCAGCATGCACAGTGTTAGCGCGCACGAGCATATAAAAGTCGAATCGCAAGCACCCATGAAATGTTGTCATAAGAAGGTGCGTTTTTATTTTCTTTTTAAATATGGCCAAGTCAGTGGATGTGGTGATGCAAGTCGGGAGTGATTTCCATTTTTTAGGCGCATACGAACTAAAGGCATGGTCTCCAGAGAATTTCAGATTTATAGGAGGTATAGGTAAACTGATTTATTCCAAAAAGTGGTTGGTACTATGCTCAGCCTGGTGGGGCATTAGATCTGATAGGTAGGCCGGAGCCAAACAATGACGGGACGTAAATGTGAGCGACAAAACCTTGAATTCGATCCGTTGCTTGCCAGGGAGCCAGTGCAGATCGGCGAGAAGTGGTATGATGTGGCGACTGTGACCCTCACGACAGACAAGCTTAGCTGCAGAGTTTTGCACCAGCTGTAAGCGCCCGATTGAACAAGCTGGTAGACCAGCAAGCAGTGAGTTACAGAAGTCAAGTCGGAATATAAAAAATGCATGAACCAACTTAGAGGTGGTGTCTTTGTCTCAACAAGCCTGAATTTAAGCAATGTTACACAGCTGAAAGTAGGCAGACTTTATTTTGGAGCTGATGAGGTCGTCTAACGAAAGATCACTTTGGAAGAATACATGTCGCATGCTGCTACTGCATGATGATATAGAGGACTACATGTCTGTGTCACAAGCTCTATATTTTTATGGTGACTATTTTCGCATGCTTTCCGACTTGGGAAAACTTCATCTTTCGCGTGTCACAATATCTGAGTGACTTTTCTGTGGAAATGCCATTTATTTTCCAACCAGGCGATTGTGAAGCCATCTTCGAAGACTTCAATGCCGATCAAGGTGGAGCGTTTACGACAATTCCGTTGTGGCGGAATCACTGAGTCTTAACAGCAGGTGCATCGGACTTCTCGTTCCGATTCGCAGTAACTTAATTGTTCGAATTGCCTTTTGATAGGCTACCAGTGGCATTGCCTTTATAAGATGCTGCACACCGGACATCGTTTACCATGCCCCACAGACTTTTTAGCAAAACTAAAGGCAGACAATACTGCATTTCTGAGGCAATCCCAGTCTGACTGAGCATCATGAGCAGAAATCGTCATTACTGGCGAAACTGGTGCAGGGTGATCGGCTCCTCCCTTCATGCCATGTGTACTAATCTCGCTCTCGTTATGAAATCGTTTCAGGTATCTATTACGTGAAGGCACTCGTCAGTCTCTAGCCAAATGAAATACTGAAGACCTAACCCTTGAAAAGCGGAGAGTTCTGGAGATGCTCTGAAGTTCAGCTTGTTTGTTGGTGAGACGGCTGTTGACGAGTACAATTAATTTAAAATAGCCACGGCGACAGCTAAGAAGATTTTCTGAAAAAGCCTTCGGTAGCAATGTGCGTTGGAGCCTGACGAGGTGGTGAAGCCGAACGTTGACACCGACCATTGCTGAATTTTGATTTTTTTTATAACGGCCAGGGACGGCCTTTACTTGAGGAGGCAGTGAAACGGCGGCGATAGCTTATCCGGCCAGAATATGACTGATAATCCTTAAATTTTCTAAAACTAAACGATGATAAAACTAACTTACTAGTTATGGGCAAACCCAGTGTCATTTACAAATTGGAAAGGCTGACGCTAAAAATTGGCTCTGCCACCATATCTCCTGTTAAGTCAGCTAGAAATCTAGGTGTCATGTTCCAAATTGAC
Organism: Cristatella mucedo; assembly: GCA_009760855.2. NCBI lineage: Eukaryota > Metazoa > Bryozoa > Phylactolaemata > Cristatellidae > Cristatella > Cristatella mucedo. Next base: position 2,388,464 of record WPIO01000063.1, on the reverse strand, counting down.
CTCTCGTTAGACGACCACATCAGCTCCACAGTCAAATCTGCCTCCTTTCAGCTACATAACATTGCTAAAATTTGGGCTTGTTCAGATAAGGATACCACGTCTAAGTTGGTCCATGCATTCGTGACCATTCCGTCTAGACTTCTGCAACTCACTGCTTACTTGCCTACCGGCATGAGCGATTAGGCGGTTGCAGCTGGTGCAAAACTTCACAGGCTTGTCTGTCGTGAGCGTTGCAGTTGCCACATCACACCACTTCTCGTCGACCTGCACTGGCTACCAGTCAAGCAACGGATTGACTTCAAGATTTTCTTACTCACTTTTAGTTCCCTTCATTCTTTGGCTCGAGCTTATCTCTCAGATCTAATCCCCCACCAGACCAAGCAGCGTACCACCCGCTTTTCGGAATCCAACGGTCTAATATAACCTCTTACAAACCTCAAATTCTCTGGAGACTTTGCATTTAATTCGTATGCTCCCAAAGCCTGGACCTCCTTCCCGACTTGCCTCAGAACATCCCCTGACTTGACCACATTTAAAAAGAACTTAAAAACACACCTTTTTCGACAGCATTTATTGGGTCCTGTGATTCGTCCTTGATGTGCTTATGCGTGCTTACACTGTGCATGCTGCCACTTACCACATTTGCATTCTGACCCTGTGCATGTCACCCCTCACCATGTTATTCATGTTGTTTACCAAGCATGATAATAATCACCATTGAATTGCATTTCCATTTGCAGTAAATGTAAAGTGCATAGAAAGAGATTAAGTTCTCTGAGGGCGCTTTATCAAGTTCGCTATTATTATAATTATTATTATTTCCAATTATGAGACTACGCGATAATCTATGGACGACGCTGTATGAAAGCCGGCGCCAAGAAATCGGCAGTCAGCCACGATTCTGGATCTCGGCATTTGAGCTCTAGGCCGGAGAGCCGCTGGTGTTTGTCTTGTACGGTCTTGAATGCCTGTAACCATCGGCTGCTGTTAAATAGACTTGTCCACTCAGGTTACCACTGACCGTTCGGTCGTGCTTCCTTTACAGCATCTCTGAAGTGCCTAGAAAGAGACGAAGCTCTCTGAGAGTGCTATATTCATATATGCCGTTATGACTATTAATAATACATTATGGATGTGGACGTAATATGTCGTAAGTTATGGGCGCTCCTCGTCCCTACGGCTGCTCCTGCTGTCGTCGGCATACCTGCGTGCATTGCTGCAGCACCAACACGTAGCTAGTCGTGCTGCAAGACTCATGCGTCGCCGCATTCGTCAGGCTGCGGCTGAGACTAGCACTGCCGCGAGCGCTGCGTTTTAGGTCTAGTTCTGAACGGACATGGAAACCCACACCACATGTATAACAGTATCAGGCGACGCTGGTACGTTTTGTGGTGTGCCCAAAGATGCCGCCAATAAGTACCGCTGATTTATCTTAATTCATTGGTGAGGCCAGATTTCCATGCGTTTGAGAGAGAATATATCGCATGCTCACCCAACTGCGGACATGTACAGGTCAAAAGTCATCAAGACTCAAAAGGGAGAGTCACCTGACCTGGAGGTGCGGTCGGCTAGCTGCTCTATGGGGATGAGTCAGTGGGCGAGGCAAGACCCTGAACCTTGATGGATGACCCGGCTTAATCCCGGTCATTATTGATACTGCTGATTATTCTCTGGTCTTCTGACAAGTCTCCATGTGCAATTTCAGATACACACTAGTCCCCAGCACGCCCACACGGATTCTGCCTCCTTTTCGATGGATGGCTCGTAGGAGTCAGACCGTCAATCACGTGACTTTGTGACCTTTGCCATCAGCAGCTTGCGGAAGTGAACGAGCAGGGCGCTGCCGCAGTGCCCTGCTGAGGTGCTCGTTGCCGGCGACGCTGCAGCTGTTTCGTGTATACGTGCTCGCACCACCCAACGCTCCCGCTATTCGGATAGAAATGGACGAAGAGTATGACGTTATTGTGCTGGGAACTGGACTGAAGGTTAGCACAATTATCTACCTCGTCTTATCAAATGGATCGAAATCTTTCGAGGTCACCGGCACAGCCGTCTCAGCATTCCTCTCGGGGCCGGCCGAATCTGAGAACGATCCTTGTTCATTGCCACTTTTAACGAATAATAGCGAATTCCGTAGTTAAGGATAAAAGCCTCGTGCTGCTGCGGCGGCCTAGGCTTTAGGGTGCATCTAGTCGATCGATATTCGCTTCCTTCTCTGCCCAGTCATGGTTGTCGTGGTCATTTTTACGTTTTTTTAGGAATGCATCCTCAGCGGCATGATGTCCGTCAGCGGTAAAAAGGTTCTGCATATGGATAGGAATAAGTACTACGGCGGCGAAAGCGCATCTATCACCCCTTTGGCAGACGTACGTACAATCCCGTGGGAGGTTGCTGACCTCGTTATGCTGCTATTGGGCTTGCTGGCTGTCGGGCCTCAGTGACTTCGTCGGCGTAGAAGCACTTCCGCCTAATCGGGAGGTTGGCGTCCCCCCGTCCCTTTCCCAAGTACACGGCGCCCTGTGTTATATCGGTACCAGCGTGCCATCTCAGCCTGCTTTCTGGCGAGTTCTACCCCTACTGCCTGCTGCGGTCGCGAAACAGCCCTGAGGTTCGATCTGGGCCCACTTTGACTATAAATCAGCGTGTAAATGCTGCCACAGCCGGCTGGGTAGTTGTGTGACAGATTGTGTCCGTATTCACAATATCACTAGAGAATAGGGCACCCCATAAAGCTGCCGAATATGGATGGGGCCCATCGGTTGATCGCCAGTGCACAGGCTGAATTATCAGAGGCGCTGCACAGATCCAGCATCTTTCGGCATAGTCATAAAAAATGCAAAGCACTGTGCATGATCAAATGTTAAAATACATCCTTTCGTAAATAGCTGCACTACTCTTCCCTTTCTCGTGCCTGCACAGAACATGGCTTCCATTATTCGGCGGCCGTAGTTATGCTTCTTGCTAACCTCTGTGTGCACAGACACATTGCAGGTTTTTGTGTCTGTTATCGTATTACCAGCTGTGTCTGCTATTGTATCACCAGTTGATGACCCTCACAATAGTCATCCCACACAATATGTGTGGGATGACCATTGCTAGTCACCCAATTGCCACGTAATCGCAAATCTCTTTACATTGATAATGTTCTTTGTGTGCTTCAACTATCGTTTCCATTTTGGTTGTTTCAATTGCATTGTGTTTGCTCGCTGGCATCTTCTGGCTTTTTTATGTTCCCAATTACATATGATTCAATTCATTTAAGCTGTATGAGCGATTCAAGATGGGTCAGGCTCCACAACACCTCGGCAGTGGTCGAGAATGGAATGTCGATCTGATTCCAAAGTTGATTATGGCCAACGGTAAGCCACATTGGGCTTATTTATTCACATTTCTAATTGTTCTGCTTGCTTATAAAGAAAAGCAGTTGTTCATCATGTCGTAGTATATGTCAGTTGAGACAGTAGAAATTCGATCTAATAACAAATCCCAATTGTCGAGTGTACTCGTGTTTCAATAGAATTTGCCATATTTTATGTGGAATTGCCACCCAGATCTGACAAGTCGCGTGTGTGTGTGTGTGTGTGTGTGTGTGTGTGTGTGTGTGTGTGTGTGTGTGTGTGTGTTGGTGAGCCGTGATGGCACACTAGGTAAGGCGGTTGCTTTAATGACCTCGGTCCCGAGGTCGTTGGTTCGATTCCTGCGGTGGGCGATCCTTTATCGCCACTGCAAGCGGTGGTGATAGCCGTAAAGGCTCTTCTGTCGCTATACAAAAAGAGGCTGTTTAATCAGCTAGGATTTATTTATTTGTGTGTGTGTGTGTGTGTGTGTGTGTGTGTGTGTGTGTGTGTGTGTGTGTGTGTGTGTGTGTGTGTGTGTGTGTGTGTGTGTGTGCGCCCGCGTGCGCATGCATTCGTCCGTGCATGTGTGTGTGCATACATGCATGCGTGTGGAACGCAGGTAGTAGCCGTTGTATGACCATATTTTTCCAGGCTGTTCGGGTCGACACTTAGCTGGATTTGCTGTTGACGAATACACTGTCATCTTTGTACGACCGACCATAGCTATGTTACATTGCTAGACAACTGCAGCTGCTTCTGCCTAAGTCTGGCTGTAAGCCTGTGTCTGTACCGACGTGTCATCACTTACTTGGCTGTGTCAATGTGTACAAAGCTGGCATTACTTGGCTATGGCGTAAATTGAGCGATACAAAGAATACTGTACATGCGGTTGACTAAGCAGCGATCAAGGCAGGCCTTTACAACTTACAGGCAGCGTACAGGCTTACAGGTAGCATGCCAAGTAATAACCGTAATAAGCCTTGCTTCAGTGTGTGGCTTGCACCGCTATACCGCTGGGATCGATACGTTGCCGTTTTGCTTACAAAAAGTGCAGAAAAATGAATCGAGGTATGCCTCGAAACGACTTATTGCTAGTGGTGTGTTATGTGAGGTCCCAACCCTGAATGGATGCTCCTGCTCTGAGGGTGGCACGTGGCCAAGGCACTACCATTGCAGCGGAATCAGGACCGTCCGGCCTGCCTCGGAAAGGGGTGGGGGCTATGGGCTCGTCCCAACTGTTTCGATGGCTGGCCACACTCTTTGTGGCTGAAGGCACTTGTTACTTAGCATCCCTATTGCATCCCCTTGCTCTCTTTCGCTGATGGCTCGCACTGCCTCTGCTCGCACTGCCTGATGTGCTAGTGCTCGTCACCCCTAGGGCTCTTAGTGAAACTGCTGGTTCACACGGGCGTCACGCGCTACCTGGAGTTCAAGTCCATCGAGGGCAGTTATGTGGTGAAGGATGGTCAGATCCACAAGGTGCCGGCAAATGAAAAGGAGGCTCTCACTTCGGGTACGAGTCAGCTGTCTGCTGCTGCTGCCACCACCGCCTAGCAGTTGCCGCTGTTGCTGCCGCTGTTTCGAGCACCCAGGCTTTGCACTTGACTTGACATAGTCGGTCATTGCCAATGCTGTTTGCTGTCCTTTCCGGATCCTTTGCTGTGCTGCCAGGGGGCTCAACCAGCCGGCCGTGCCAGGATGCCTTGCCGATCTGACCCGATGTCTTTTTCTTTCTGCTATGTGAATGTCTCACCATGGGCAGAGGAAGCTGTTTGTGCGCATGCTTTCGCTCGGCTTCTTCCGTATTAGTATCTTTGGCTTGCTGATGAGTTGCTGCTGTAGCCGTTCGCTTGCATTGAAGGTTTGATGGGCCTGCTGGAGAAGAAGCGCTTCAAGGACTTCTTGCAGTTTGTCCACGAGTTTGACGACAAAGTGCCAGACACTTGGAAGAGCCTGAAAGATCCGGCAGCTGCTAGCTCAAGGCAGCTGTACGATCTGTTCGGGCTGGACAAAGACACGATCGACTTCACAGGTCACGCCCTGGCACTGCATTTGAATGATGAGTAAGTGACTGACAGGTGGTGGCCTTCCTTCTGCTGCTTGGCCTGCAGGTCAAGCGCCTGCGGATCGGCTTTTGACCGGCCTTTATGAGCAGACCGAGCACGTGGAGCATTTTGGGCATATTCTTTCAGCTATCTCCAGGGACCAGCCGTCGACTTGATTAAGCGCTGCAAGCTGTACAGCGACTCTCTTGCCAGATATGGCAAGAGTCCCTACCTGTACCCACTCTATGGCCTTGGCGAGCTGCCACAAGGCTTTGCTCGGTATGTAACGTGGCAGCAGTAGCTGCTGCTTCCCCTGCCGCTGCTTCGGCTACTGCTTTTCCTTCTGATAAATAGATAGAGTTGGCAAAGAGGGTGGTCAGTCTGGAGAGAGAGAGAGAGAGAGAGAGAGAGAGCACTTTGCTTGCAACCATTATCTTGCGATGTATGCTACGCCTTGAACCTATGCCGTGCAGCAAAATTAGCACCGTAACTATGAGCTGCCACAGCACGAAGGTAAGGAACCCTGCAATTTTACAAAATTCTTTTGTATACAGCCTGAATAGCTATGAAGTTGTTCATTCTGGCCGTTAAAGTTCAGGTGGCTTTTATTGTCTAATCGTCGAATGTACATCTTGCCCAACAGTAAAAATTAAAGTGCATGGCTGACGTTGGACAGTGGTCGAGAAATATTACGAAGTCAAGAGAATTATAATTTTTCGAGCTCCAAATTCAACCTCGATGTGGTGGCCGTCGATGCGCTAAATTAGTAAAAGTTAAGCGATGGCGGCATTGACATGCAAGTCGTTCTTTGCCACTACTTATTCACGAGGTAGGCGTGCAGTCGTCGTGGCCTTTTTTAAGTTTTGCTCAGAGATGCATTGCATTATACTCGAGTCAGTTTATTGATTTATGGCCTTGACTTCACTCTTCCAATAATAATAATAATAATACATTTGATATAGCTCCCTCAGAGAACTCAATCTCTTTCTAGCGACTTTAGATTAGCTGCAAAAGAAGTACGATCGAATGGTTATCGGTAGCTTGCTCAATAACAACAAGCATAACATGGTTAGTGGTGACATGCGCAGGGTCAACATGCGAATATGGTTAATGGCGCATGGCACTCAAGCTGTGGCATCTCGGCTGCCTGGTTGATGAACAATCAAGCTTCCCTGCACTATGTGGTCCCGAGGTGGGTGCCTTGGGTGTAGGGACAGCAGCTTTTAGCTGTACCCAGAACCTGCAGGTACCAACCAGATTGCATCCTGTCTCATTTGGCTGTCAAACTGCGGCTGGCGGTCGTGCCGGAAGTCGCTGCTGCTGCTGCTCGTACTGACCTACTTGACTGTGCTCGTTCTTTCAGACTTAGCGCCATATACGGTGGCACTTACATGCTGGACAGACCTGTCGACGATGTTGTGGTCGACAGTGTTGGAAAGGTCCTTGGCGTAAGGTCGGGCGACGAGGTGGCGCGCTGCAAGGCTGTAGTCTGCGATCCGTCCTATGCAAAGGATCGCGTCAAGAAAGTCGGCCAGGTGAGAGAGGGCGCTGCCAGGCAGTGCGCAGGCTGCTGCGCAGGCAGGCGCTTCCAGGCAGTGCGACTGCGACACGGTACTCGCCAAGTGCAGGCACTCTGCGCCGGCGACCTGCGGTGGTGAGGCAGCGCCTGTGACGACTGCCCAATGTCCTTGGCCTTCGCTGTGAGCAACGAGGATTGACCCGATCGCATTGCCCTGCTCTTCTTCTCCCACCTCCTTCGTGCCGGGTTCTACTGAATTCATCGCTTAACTTTGTCTCCCAGACTAAAAAGAAGACAGCTAGTCCTTTATATAATGTACCAACAGGTCTCACCATGAGGCTCTTGTAATAATAATAATAATACACTTGATTAAGCGCCCTCAGAGAACTCAATCTCTTTCTAGGAGCTTTACATTTGCTTCAGAGGAAACACGATCAAATGGTGAGTGAAATTACATGAATAACGTGGTTAGGGGTGACATGCCCAGGGTCAGCATGCAAGTGTGGTTAGTGGCAGTATGCAACAGTGTCAGCACATAAAGGACTATGCACAGGGACCCACTAAATGCTGTTATAAATAGGTGCATTTTGAATTTCTTTTTACATGTAATCAAGTCGGGAGATGCCGTCACGGAAGTCAGGAGTGAGTTCCAGGCTTTAGGAGCATACAAACTAAAGGCACGGTCTTCAAATGCTTTGAGGTTTGTACGAGGTATATGTACACAGTTGGTTTCCGAAAAGCGGGTGGTAAGCTGCTTAGCCTGATGCTGGAGTAGATCTAATAGGTAGGCTAGAGCCAAAGATTGAAGGTACGTAAAAGTGTAGACCTGTTGCTGTCCACCGTGACAGGCACTGCAAATATGTCCCTGGCTAATAATAAATAGTGCTGCTCTAGATAGCTCTTGGCTGGCACACTTATGAAGCACAGTGTGGCTTAAGTATTCTTTGCTTCATGGATGTAGACCCTGCTCGATCGCCACTGCCCTTTACTCAGATCTTTGCTGAGCAAGACGACAGCTCGAGAGTCCCTGTTGTGGTGCGACGTTTGCCGCCTCGTTTTAGCTTTAGGGGCTAGGGCCTGGGTGTGATTGGCAAGCTGCCTGTATTTGTAAGCACTTGGTGCCAGAAACTATTGGCTTTGGTAGGCCTGCTTTGCCCAGACGTGCGGTGGCTTAACGGTGCAGGGCTGGCTGCTTATGTAGTGCTTGTTCGTGTTCCCTTCGAAACTGAGCTGCGTCTGTGGCTGTCCAGTGATGCAGTGCAGCAGTCATTGTGTCGTTGGCCGACGGTCTTACCAGAGCAGAATGTCGTGCTTCCAGGTTGCAAGAGCCATCTGTATCCTGAATCATCCTGTGCCAAACACGAACGAGGCTCTGTCATGTCAGATCATTATTCCGCAGAATCAGGTCGGCAGGAGCTCTGGTGAGGGCAGCAGCTTGTATCCTCCCATCGTGCTGTTTGGTACGACCTTCCTTTCAGCAATGGGAATTGCTTGGCATTGCCATTGTTGGAGCCTTAGTGTTTTTTGCATCAGATGATATCGTCCTGGTCACCGAATGCTCTCGGCTGAGGTGCATGATTATTAGACACGGGACACGGCGCTTGTTGTCGATCTTGGATCTGGAACACAGGAAGCCACTGTTTTACCGTCTGACTTCAGTATGCTAGCCTCTTTGTGCGAGAGAATGCAAGAGCATGTTGTCTTGAAGTATTCCTGATGTCGGTCGTCGACTGCAGTTTGTCGGGAGATAGAGACTGTTACATCAGCCAGCAGGATTGCTCTTGCAGCTGCAACACTTTAGGCTGCAGCCGGCAGCTCTCGAGGCAGCCTCGGTAGAACACTGGCCTTCCTTGGCCGAGCAGGTAGTCAATCGATTTTTTTTTTAATTCATCCTATGCTCACGGCCGGGGAGCTCCGAGCCAGACTCAGCCGGGCTTCATAGGTTGGTCAGTGGACGAATGAATGGAAAAATGACCTCGACTGGTTTTTTAATCGAGTCCGTCAGCATGTTTTAGGGTCTTGCTGAATTTTCAGACTATTTTGCTGTGCAATGTTGTAGCGCCTGGTATGGAGCTCACTAATCGACCATGGCTGCTGGCCAATCGATTTTCAACGTATGGAGTTAGCTAGGCCGAGCTCACCAGCAGCTCAAGGCAGGGCACACTTCGGTTATTTCTGGCTGACGAATCAAGGGCTCTAGCCAGATCTGTCGGCAAGCCTTGATCGGTTCATGGGAAAAGTGTCTGAAATAAGTGTTGACACTCACCAACGTTTATGCTGGAGCCAAAGAGCAAAACTATAGCCAATGCAGGCCTTCTCTTTGGCCGATGCTGTTCTCATGTGGTCGACAGTACATTTTTTAGCTATCCTTCAACATTTTTCGATCTGTAAAGTATCCGGAAGAAACCTGATGGCGCATGGTGCCTGATTCTGCCTCAGCACGTCGGCTGGTTCATGAGAGGCCAAGTTGCATCAGGCCTTGAAAGATTGTATGGCCTTTATTAGCTGCCAGACTGGGAGCCCTGGTGACATGCTGCTAACCTTTTTCCATATTTCAAAGCTAGCCTATGCGGTCGCGTACTGAGATAACTCGCTATAGAGCACTCGGGGGCGTTCTTGATAGTTGTCAAGGATGGGAAGACTATAGACCGATCGAGTGACCAACTGCGAATTAGTACCACTGATCGGCGTTTTGGTCCAATCGATTAGCTTCCGCAAGCTGGTCGGATAGCCACTTCGACGTGCTACTTTAGCAAATGGACCGGACATGACTGGCTTTGCCAGTCATCTGCTGGTTAGGTTACGTTAAGTGAAGCAGACGTTGATTGGATGCTCAAAATGTGCGTTTTGCATCACGAGTTCGCAAATTGTTCCTGCAAATTTCTGCCACATGCATGGGGCAAGGAATGAGGCTCTTATGAATAGAACTTGTGTAAATATTGTATAATTGTTGCACTCCCTTACTATCTGTCATTATTTATTTATGACTCGTTTTCATGAAGCAGTTTAGGTATAACTCCACACCACAATAGGCCACATGCTAACTCGACCTAAATAGATTACTGACTATGCATATCCCTTAGCGAAATTTAACTTCTGACTTATGGGATAAGGAAAGTGACATGTAGCTAAAGCCATGAAATGTATTCTGCCACTTCAAGGGTGATATCAAGACGGTGAGGAAGCTGAACTCCTTGGACACTCTAAACTTCCAGCTGCAATATGAAACTATTATCTGCTGAAAATTACTGTACAGCATATGTAAAGTGTCCGGAAAAAAGATTAAGTTCCCTGAGTGCACTATATAAATGCATTATTAATATTATTATTTAATCGCATATGATTTGCCTGTTCTTTCGGATCTTGTAGATATCTACGTGTGTGTCGTGTCGTACACTCACAGTGTGGCAGCCAAAGGCTATTTCCTCGCACTTGTCAGCACGACCGTGGAGACGGCCGATCCAGAGCTGGAGCTGCAGCCCGGCCTGCAGCTACTCGGGCCCATCGAGCAAAAGTGAGCCGGCCTGCCATCACAAGCAGGCATCAGACTGTGCTTCCGAGAAGCTTCCTTGTGGCTTTTTTGTGTATGCCCTTTATATGCTCATAGCATCACATGTTTGCTTTTCGTTGCTTTTTTGTGCATTAGGTAGCCTTCTACACCTTTAGTCTTGAAAAAGTGTATATGCATCTGCTCCCTATGTAGAAGTCCAGTGTGACTTGCTTGTTGGAAAGTATGAATAATTAGAATGATAGTAACACTAAAAAGAATAACAGTAGACTATTTATGTCGCACAATATGAGAATGGAATCTCATTCGTGGCTCATATTGGTGGATGACCTGTCCTGACTTTTTGGTTTTGTTTCATGCATGCATTTTGTTTTCCAATGTAGTTTAACTTTTGCAGTAAACCATAGGGTGTCCCGGAGAAGGTGGCCATAACTGCTCTTAATCAGCGATGTATACATGTCCCGACATTGTTTAGCATCATGTTGTCACATTCTAATAGTGAGTGAAGGTTTAGAAGAAGGATTGTTTTGGTGTAGAGAACTTGCTTATGTAATACAGTAACCACTATATCAGTGGTCTAAAGTCACTAGTGTTATGAACACTCATAGTGGTCCCGCAGCAAGTCTCTAGTAAAAAAAACAAAGAGTTTCGATAAGTGTTACTAGACCTTACGGCCAGCAATCAATACTGGTGAAACTTGCACCTCGAAGAACGTCTAATAGTTCATAGGAGCAGCACCGATGCATACAGATATGCCGATGATGGCAGAGTACGACAGCAGTCGAGATCACCATATGTTAGTAAGTTCTTATGCTTTAACTGTGCCGTATACTCGATAGTGCGAAGAGAGCCTTGATTTTCCCCGGACTGGGGCAAGAGGTAACGTAGGCTTTTGCATACATGACGATGTGCTGCTGGATGTGCGTGTCGAATGTTTTTGTCAAATCTTGCTAGAATGCTGGTGCCTGCTTTAGTCGTTTTGCTGCCATTCATTCGTCGAGGTGCTACATGCATTCTGCTTGGGGCTTCTTGCGGCTGAGGGAGTAGCTTGTGCTTTGATCCGTTGCGCGTTGTACTCGCCGGGACTGCAGCTCAGTCGAGTTTGCAGAAGCAGTGGTTTACATGGTATGAAAAGTTCATTTTTTTAGTCAGTGGTCTGGACGAGTCTGTGTCTCACAACCAGTGAGATGCGAGTATGATTTTCACTTCAGTGCGATCGGCGAGATTGGTGCCTATGCTTTTTGAAAGCGATTTCTCGACTCTTCCCGCAGGGCTGCCCTGTGCAATCTGTGTCCAGGCAAAAGATGGTCGAGACAGCTTAATGGGCCGGTTGCTTGCAGAAGCAACCTTTGCCTTCTTCGCAAAGTCTGGACATGTAGCCAGAGCAGGGCTGCCACTCCTGTTCGTTTCGTGCATCGGTCCATGGTCGGTCCACTGTCTTACCGGTGTTGGGCAGCTCCTATCGGCACCGGCAGAACTCGGCATGCACATCTGAGCTGGAGCCGGAGCCACCTAGTTGTAGTCATCACTAGCAGTGACCACTCGTGCATTCTTGATATCGCAGTAGCTAGCATCTGTAAAGCTCCATCGGTGCACCGACGAGGAGTTGCAGCCCCGGAGTGCCACCTAAGATGTAAGTTTGCTTCGTTCCCTGGGGCCAGGAATTACTCCGTTCTATGTACACTTACAGTGGGGTCTCGTCCTGCTGAGCACTGCTGTCGTATATCGTTAATCTAGTCGATGCACGTCTGCACCTTGCCAATGCACCACTCACGAGCTTTTATGTGCAGATGGCGGTCAATCGTGTCCGGTCTGTGCTATGCCACCTGTTGGCTGCATGAAGGTTATCACAGTGTTAAGGCATTTATTTATATTGCACCATAAGAAAGCTAAATCTCTTTCTAAGCACAGTACCAAAATCCAACAATGGCATCAGTCTTGTCAATTAAGGTTGCCAGTCCTCACGTAGCTTATCTGCGAGTGCTCGGCATCACACATCAGATAGAAGATGGCAAGCTTTGTTGCTTTTATTGCAGGTTCGTCTCTGTGACAGACTTGTATGAGCCACTCGACGATGGCAAGGATAACCAGGTGAATACACCATCAGCCATCGCTGATGCCTCTCTCTCTCTCTCTCTCTCTCTCTCTCTCTCTCTCTCTCTCTCTCTCTCTCTCTCTCTCTCTCCTCTCTCTCTCTCTCTCTCTCTCTCTCTCTCTCTCTCTCTCTCTCTCTCTCTCTCTCTCTCTCTGTCTCTCTCTCTTTCTCTCTCTCTCTCTCTCTCTCTCTCTCTCTGCAGCAACCAGCTGCTCGATAATGCTGCTGCTGCTGTCTCCTGTTTTCTGAAAGCGATGCTGATGCTGCTGTCGTCCTGCCTCTGCCATTGTCCGGCTGCTGCCAACCTGCCATTTTGGTCGCATGTTTACCATGCTTGCCGAGTGCTGAGCACCGTGAACGATGCGGTAAACCGAGCATAGCCATGTGCATCGCCGCCTGCTCTCAGCTCCTGCTTCCATCCATGAAATTCTACCCGCTGCACTTCAGCCTGTTTCTCTTCTTTTTGTCGCATTCACAAGTACTGCATTGCACTGCACACGTGCTGTGCTTTGCAGGTGTTCGTCTCCAAGTCGTATGATGCCACGAGTCACTTCGAGACGACCTGCCTCGACGTTCTGGACATGTTCAAAAGGATTACTGGCGGCGAATTCGACGTCACGCAGGTCAAGCACACCCTCGAGGAGGGCGACTGAGAAAGGGGAAAGCCGAGCTGAGCCGAGCCGGCAGCGTCGAAGTCCCTAACGTGCCCCCCCCCCCGACTCCATCGGCGCTGCTGCTGCTCGAAAGCCACCTAGCTTGCGGCGACAGCGAGTTCAGCTTTTGTCAACGTCTTCGTCGTCGTCGTGTGCGCGCTTCTGCTCATCCCCGTGCTCGTGCAGTCCATGACCCGCTGTTGTGTGCACACCGTCGTGTGCCGAACTGTAGCTCTACTTGTATGCCCGTGACGAGTAACTAGTCTGCTCAACTGCGGTGTTGCTCCTTCCTGGTGGCGACCTGGTCTTCTGACTGCCAACGAAAAGAGCGCCGGTGCACCTGTTTCTCTGTGGGACGATGCTACTCGCTGGCTGGCTGGCTGGCTGGCCCCTACACGAGCGCAGCTCGATCGAATGCCGTGCGAAGGGCCTCTGCTGTGATGCCGCTGTCGCCGCCTACCGCCCGACGTAAAGCCTGCTAGCATCGCCGCTGCCGCCGCCTCCTCCTCCTCCTCCTCCTCCCGCGGTGGTCAGCAACCTCAGTTCTCTCCCGCCGTCACCAGTCGCCAGGGTATCTGCTATTTCCGGCTTTCTCATTTGGCTGGTCTGCTGTGCCGGTCTTCTCATGCATCAATAAAAAAAATCAAGCTTCCTGCCTAAGCACGTGTGCAACCGGTCGGCTGCAGATGCATGCAAGTCTGTGGTTCGCAGCGAGCGGCTATTCATGTGCCTCGGGCCTTCGCGTGCATTGACGTGAGAGCCTTAAGCATATATGTACCTGCACATGTGGGCTATCATTTGGGTTACTGCTGTTAAAGGATGCTTTGCTAGACCAAGATCTTATAGCCGTGTCTAATCCAGGCAGACCTGCTAGGGGAGAGAATGCTTGCTATCAGCTGGTAATAAAAGTATTATGAAAATAATAACAACACATTGTTACACTGCCCTCGGAGAACTAAATCTCTTTGTGGTCAACAAACACTTAGCATGCACTCTCCTGCAAATAATCCTCGAACTATGGCCGCTCCTATTGTCATTCGTTCGGGTGGTAAGGTTTGATACACTGCCAGCTATACTAAAGTTATGTGGAGCATGTGAAAATATTTAATGACAGCCCAAAGATAAAGGCATGCTGCTGGAATGTATGCATTTAGTGCGACGTCTCATCGCGATTCCTAATAATCTTTCTTTGGACAATCATGGAGGCACCAGCTTGTGGGGTATCTTCTGCCGAGCTGGTTTGGTCCAGTGGTTAAGGTGCTCGCCCCGACCAAGGTCCGGCTGAGGTCGTGGGCTCGAGCACCGTGGCGTACGTGAAGCGCCTGAATAGAGATTGAGTTCTCTTGGGGCGCTATACAAATAAATTATGTTTTTTGCTGTAGCACATTACACACAGCATGGGTTTTACTGAAAAGGTCGACTAATGGTGTAGGCCGAACAACCAGCCTCAGCCGCCTGAAGCTATCTCTCCATAACCATTTTATGATGTTCAAATCAGGCGACTAGCCGGGCCCTTTACAACGGGCGCCCCCAACAAGGATCGGTCAACAGGTTTTTCACTCACCAGGTAGTGTGCACAGAGTCGTTATCTTGCTTCCAAATGTAATGCCCCCAGCAGGTTATTTGAGCATTGAAATCAAACTTCCTTGACCAACAATGACTTGAATGAAGTACTTTTTGACGAATTCCTGTTTGATATTGATACAGTGGGCCAGCCAGTTGCCCGATTTGAACCGCATAGAACGACGATGAACTTATCTCGGCTGACGGCTTAGGTGGGCTTGTTCGGCCTACATCAGTAGACAACCTTTTCAGTAAAACTCAGGTTTAGTGCAATGTGCTACAGCATGAGTGACAATGCAGAACCAGGTAGCCTCTATGCCTGGCCAGAGAAAGGTGGTCGCAAAGGATCGTGATGGGACGTCGCACTAGATGCATACATACCATCAGTATATTTGTTTGACTTTGAGCTGTCAATAAATAGTTTCGCATGTTGCACATGAAATGAATACGCCCGGCATTGTAGAAAACTCTAATTATCATCCGAACTCTGATTGGAAATTGTTTGATTTTTTTATATGAATTTTCTGATTGGAAATTGAAAAGTTGGCTGATTGGAAAAGATGCCTTATGCTGCAGCTGGAGGCTGAATTGTGCCTAATGTAATCGGAGACTGACAAACGCTTGCCATATCAAACTCTAGGGAGGAATTTGAAGTACTGGGTCAGAAAACAGCATCCCACTTTGCAATGTAGCTATTAGTTACATGAGCCCTTGAGTTTGCAAGCCTACTCTGGAACTATACTGGAAGTATACGGCCTTGGCCATCGAACGGCTGGTTTCCCGTCGTGCAATGCAGCGACTTTAAATCGTGAGTGCTCGGCGAAAATTACTGTGCTACAGTGGAAGCCTTTAAATCAGTGGTTTTCACAACCAAATAATTTTAGATGTTGCGACTGCCATGAGCAATCGCGAAAAATGACTGCTGAGTGATCATCGGTCTCTGATTGAAGTCTCGGTAGTCTGCAATGAAATAAACTGGTTTTGTACTCGCTTTGATCGTTCCTATTTTTGGTGTCGTCATATTGCTGCATTACCCAGGCACTGCAACCTGACCTGTACACAACAGAGGCAGAAATGAAACCAGGCACCAACCAAGTTTTGAGTCGGCACTGAGTCATACAACGTCGCTGACATTCACATGGATAGCACGTTACATTATTAAATTGAAAGGCAGCATGACCAAGCTAGTAGTTGCCAGCTAACAAACGCATCGATACTCAAATACTGGATGGCACACGTCGAAATTGGCTGGCTCTACTCATATCCCTTCATTTAGTCTGCATGTTATCTGGATCTCTTCAAAAAGACCTTTTTCTGGATGATGATATTAGCTACACAATCAGTGCAGTTTGCTTTCAGTTACGTAGTACAATTTATAATTTGATATGATAACGCAACTGTATTGCCCTTAAAAGAACTTAATCTTGTTTCTGGATATCTAGGTTACTGAAAGGAAGCATGTCAACTGATTAGTGTAACATGCACATTGCATAAAGCAAATTTTAACGAACGGAGCAAAGGCTGAGAGGAACAACAAGTCGATGTTTAGCTACTTTTTAATTGTTGGCTTTCGCAAGCGCTGTGCATGTTAAAACCAACCATATGCTCATGCCTCCTACAGTAAATGCAAAGTGCCTAGAAAGAGATCCAGTTCTCTGATAGCTGTATACATATGCATTATCGTTAGTATTATTAAGTGGAAAATCCAGTTACGCATTGTCATTTTCCTCAACTGCATACGCGGCCGCAGGTCAAAACTAAGAAATTTCTTCAGAGAATTGCTAGCACGAGGTCTCGAAGAAACATTTTCCTGTCCATTACGCTGACCACGTGAAGTAATTTAAAAACACGACAGCGGAGGACTTAATACAGAGCAAAGTTCCTTACGCTGACTCACGAGGCCCGCCACGGCTGGGCTCCTCCATACCTAGCTGAACTGCTGTTTCAGTTTCGGCCTCTTCGTGCCCTCAGGTCCTGTACGGACAACAAATTAGCCGTTCCATTCCTCCGCTTAAAGACCGTTGGTGATACACGCTTTAGCTCTGTGGGTCCTAGATTGTGGAACTCACTTCCACAATTCTTACGTAACGACAACTACTCTCACGCTGCCGGCTATGGCACATCCTCTCCAGCCGTCCTGAGCCGCTTTTCCCGTGCTAATCACTACATCAACTGCTCTCCTGACTCAGCTATGCTTCTCGCTTTCTCTTTGTTGTGTTTGTGTCAGATGAAGTCTGTTGGTGGCTGAATGTGAACGGAAAGCCACGTAGGCTGTGAGTTGGCTATGTATGCAAAACTCCTCTGCGTAACACCCACATAGCCTTTATGGCTTTGAGCAGTTACAGACGGAGATACGTTACATTGAGTTGGACTTTCATCCCGCCGGTTGACTTTGGCTCAGGTGCATGCAAAAACCGCGGCAATTCGTTGGAAGTGCACGGTGAGTTCAATCTCCGACTGTCCGCACAAGTGAATATCTTACTCGCGCCCATGTAAAACCGTGGCGTGAAATGTCTTTGCTCTATGTTTCAGATTCTAATAACCTTAGCTTATACTGAAGCGCGGTTAATATTTCAGCGTAGATTGTAAAAACAGCTGCAGCAGCTGAACTGCAGATGCTACGGTCTTTTAATTTCAGGCAAGACTAAAAAAAAACAATTGAATGGGTTTCCTGAGGACTCGGAAAGATCATTATTCTTGACTTTGCCGTTAGGCATATTGTTGTCCTTCACGTATTTTAATTTGTAATCTGGCTCACCGATGCTCTATCTGGAGTAGTCACCATTGTTTTGGCTTTTTTAAGCGAAGCGCCAGCGGCTGACATAAATTGCATTGATGGCGATTTAACAAATAAAGGAATCTAAGCAGTTGGAGAAGTCATTTTCATGTAAAATATATGGCTTAAAGTACTGTAAACTCGGAAGTTGAAAACGGGGAATCCGTTGGAAAGTACGACTTGGATTTTGCTGTGCAGAATATGATAGGTAATACTAATCCGACAAGTGGGGCGTTCACAACGAAAGAGCACGCTCTGCCACCGTGAGTACATTCCGCTACGCAACCGCAATCTGCCGGAGTCACAATGGAGTCACAATCACTCGCTCAAAATCTCCCGATTCCAATGTGCCGCTTACCCGCGAACTGTCGCTGTTCCGCGGCTTGTTGTGGCTTGGGTAAACACTCTTGACTGCCCGCAGGGGAGAAAACGCCCAGACGACGCCCAGCCGCAATGCACCATCTGCCTCTACGGCACACTACAGCCGGACCTTGCTACTACCACAACAGGATGTGCTAGAGCAGAAACCGGAAGAAGTAGTTTACAAATAAAGTATACAAGTGCCTCTTCAGTGCGGTGAAACCTCAGTAGTCCTCCGGCGGCTTCCGTTCTCTGAGCACCGGCAATTCGACAGGAATGCAGAGGGCCAGCTTCAAAATACAGCCGCTGGTACGGAAACTCCGAGCACAGGAAGTTGAAGAGTCGGAGTTGCAGAAATTTGAGCTCGCTCTCTTGTACTTCATGCAAATCCTACGGATCCTCGGTGGGGTCCGCTAGTCTAGCGGGTGCAATTTTTTGCGTCTAGGTTTTTAAGTACGTTCGCGCGCATTTCTAGCAAAAGTCCTGCAAAGCACCGCGGCAGCTGAGAGCGGGAGGAGAGAGCGAGAGAGCCGGCATACTCTCGGTCAAGCTCGATCGCACTGCTCGATAGCATCCGGATGCGAAAAGTACCTGCGCCGTCTTACAAACGTGGCGAGCGGCTTCCAGATCCGGGCGGAACTCGGCCGCCAGCTCAGTGCTCGCAGCGACGCTAGCCTCAGCCGTCGTACAACGTATGCCGGTCGCGCCTAAATCGTGCAGCATGGCTAGCGACTTGTAGGTGCAGCACCGATGCTCGAAGATTCGCCGACAGAGGGAGGAAATGCAGCAGCGACGAAGAGCACCTGAGCATCGCAAGAACATACTCATAATGTACACAAAATAAGTCTACTTGACAGTAACTGGGGGTCACGGACGCTCAACAGCGGCGGCGACGACGTAAACCGACGGCTCCGCGGTCTAGAGCCCAAATTGGCTCAAATGCCAAGGCCAACTAAGGAAACACAGCAGACTGCCCATCTCACGGCGTCGGCTTTTATGCCGCCTCGGCCTTTGACTATCGTCTAATCGGTTCCTAGCCATTACAACTCAGGGACCGCGAACAACGATTATCAGTCATACTCTGGCCGATTTAGCTCTCATCCGTTTCAACCGCCTTCTACCATCGCACGGACGCCTAAGGCATTTGAAACTACCGTCGGCACTGGGCCATGACCGGCCGGCCGTACATTCAAATACATCAATATACTATTTGATTTAGCATCCTCTTTTGTATAGCGGCAGAAGAGCCTTGACGGCTATCACCACCACTTGCAGTGGCGATTAAGGATCGCCCGCCGCAGGAATCGAACCCGCGACATCGGGACCGAGGTCGTGAAAAGCAACTGCTTTATCTGGTGTGCGATCGCGGCTCATGCGACGTACGAAAGGCGGAAGTCAGGCAACTTCTGGAAATAGGCACAGTAAGAGACTGCTTTGTTTTGACAACCGAAAAGAAGGAGTGAAAATATCCGCTCTCATCACCCCCGGCCACACGCTTAGTTTAGCCAAGGGCTAATAGAAAGGATCGACGCTATTTTGCGGTCCTGGGTGACAAACTCTAAAATGCAATGCTGATAAGGCACTTACTCTACGTCGCTATCATAAATGTGTGCGTGCGTGCGCGCGAGCGAGCTCGCATGCGCGGGCGCGTGCTTGCGCGTGTATTAAGGAGTTGTGTAGTTTTGATGCCATGCACGTTTTACCCAAACATAGATATCCAGGCCGCGATTCCGGCCACCTCTCGCGTTAAGGCGGTCAGATACGCCTACTCTGGCGGCTAACTTGGATAAGGGCGCCGTAGCCGGCTTTCGCTTTCATTGAAGCAAGCGAGGTCAATTGAGTGGCCTATTTCTACGTGTAGCGACCTGACCGCCTGGAAGTAAGGTAACTAAGACGTAAGTGCAGTACGTGAAGCTCGACCCGTGGGCGGCTCGTGAGATAGCTGTGCTATTATGTACGTCGGTACAAATGCCGTATACCAACTCCAGGATGCCCAGACCTGCATAGAATGCTCGCCAGTTTCCCGGATTGTCGCACGCTTAAGCACTCTCGCTGGAGCAATTAAAACTGCAGCAGACTTCTGCACGTCGGTACAAATGCCGTATGCCAACTCCAGGATGCCCAGACCTGCATAGAATGCTCGCCACTTTCCCGAATTGTCGCGCGCTTAAATACTCTCGCTGTAGCAACTAAAACTGCAGCAGACTTCCATCACCTTTGCTTTAGTGCATAAAGCCACGTGTTCGGCAAAGGCACCTAGGAATATGTGGGAAGGAAACTGAAAATCCAATGTGGTATCGAAATAGATTTAGAGATACGCGTGCTGTTAGAGGACGATAGAAGAGGACAAGAGACAAAAGAGAGAGAAGAGAGAACGAGCCGCTGCAAAAGCAGGCATGTGCGTGCCTCGTGGTGCCTAAAAGCCTAAAACAGGCGTAGACGTCTTTGTGTATAGTCTTGCCCTTAGGTATTTCTTAGCTCTATGTATCACCACAGTGTACACCGTGCTAGATGGATGAAGGCTTTCTTCTGGGCCGCTCACTCCTTCGGTAATCGGCTTGTAACCTCGTTAACTGTCGCCAAGCGTTAGCCGAGTGCTTCCGTGTTTGGTAAGCAGTGGAGCTTGTTCTGCATCAAACCATCATCACGTAGACAGTGCCCCCATCTGTACACAGCTAGCTGGGCTCGGCCATCCCATGTGCTGTTGTGCCCTGGACTGCATACAGGCAGTTTCAACTTAACTTGGTTGGTTTAAGCGAGCTGTTTGGTTTGATGGCACTACTGTTGTCCTTAGTGTACTTCCTTGCTACTGCTATTGCGTGAGATTGTTTTTCTGCAAGCTCGGTATCACATCGTTTCTTCGGCCAAGCTCATCCGTTCAACATGTGTAGCTGACATTTGCACGTGGATGGGAGCTAACTTTGTCAAGTTGAATAACGATAAAAACCAAATGATTAGCAATGGGTGAACCTAGTCGCACTCGGAATTTGGAAAGCCTACCCTCAAAATAGGCTCGACCAGCATATCGTCTGTAGCATCTGCACACACTCTGGATGTCGTGTTCCAAAGTGACCTGTCACTAGATGACAACATCAGCTCTGCTTTCAAGTCTGCCCACTTTCAGTTACGCACTGTGCCAAAAATTCGAGTCTGCTTAGAGAATTTTGCCATATCCAAGCTGGCTGCATGCATTTGTGTCACCCTGGCTCGACTTCTGTGACTCACTACTTCCAGGTCTTCTGGCCTGTGCAATAAAGGCTTACAGTTGGTAATGTAATGGAATATATTTCCATCTGTAACACCTCAAAGACTTAGTGGGTGTTATGAAGGAGAGTTTTCTATAGCATACTCAAAGCCTAAACAGCTTTTGGTACACATTCGGTAGCCAACAGACTCGCCCTGCAGCTAGGCAGCATGTGTCGTGGATGTCACAACTGCCACAACATTGCATCACTTCTCGCGGATCTGCACGTTGTTCCTCATCGAGCAGCGTATCAACTCTAGGGAGTGGCTTGATAACCAGAGGATAACCAGTGGCTTGATAACCAGAGGATCGTCTCTGCATGGTGTTAAAGTTCTTATGCTGACTCATAAGGCCTGCCACAGCTTGGCTCATGCATACCTAGCTGAACTGGTGCACCAGTTTCAGCTTCCTCGTGCCCTCAGGTCCTGCATGAACAATAAATTAGCTGTTCCACTCCTCCACCTAAAGACCGTTGGCTGCAGAAGCTTTTGTTCTGCGGGTCCTAGACTGTTGAACTCACTTCCACAATTCTTAGCGACAACTACTCTCATGCTGCCGGCTATGGCACATCCTTTCCAGCAGTCCTGAGCTGCTTTCCCCGTGCTAATCACTACCTCAACTGCTCTCCTGAGTCATCTATGCTTCTCACTTTCTCTTTGTTGTGTTTGTGTCAGATGAAGTCTGTCGGCTGCCGAATGTGAACCGAAAGCCGCGTAGGCTGTGAGTTTGCTATGCAAAACTCTCCTGCGTAACATCCACGAAGTCTTTGTGAAGTTAAAGATGGAGATTCATACATACATGCATGTGCACATTGAACCTGGATCTTGGCCCGGAGGTAAGGTGCTCGCTCTTCCCGACCCAGGTCGTGGGTTCGAGATCCTGCAGTGGGCGATCCTTTATTGCTCACTGCAAGCGGTGGTGATAGCCATTGAGGCTCTTCTGCTGCTATGTAAATGAGGCTGCAGAATCAGTCTGGACCTTGATTAGGTTGCATCGTTGACATTTCTAATGAGCCTAGTGGCACTTTCGAGAGCTCTCGTCTCCTCTTGTGGAGCCAATCAGTCGATGAGCCAACGCGCGCTCTACGTGGGAGCGCAGAAAGCCGCCGCCCGGGCCTTAAAAAAATATAATCCATTTATACAGCGCCCCAAGAGAACTTAATCTCTATTCGAGCACTTCACATATGCCTCGGGGCTCGAGCCCACGACCTCAGCCAGACCATGGTTGGGGCGAGCACCAATTATCCGCTGGACCAAACCAGCTCGGCCTTGCATGCTATAGAGAACTCTCTAGCATCCTGTTCAGTCTGTGTGGCGCATCGTACATTTTACGGAACTGATATGTGCCTGGACGCAGTATACGTGCACTCACGTATACTGTCCCGGCACAACGTTTGCCTAAAAGTATGCTTGTGTAAATGCTCTGCGCACAGTGGAGGCCTGCGCACGCATAGGGTGTCGGCTGTTAGAGACATGTGCAGCTCCTGAGATTGGCTGAAAGGTCGCTTGCTTCGACGTCTTTCAAATAAACAGCTGAAGGTAGCAGTTGTCTAACTTACCCGAGTTTACTCACTGCAACTGGCTATACGTGGCCGGTCCGCAGTCGATCCTCGTGCTGGCTGCCGCAGATTCCGGTAGATTCTGTTGTCCCACTTATGTAGCTGTAAGGGTCAAATACCAGAGAAATGCCTCCCGGAGTTTGTGCTGACAATTGTGTAGCTTGGTCAGTTGCCCAAGCTACATTTGCCTGGGGTTTGTCAAAAGTGCTCACAGCAGGCAGTTCCAGCCAGCTTTAGGTTTTTATGTAAACTTTAATGATTCGGCATTGAATTGGCAGCATGGTGCCACAAAGCTGAAATTGTAGGTCTACATCGTAGCTGTCGAAAGACATTCGGCATGTCAACGGCATAGCCTTCGGTTATTGTTGCAATTTGTTGAATGTAAAACATCGGTTATACCTTGGAGATGTATGAAATGCATAGAAAGAGATTTATTTCTCTTAGGGCTCTATACAAACGTATCATCATCATTATTATTATATTGGCTTGTTAGTGTGAAAGTGTATTGAACGCTCTTCTCAAGCATTCTGCTGCAAAGACACAGGTAGTAAATCTCTCGACTACTATGAGGGGGAGACAAATGATTAACTTCGGATCGATTGTTCATATACTCACAGCTGTCAATATATGGGCTGTTTGAATCCCTTGTGGGTGTTTGTTAGCCAAAGCCAAGCCACTCTGCCCACGGTGGGTTTGCTTTGACTCCCCCCTCCCCCCAATGCTACTGTCTAGTGGTAGCTAAGACTGGTGAATGGGTGAGGCGCTGCCATTGTGCTTGCATGTGCATCCATGCTGCCTGCATGTGGCAGCACCAAAGCACGGGCAAAAGCAGAATGAGCCCATGGCGGCGTGTTATTTCGTCTCTTCAATGCATGTTCTCCTGAGCTGCCAGCGCTTCTGTCGACTGGCTGTCCCGTGCCTTGCAAGTCCTGTGTTATTGTATGTTGAAGGCCACATCCTTAGTGCATAGCGCTACTCTTAGTTAATTCGGCTTGGTTCTACCGAGTAGGCTTTACTTGGTTTGCAGCAAATGACGCTTGCTATTCAGATATCCTATCACTTTCTCCAAAACCAGAACTAACCAGGTAGAAGTGCTGCTAAAACTGTATGCCACCAAGTCGGCTGCCGCTAAGTATTTGAAATGGCTACTGTGCATACGATCGAAGAAATATGTGACAATTCCTTTGCTTGAAGATTGCATGCTGTCAATGATTACGGACGTTGCAACACCTGACGTGCCAAGTTTAGCAGTGGCAAATTAGGATGCATTTGTCGCAAACGTATGCAGCTGCCGGCAGTCCTCTTTCGAATGGACTTTGCTTGGTCTGTCACTTTGCCGACCTTAAGTTGGGCATCTATATCCGCTGACAGAGAGACTGGTGGAGCCTGATCCCTTGATTTCACCCTGGTAGATTCCCTCTGGCAGAGACTGTTGGAGGCTGTGCAGAGACTGGTGGAGATAGCAGCAGCAGCAGGCTCTTCGGTTGCAGGCCGCCATTAATAAGATTCTCCTCTCTATCTTCGTTGCAGCGAGGAGCATGGCTGTCCCTGGAGACGATGCCAGCATCATAAGAATTCTAGTCACCACCGACAATCATCTCGGATTCGCAGAGAAAGATCCCATTCGAGCGAACGACTCTTTCGTCGCATTCGAAGAGACCCTGAAGCTTGCCAAATCCGAAGACGCTGACATGATCCTCCTCGGCGGAGACCTCTTCCACGAGAACAAGCCGTCACGTAAGACGTTCCACCGCTGCACGGAACTCTTGCGACAGCACTGCTTGGGAAGCCGTCCGTGCTCGCTCGAATTCCGAAGCGACCCGACCGTGAATTTCCAGCACTCGCGCTTTCCCGTCGTCAACTACGAGGACCCCAACCTCAACGTGTCCATGCCCGTGTTCTCCATCCACGGCAATCACGACGATCCCGTCGGTCACGGCAACCTGTGCGCTCTCGACGTGCTCAGCGCTGCCGGCCTCGTCAACTACTTCGGCAAGCCGACGAGCCTCGACTCGATCGCCATCTCGCCCGTCCTGCTGCAGAAGGGCGCCACCAAGCTGGCGCTGTACGGCCTGGGCGCTGTGCGCGACGAGCGGCTGCACCGGCTCTTCGCCGGCCGCAAGGTCACCATGCTGCGACCTCGAGAGGACACCGACGACTGGTTCAGCGTGTTCGTCGTGCACCAGAACCGTGTCAAGCACTCGAGCACCAACTACCTGCCCGAGCAGACGCTCGACGACTTCCTCGACCTGGTCGTCTGGGGTCACGAGCACGAGTGTCTCATCGAGCCGCAGGCGGCCGCCGGCGGGCGCGGCTTCTTCGTGACGCAGCCGGGCAGCACCGTGGCCACGTCGCTCAGCGAGGGTCAGCCAGCCAGCCGCCGCGGGCTGCTGCCGAGGCGGCAGACGGCCGCCCGGCTCCCTTCCCCATCCTCCATCCGGGGAGCCGACCAACGTGGCACGCGAGGCCGGTCGGCTTTTCTCGCGGCCGTTCCTCCTGTTGTCTTGCGTGCTCCCTTCCCGTGACGGTGCTCGCTCGCTCGCTCGCTCAGGCCTCTCGCATTTCTTTCGCAGGCGAGGCCAAGCCGAAGTACTGCAGTCTGCTGCAGATATGCGGCAAGCAGTTCAAGATGCGCCACATACGCCTGGCGACCACGCGCCCGTTCTACTTCGAGAGCGTAGTCCTCTCGGACGTGCCGTCGCTCAAGGCCGACGACCCCGATCACGGGCGCCACGTCGAGGTGCTGTGCAAGAGCCGCGTGGAAGCACTGATACAGCGAGCCGAGGACGAGCACGCGGCGCCAGCTGCGGCCGCCGGCAGCCGCCAGCTGCGCCTGCCTCTGATCAGGCTGCGCGTGGACCACGCCGGTGGCTTCGAGACGTTCAGCGCTGTCCGCTTCGGCCAGCAGTTCGTCGATCGCGTGGCCAACCCCAAAGACCTCGTGCTGTTCGCCAAGAGGCGCCAGGCGGCGGACAGCAAGAACGGCGGCGTCGACGAAGACGCCGAGCTGGACTTTGCCGCCATCGAGGGCGGCCTGGACGGCGTACGTGCCGCGTCCGTCGAGGAGATGGTGAAGAAGTACTTCGAGCAGGCCGACGACAAGCTGCGACTGGCGCTGCTCACCGAGCGCGGCGTCGGCCTGGCCGTCAGGTCGTTCGTCGACAAGCAGGAGTCGGACGCCATCAGGGCGCTGGTCGAGCACCAGATCAAGGTCACTCACACCCATCTGAAAGCGAGAGACGTCAAGAGCGAGAGCGACATCGCGTCGGCCATGGACGTTTACAGGGAGGGGCGCAAGCAGAGCCAGCTGGATGGCCGCGGCGTCGACGACCTCGACGCCTTCGAGCTGGCACAAGCGGCGACTCACGCGGCAGCCGGCGACGACGACCTCGTAGGCTTCGCCGACTTTGGCGATGCCGACGCTGACGGCGGCGGCGGCGTGTGCGCTCTCGGTCGCGGCAGCTCAGCTGTGGCCGTGGCAGCACCGCGCCGCCGAGGTCGGGGTCGAGTGGCTTCGACGACCGGTGACGCGCCGGCTCGGAGAGGGCAGCGCGGCCGAGGCAGAGGCTCGGTCGCCGCCGCCAGAGGAGCGAAAGGAGCGGCTGAGCGAAGCCACTCTGCAGCCGCGCCCGTCGTCCGAATATCCGACAGCGACGATGAAGACGAGAGTGAGGCTGCCGAAAGATGGCGGCAGCCAGCGGCCGCACAAAGGCGGGGCGGCCGTGGCGTCACGTACGCGGCGTTTGAGGATAGCAGCGGCGACGAGGCTCGTCAGCCGCCAGCCAAGAGGGCTCGCTGAGTGTCCTGCCCTCTCCTTCTCGAGGCGAGCGAATCGCAGAGCGAGCAAAGCCGAAGTCGGCGGACGGCAGGGGACGCGAGCGAGTGAAGATGTCGCAGCGACGCTTGGCAGTCGGGAGTGCTCGAAGGTGGCGAATGCTCCTAGTTTAAAGCTCCTGACCGGCTAGCTTTCGTTGCTCCGAAAGCGAAACCGGCTTCAAGCACACGATTCGTAAAGTTCCAGCGTGTGTGCCATGCTTCCGAGTCGCTTTCGCCAGTCGTGTGCGATCTTTGTGAAAGAGCTGTATGTGCCGCAAGACGTCATTTTATGGTCGCTTGTTGGCACTCCTGCAAAACTGGTTTGACGCAGGGGGTAAGGTGCTCGCCTGTGACCACCAAGGTCGTGGGCTCGAGCCCGGTGGCAAGCGCCTGGATTTAGATCTAGTTCTCTTAGAGACGCTCAACACATCAATTGTATAGCCTAACCATTGCCGGTGTTTGAGCAGGCATGAACAGGTTTGCTAAAGTGAACGTAAGCCCTTGTAACTAAATCTTTGTCTAGGCACTGTACTTATACTGTGACGAAAGCATGTCAATGTGGTTTGTGACGCCTGGCACGGTATATGCAAAAGCACAGGCGACATGCATTAACAAGAGCGAGCTGTCGTCGGTCGTTGCTGCTTGGATAAGGTGCAGCCCTCACCATGGAAGGCTCGGTTAAAAGAATACTTGCTGATTTAGCACCCTCTTTTCGTTTATCGGCAGTAGAGCCCTAAAAGCTGTCACTCCCGATTGCAATGGCAATAAGGGCTCGTTCACTGTAGGATTCGTGTCACCCGCATTGTCGGGTGAGCTCGAGATTCTATCGAAGTAGCTTGGCACACTTAGAAATAGATGCTCAGTGCTGGCACGTGAGATTGAAAGCAGCTTCATAAGAATACATTCGTCCTCGACAACATTCTCATAGTTCCAGCCACTGCTTTGTTTCTCTTCACCGGGCATATGCATGCCCCTCATTAATGAATACTATAAAAAAATTCTAGATGCTTAAACAGCCTCTTTTTGTATAGCGACAGGAGAGACTTTACGGCTATCGCCACCATTTGCAGTGTCGATAAAGGATCGCCCACCGTAGGAATCGAACCCACGACCTCGGACCGAGGTAACGAAAGCAACCGCCTTACCTAGTGTGCCAAAGCGCCTAGAGAGAGAGATTAAGTTCTCTGAGGGTGCTTTATCAAGTGAATTATTATTATAATTATTACAGCTCATAGGCATAAGCAAACATTTTAGTAAAAATGGGACCAAGTATCCTGTATGATGGATAGTGTAGCTCATAGGAGAAAGGAGCCAGTAGCACGGTGCTGGCTATCAGATGTGGATTCATGTAACTTGCTCTATCGGTCTACAAATTCATGAAAAATTGCTGTCATTGCTACAATGCAGTTGCAATCATGAGAAGACTTCACACATTCGGTGGGTCACACTGTCCGGCTAACGCAGCATCCAAAAGAGACCGCGGTGGCTGAGATCAAGGAAAGATGAATTTTTGAAGAATTAGTACAGAAATCTAATCAAAGAGCAGATTAAAAGCCCGATAGCTTGGGCAATCTGAGGCGTTACCTGAGCTACACCCAGCTCGCCTTCCCTGAGAAATAGCAAGCTTTCTGCGGCCTACTGATGTCTAACCTCCTTCAAACCTGCCTCTACTGAACCTGTCGCTAAACTTGTTAGTCACGCTAAAAAGACAAATACTTATTCAGATTATGTCCCAACAAAGCCGTTATGCGGTGAAAGTGCACAGACCCGCTGCCGCCCACCATAACAAATATTATAAACCTGTTCCTGGTTACCAGTCAAGTTCTTTAAAAATACTTCATTTGTACGGCGCCTGCCCTTAGGGAGCTGAATCGCTTTATAGGCACGTTACAGATGCTGTAAAGCAAGCACGACCAATTGATTAGTGGTAACTTGCGAAATGTCAACAAGTATAACGTAAGATTTGACATGCACACTGTCACCCCGATAAACATGGTTAGTAGCAGCAGGCACACTGTTGCAAGTATAAGCACACAAAGAACAAATCATGAGGATCCAATAAATGCTGTCATTAACAGCTGGGTTTTAAGCTTCTTTTTAAATGTCGCCTTGTCAGGGGATGTCGTGACGTTAGTCGGAAGTGAGTTCAGAGCATTCGAGCTTAGGCAATGATTTGAGGTTCGTAAGAGGTATGTCTAAACGTTTTGACTCAGAAAAGCAGGTGGTGCAAAATTTTGCCTGGCGTGTGAGTAGATCTGAGAGGTAGGCTAGAGCCAAAGAATGAAGGGACCTGAAAGTGAGTGACAGAACCTTGAAATCAATGCGTTTCTAGGCTGGGAGCCAGTGCAGGTCAGCTACAAGTGGTGTGATGTGGCAACTGAGACGCTCACGAAAGACAAATCTGGCTGCAGACAGAGTTTAGCACCACCTGTAAGCATGCGATTGCACAGGCAGGTAGGCAAGCAGTGAGTTACAGTCGAGACGTCACCGTGCGTCATTGCTGCAAAGGAAGCAGGATTGCTTAGAAGAACTTCAAAGGACCATTGCTGCAGTCCTTAGAAACCTTTAGTGGGAGCTGTACCCAGCCCCCACTAAAGTGCAAGGAACTGGCTGTCTTTGAAATCTGTTGTCTACTATGCATGTTAACGAGACCTCAAAACTTGGGAGTTGAAGGAGGCCAAACCTTTCACCCACTAGGTGACATGTGCTGCTATTTATGTGCTAACCTCGGCTTGCTGACAGCAACCTCGGTTCTTGTAAGCTGTAGTCTTTTTATGAGAGAGCTGATTTATCAGCCTCATATACATAACAGCACAGGAGCCTTGACGGCTATCAATAACTCTTTCAGTGGCCAATAAATCATCACTTACTGCAGGACTCGAAACCACGACCTGGATAGTGAAGAGCCACCACCTTACTCCACAGCCATGACCCAGGGGGAAAACTTGGTATACCGCTTAACAAACTTGGGCTAAGAGGTTGACCTTGCACCAGTCATTGACAATCAGCTCATGGCATTAGACACTGTAGCAAAATCAACATGAACAGACAGGACAAGTAAAAGATAACATATGAAGCTGAATAATTTGATTACTTTGCTTTACACAGCAGCTACCAGCTGCCCCAAGTGAGTCGCGTCACATGATCGGTCTTCGATTTTGTGGGCTTAATAAAACCCAGAAATTGAAGTTCTGAGACGGCACGAACAAACCGCGCCTGAGTTACAGAGCTAACCGCTTGCTTGCGATCACTGCGGCTACCTTGATCATCACACACGGCGGCAAATGCTAGCATCCAGTCATGCAGGTTAATCAGCCGGCCACATTGCAAGTGCAATTTGTATGCTATGCAACTGTCCGGAAGTGACGGGACTATGCTGTCCACGCCAACGTTGCACGACTCGTTTTCCAGGTAGTAAAACGGCTTTGCCAGAGCTGACTGAATCGCCATCCTTGGAGACGCATTGCAGTGCTGGCGAACAGACGCAACGCTGCTGTAGTAATAAACCTCGTGCAGAGGACGTGAAGAGTATGGCTTCAGCCCATCCCGAAATGCTGCATCCAAGAATTCAAATATCTCGGCCCGAAGCTTCTCAAAATGAGATGCTTTATTCGGCCTTTGCTCTAGGAGCGTCTTGCGAAGAGTGTACATGTCCAGTTTCTTTGGCAAGGGTTCGAGAACTACGCTGACACTACACTCTTCAGATCCAGGTCGGCCGACGTTGTGCAGCCTGTCCACGTAGCCAGCCAGCTGGGTGTGCAGCGAAAGGGAGATCGGATCGAAGGCCTCAGCATCGTTGGCCACGAGTCCGATACAGCGAGTCAGATGCGACACGAGCTCGTCCTTGCACAGGTTCTTCAACAGCCCCAGAGACAGCTTGTATCCGTCCGACGAGGTCACGCCGGTCAGCGACAGCAGGTAGAGCTCTCGGAGGTGCCTGCCTAGCGGGCAGCCAGGCAGCTCCGAGGTCAGAGAGCGAAGGATTCGCAGCAGCACGAAAAAGCGCCGGTGATAGTCGTGCATGTCCTTGGCGAGCTGCTCGATGACTTTCTTGGCAGACCCGGCGTCCTTGAGCAGCTGCACTTTCTCGCCGTCCGGTTTACTCTCGACGAAGGCTCTCACCGACGGCAACGCGAGCAGCTCGTCGAGCTGCTGCTGACCTAGCGATCTGACAGCGGCTGCGGTCTCGTCCGGGTCGCAGCACAGGCAGCTACTGCTGCTAGCCAGGAAATGGTCCAGGACGCAGAACCGAAAGCAGCGCGCGAAGCTCGATATCGAGAAATCGTGATACAAAAACACATCGAGCAGCAGTTCGTAAACCTTGCTTCCGAGCTTAAAAGGTGCATCGGCTCTCAGAAGAACCAGTTCCAGCAGCTTGGAAAGGGTGTCGCTAGACGACACGGCTTGAAACTTCTGCACGGTGAGCATGGACGTAACGCTGTTGGGCAGCAAGCGATGCAAGGCCGTCACATCCGTAGCTAGTCCGAATATTAGAACCGTCGGCAGCTCTTTCATACGGTAACCGCACGTGGAAATAAAATCCTGGAGCACCTCGTTTTCGAACGACTCGAAATCTTCGAAGACAATCACAAGCGGTCGCGCGGCAGAGTCTTGGCGGCAGCCGCCGGCAACTCGTTTATGCCAAGACTCGAGGCACGACACGGTGCACT
The DNA here is from genome assembly GCA_009760855.2 of Cristatella mucedo. Classification (NCBI taxonomy): domain Eukaryota; kingdom Metazoa; phylum Bryozoa; class Phylactolaemata; family Cristatellidae; genus Cristatella; species Cristatella mucedo. The sequence continues at coordinate 2,357,319 of WPIO01000063.1, read as the reverse complement.
GCGCCGCTTTGATCTGAGTAGGACCGTCGGCTTCCTGTTCGCTAACGGCAGTCGCGAGCTGAACTATGACCGAGTTCATTAGAGATCTGAGCGAGCCACAATCTTTAGATCTTAACGTAGCAACGCGGCAGGACGCTCTAAGCCGAACGACGTCGGCCAGACGAGCAAACATGTACGCATGGTCCGGCACGCTCGCTCCGCCGACCAGTGCGACGGCCGGCAACTGACCGAGAACGCTTTGAAAGCGGCGGTAGCTCGGATCCTCGCAGAGTGCGTAAGAGCTCGTGATGTGCGAGCAAATGTCGTCAAAGACCGACGCGTATGAGGCGTCCTGAATCTCCTGGATAACAGAACTACATCTCAGCCATACCTGTTGAGCTTGGGCGTAGCGCGAGCCCTCGCTGCCGACGAGGTAATCGCCGACATCCAGTTTCCTCTTCCGGCCATTAAAGGCAAACGCCCCCTTGGATAAAGAGTCGCACGCGGTCATACTGCGATGCTGATCGCGGCCGCGAACGGATGGAAACAGGACGAGTTACCGAGAAGACTTGAGGACTGAATGAGACTTCCCGCCGAAGCAACGTGATAAGACTCCTTCCGGAAGCAAGAACCGGAAGTAGGCGGGAGTCACCAACGAATAACCAATGATCCGCCAGAGGCGCGGCCATTTTGCCGGCGGCCCATAGACATTGTCAAGGTCTCTTTGGTCGGCCTTGAGCGAGCTGCAGCAGAATAAGGTCAACGAGCGCACCCCAAGCCGTACATATCCAAAAATAGCCACCATTCCCCCCCATATAGTTTCAGGACTGGAACCGACTGTAGCCGTCGAGGGAGGCAGGCTGTAAGATTTGCAGGTAAATTGCAATTCTTCACTCGAACTCAACTGCTGTAAAAAAATGTTCCCAAACCTAGTAACCTCTGAGCATGAAATAGTGGTAAAGGGCGGAGCGCCTGCCTTTACAGCCAATAGGGCGTCGTTTATACATAGAGTCAACTTGCTGCCTGCTATGGGCACTGTGCCCATTGCAGACAGTTAAACGTGGTCACCAGCATCCGTTTATATTTACGATAAATAAACGCGTTTGATTAAACGAGATATCTTTTCGGCTTAGAATTTCTCCCTTAACCTTAACTGTACACCCTTAAAACTTGAAGTCTAAAAAGGTACAACATTAAGCCGGTAGACCTTAAACCATGTACTCTAAAACTTACAGTCCCTAAAACTCAAACCAGAATACTAAACCCTATGCTAAAACGGTATATCAGAATATTTGTATTCAATGTAAATGTGAAGGGACGATGGAGACCAGGTTTAACAGCCAGCTATGGGCACTGTGCGTGTAGCCGAAGGTAAGCTGGCTCTATGCATAAACGACACCGTATCAGTTGGCACTTACGACTGTTTTTCAAAAGTAAGAATTCCAAATAAGTTTACTTGGCTGCATTAAAAAAAATTGAGATAATAGGCCTGGTCGTTTATAGGACGATATTACCAGTATTTCGTTGCTAACGATGCGGATCATTTATTTCCAAAAAAGAACCATAAACAGGTGTAATTGAATTAGTGTGCAGCTAGTCATTAAATTGTTCTGACGATCTACATTCAAGTGCACTGATTCCGACCGTGCACTCGAGCAACTGAAATTGCAGCGACGGTTCGGTCTAATGATTGATGCAGATCAAAACTAATTTTTTTTGCCGCTTGCTAGTTGGCTCCACCGTATCTGCAAGTGTTTAAGTTGCTGCGGCATCAGTCTCTGCATTCTGCCTCTGGGTTCCTCTTGATGTACGTAAGATGTTAGCTGCTCGTTCTTTAGGTTTACATGTCTTTAGTGACAAGTGCCATTTTCGTAATAGCGGGTAGATACAAATTCATCAATTTTCGCACTTGAATGCTGACAATGTTCATAGTGCCTATCCGAGCTCTATTCTGGAATATTTTTTACTGCTACGACATTTAATTTTGAAACTTATTCTCTGCAATATTTTCTAGTTCAGGCATAATCCTAATTTTCGCTGTGTTTGATGAGAGGTGTGCTGTTAGCTACTACACAGATTCATGCAGCAAAATCCGCTTGGACATGGAAAGCGCGATAAGAATCTACGAACTTGATCCCAACGCTTTGCACTGTTTCCCAACTCTTCACAGCTTTGCTCATGCAAATATTTTTTAAAAAGCAACAAGGTGTTCTGATTTCGGTAGGGCGTGGTTGTTTGCTGCTAGAGAAATTTCTGTGTTCCTGAGAGCTGTCTAGTTACACATGAATAATAGCTCCTTCCTAATGACAAAGATTGACATTAAGATGGCGCACAAAGAATTTTCCTTGTGCAGGTCTAAATCGATAAGTATTTTAGTCACCGTTCTTCATTTTCCACTATCATCTTAATTCCGACGGCGCTTCACGACACTTTGATGCTAAAGGTCGACCAAATTTTCAAATTGTCCGGGTGTCTTATCTCCTCTGTTTTTGCAAACTCACCTCTGCCCATTTGCTTCTAAATAACTGCTACTTTCCTAGTGCTACATAAATAACTTTCACCTTATTATAGGCGTTCATGCTTATGATTGCTTGCAAAGCGTGAGATAGCCAAGTTTATGCTTGTGTACTTTTCAAAATCTGTCAGAAGTACTGCAAGTAAGACCACTGGCAAATGAACTTTCAGGATTTATAGCAATTGATTGGATAGACTAAGTGAAGGTCTTTGAAGGTTTCATAGACCGAGGTCCAAGTAATCTTTTGAAAAATTAAAGCTCCCACCAAAAGTGTGCATCATTGCAGCTATGGCAGATCAAATTGTTCCTTTCCCTACTGTACTGCATCTACCAAATTCTTTGCCACTGTATGAAAAACGAAGCGTGACGCTGTAGTCGCTGAAATAGATTTCAGTTAGCAATATTGCCTCACAAACAGCGAGCTAGTCCTTCAAAATCTATCTCGTAAAACTGCCGCGTTCCATGTTATACATAATTACAGTTCTATGATAAGCAAAGCCTAAAATCTATTCAGTGCAGCAGCAGAAAAACTAAAGCTGGAACGTGTGGAACGATTCAGCCTCCAATAATAAAAATAAAGTTTGTGAGAGATGAAAGCATCCTTTCTCGCCCGATTTCTCGCATATGCAAGTCTTCACAGCCAAGCCAGTCACGTTTCTTACAGAATTTCAGCAGCGGGATTTTCCTTGTCGTCTTTCGTAGCCAAGCTCATCTGTGTCGCTGGATATAGATAATACTGGTCTGCCTGCGAGACTCTTTGATTGATCCACGCAGTGCGATTTTGTAGCCATGCGGTGTAACACCAGATAGTACCGCTTTAAGGGTTAGTTTTGGACTTACAGACAGGGGCTCGAGAGCTCATAGCTCCAATAACTTTCGTTTCAAAATGACATTTTAACGCTGACTGCTGACGCTCTGTCGGCGTGCCCTGTTTTCTCGGCTCAGTAAGTGAGTGCTGCTTATGGCGATTTTATTTGGTCATCTTACTTAAGAGTGCGACCAATCGACCTTCAAATTATTTAAAGCGTGTAGCCAAGACATATTTACTACATTAATACGTATACTACATCAATTTGAAATGCCATACACACCTGTGTGAGCATTGTCATTCTATAATACCGTGTATGCACGCCCTTCTGTATAGCATCTCCCAAAATGTGCAAGGTACTCAAGATGCACGGGCATCGACCGATCATCCTCTGAAATTCTTTCGCTCACTTGCTGCGAAATTACTACTTCCTAGATTCGCTGAGCTTAGAAAAAATAACGCTCAAATAAATCTAAACGTTCTGACAATATGAAATGCCTCATATTACCAACTTGTGCTGCACTGATGAGGCGCATCGGAATGAACACATGAGCAGCAGCCATACTTAACAGGCTAATGTTCACTCTAACATTAATAGCTCTATGGACCCGGCCGAGGCTTAGTTGAAAAACGTGACTGTTGTTTTGACGATGGTTGGTTCTATATCATAAGTAAAATTCAAAATATATCATGACGGTACTCATTCGCGTGAAGGTTGCTGCGTAGTCTACGCCTGGGCAAAGACTTAGCGAAGGGACAAGGTGCTTGCTCTTCACGACCCAGTACTGGGTTCGAATCCGGCAATCGTCGATCCTTTTTTCCACCGCAAGCATTGGTGATAGTCGTTAACGCTCTTATGCCTCTAAATACATGAGTTATTTAAATCAGCCACTGCCTTTTCTCTTAAGGCAGAAATTGCAAGGATGGTCTGCCTTTGAGCAAATACCGCTTAGCTATGAAACTAAAGTCGCAGGATTATCGAAGGGAATTATTGAGGTCCCAGAGCAGCAAATTTGTTTGCCCTTTTTTTAAATAGGAACTTTGGCAACGTGAGGACAAGGAAATTCGGGGGAAAAGCTCATTGCCTCAGAGGCACAACTCACAGGAAGAAGCCAACGGGTTGACCATATGCAGAGGTTTATAATCAAAAGCCTCTACGAAAATGAGGCATTCAAGCGCCGTGAAGCAGTTTCTAATTTACTGTCATTGATCAAGCATTTCAAATAGAGCGATTTGCCATTCTGGTGGGCTAGGGCGTCTTCTTACGTCATAGGTCACATGGCGCCAACTCCAGTATCCGCTGAATAAACGGCCACTATAAATTCGTTTGTCCTTCTCATCCATCAAATAAGATAGCGGGACTACTTCAGACCTAAAATTGGCTGATTTATTTACAGTAGAGGTATTAAGTATTAGACTTTTTTAGCTAGTAAAATACTCTCCTCATTCGGATGATATTTTTCTGACAGTTTCACTGTTGTCGTAGAAATAAGACCTACTCAGTAGTATCTTTTAAATATTTACATGTGATACAACTTAAATTTAATAAATATGAAAAAGCTATCGAAAGTTGATTTTTGCAGCGATTTTTCAGATTTATGGAATATCATATTGTGGGTAATGGGCACAAATGAAAGACAAATGCACTGCGTAGCTCTAGTTATAGCCAGAATTTCTTAAGCATAATGGCTACTATCTTAACATGCGCGGATTGGGGATCGGAGCTGCAATTGGGAGCCATTTTTGACGACTGTTATGAAGCGAATTAAGCCGACAGCAAAGAAACGGCCGAAGTTCACAGGCTGAAGGTCAGCATCTGAAGGTCAGCATCGTAAAACGCCCACAGCACACTTTGATACAGTAGGATTTCTATACGGCATCTGTAAAAAGGTACCTGTAAATAGACTCAGTTCTCTGAGGGTGCTAAATAAATGTATTAATATTATTATTATTATTGCCTCTATTACTTCTATTACCATACTCAAGAGGCAACCTTGGAAGGCGGGCGTGCGTGTCGATGCTACTTCTCAAACTCGTTAGCCCTGCTTAGAGGTGGTAGCTTCATTGAAATTTACCGCTCTTTGAGTTACAGCTAGACTTCTTACTAGCACCATGTATGCCAGCCACGAAATATACTTTATAAAATGCTAGTGCGTCTTGCAGCTTTGACGTCGGAAGTATGGGATAATCTCGGAGAACTCCTGGTACTTATTTTCGGCGATTGTCAATGCGGACGACTATAATAATGCATTCCGCACCTTAAACATTGCTTCGCATTATGTTGGCTTTATCAAAGTACGTACTGAATGCAATTATTAATTCTGGGCAGCTGAAGTATTATTATTAGTATTATTATTATTATTAATTCACTTGATAAAGCGCCCTCAGAGAACTTAATCTCTCTCTAGGCGCTTTACCTTTGCTGTAAAGTGAAATGCAATTGAATGGTAAGTAAAATCATGCTTGAAAAACAAACAAAATGAATAATATGGTTAGGGGTGACATGCACAGGGTCAGCATGCAAATGTGGTTAGTGGCAGCATGCACAGTATGCATAAGCACATCAAGGACGAATCACAGGGACCCACTAAATGCTGTCCTAAATAGGTATGTTTTTAAGTTCCTTTTAAATGTGGTCAGGTCAGGGGATGTTTTGACGCAGGTCGGGAGGGAGTTCCAGGCTTTGGGAGCATATCAACTAAATGCACGGTCTCCAAAGGATTTAAGGTTTGTATGAGGTATTTCTAGACTGTTGGATTCCGAGAAGCAGGTGGTACGATGCTTGGCCTGATGGGGTAGTATATCGGACAGATAGGCTGGAGCCATAGAATGAAGGGACCTAAAAGTGAGCGACAAAACCTTGAATTCAATCCGTTGCTTGACTGGTAGCCAGTGCAGGTCGGCGAGAAGTGGAGTAATGTGGCAACTTCGACGCTCACGACAGACAAGCCTAGCTGCAGAGTTTTGCGCCAGCTGCAATCGCCTGATCGCACATGCTGGTAGGCCAGTAAGCAGTGAGTTGCAGAAGTCGAGACGGGATGTCACGAATGCATGAACTAACTTGGACGTTGTATCTTTATCTAAACAAGCCCTAATTTTTGCAATGTTATGAAGCTGAAAATAGGCGGATTTGACTGTGGAGCTGATATTGTCGTCTAACGAGAGGTCGCTTTGGAATTTGACAACTAGATTCCGAGCTGATTCGACAGGAGATATGCTGGCAGAGCCAATTTTGAGAGTCAGCCTTTCCAATCTCTGGATCACACTGGGTTTGCCCATAACTAGTATGTTAGATTTATGATCGTTAAGTTTTAGAAAATTAGCTGTCATCCATGTGCGGATGTCATCAATGCATGCAGCTAGTGAGTTGAGAGAATTTGAGGTGCTCGAAGGCTGGGAGGGATCAAAGCAAAGGTAGAACTGAGTGTCATCCGCATAGAAGTGAAAGCCTAGATTGTGCTTGGCAATCACATCAGCAAGAGGCAGAGTATAAACGGTGAAAAGGACCGGACCTAGCACAGAGCCCTGAGGTACTCCATATTTTAGTGGTACTTCAGATGATCTTTGTCCATTCACGTCAATACTCTGGAGTCTCCCACTGAGATAGGACCTGAACCACTGCAGAGCAGTGCCAGTGATGCCCAGGCGAGATGAGAGGCGCTCTAGAAGAACTTTGTGATCGATGGTATCAAAAGCTGCCTAAAGATCAAGCAAAACAAGCAGAGACACTCTACCCATGTCTGAATTCCTAAGTAGGTCGTTGTATACCCGAAGCAATGCTGACTCTGTGGAGTGATTAGCTCTAAAGCCAGACTGGAACTTGCTAGCAAGGTGTGAGGTTTCGATATACGAGTTTAGCTGGTCCGCCACGACCCGTTCCAGTGTGTTTGATAGGAATGGTAAAAGGGAAACTGGGCGGTAGTTGCTCAAGTTCTCTTGGTCAAGTGTAGCGTTCTTGAGAAGTGGCCTGACTACAGCTTTGTTGAAAGGTGCTGGGACATGACCTGAGGCTAGTGACATATTAATTGTCTTAGTTATGCATGGCAGCGGCAGATCAATGCAACGTAAGAGCAGGACAGTGGGAATCGGGTCCAGAGGACTTGTTGTCTTCTTTGATTGAGATACGAGCTTCAGGAATAGGTCACTAGTGACCTGCTTAAATGCAGACATTGAGGTGCAGCAGGGAACCGAGGAACAGCATTCTAGTGGGGAGGTTGTCATCGAAGGGATGGAGTCCTGATCTTGTCTATCTTCTGCACAAAGAATCGAGAGATGCGATCGGCTAGATCATCATTAGGATCATCAGGTAAGGAGCTAATCTGGGAACGGTTGAGGAGATGGTTTATTGTCGACATCAGCATTTTTGGATTGTGCATCTGTGATTCAACAATGTTTTTATAAAAACTAGACTTAGCCTTTGCTAGGATCGATTGGTACGACCTACAGTAGTCTTCATATGCCTGTCGATGGACAGTTAGTCCGGATCTTTTGTATGCTTTTTCAAGCTTTCGTTTAGTAGACTTGGCTATTTTAATGTCTGCGGTAAACCATAGGCCGTCTGGGCGGGGGCGCACAGTGCGCTTTGTCAGAGGGGCAAACTCGTCTAGCGTGTCAGCTAGTGTCGTGTTGAAGCTATCTACCAATGATGACAGATCGGAGGGAGGATTGAGCAGCAGAGGTGAAGCAGATATTCTCGCAAGGACAGCATCGATGTCAAGGGTCTTGAGGTTTAGCGATTCACAGGTTATTTTAGAGGAGGATGTGGGCACACACTGTAGATTGAATGAGATCTGCATGTGGTCAGATAAGCATGATTTGGTAATAATTGGTGATGACAAAGTGCAGTTATATGAGAAAATCTGGTCGAGTGTGTGACCCTTGATGTGGGTAGGGCCATGCACATGAGCCACAGGAGACAACGAGTCAGTCAATGCACAAAATTCGGTGCTGAAAGCGTCAGATAAGTTATCAAAATGAATGTTGAAATCACCCATAACGAGAAAGGATCGATTTCTTGCCCACAGAGTCGAAATGAGATCGGAGAAATCTGAGATAATGGAGGATTTGGTACCTGGTGGGCGATAGACTACTGCCACTATCGGTAGCTTGTTTTTGGGTGAGACCAAGACAATCGATTCAAAAGACTGCTTCGAGGGTACCGCAAATGGCTTGAAGTTGAATTTCGAGCGCACGACAATAGCAACTCCACCTCCAGTTTTGATTGATCTAGGGGTGTGAAAGAACGAGAAACCAGATGGAGTTGGGTCTTTAATTGTCGGACAGTTTATCGATTTCAGCCAAGTTTCTGTTAGGGCGAGCAGGTCGATCCCATTTTCAGAAATAAGGTCGCTTATTACTAGAGGTTTATTGCACATTGAGCGAGGATTCTAAAGGCAAGCGTTAAGTCTGGCCGATGGGGTTACAACAGGCTTGATGACCACTAAGTTTGAGAAATTTACAGTGACGCATGTGGGGGAGCGTGCTGAGCGGTTCGAGACAATGCTAGGAATACCGAATGAGCTGGTACTCAGCTTGCAGGTTCCGCCCAACGAGCGGCGTTTGAGCTGGCGGTTCCGGCCACCGGGGGGCTTTTCTTTTGTTAATGCATAGTTCATGAATTTTAGCAACAACATTAATATCTAGGAATGCATTTGATACGCGATGACGAAGCGATAACAGCTGACGATCATAACTGTAGCGCCCTGCTGGCCTATATAGGATAGGTTTGTAGCACTTTGCTGGCCTTGGCTGAATTTTAGCACGAACAGGAGCTGTTCGGAGGCGGGCTAGAACTCCTTTGTCCTGGAGCAGTGAGCCAGAGAGGAGCATCAGTGCGGGTAGAGAGGAAGCGCTTAGGAGCAAGCCAGGAAGCTCTCCAACCAGCGGTGGCGAGTCGGCCTTTGGAATTGGTCCGATACCCGCGATAGCGGCTGATTGATGTTGGCTGGCCTGTCAACCTTCGCCATCACTCTGTCCAAAAAGAATCGTCTGGAACCCATTCGCCATTCAAGCTGGACAGAGGGGACATTCCAGTGGCCTAGTGCCGGTATTAATTCCTCACCGTAATGGGCCATGGTGTCGGGCCCAATACCACTAAGCTCTTGCCCCATTGTCTCAGCCAAGTATTTAAGAGTCGAGCGACGCTTGCTCTGGGTCTTTTGCCTCCTCTCTTTAGTCTTTGGTCCGGCTTTGACGCCGCCGCACTCGTTTCTCTGAAAGCGAGGTAGGAGGGCGGGCTGTTCGCCGGCGATTGACGGAACAGGACGAGACAGTGCTAGGAGGATTCGGTGGACTCCACCGAACACGGTCGTATCGCGCCCGAGCTGGCATTTTGTGTTCTTTCGTGTTCTGTGTGTGCGCGCTAGCACGTGGTCTCGGCATAGGGGTTTGCCGGTGCGAGCTAGGCGTAGTTGGCGTGTGTGGAGCCCTAGTTCACCGGTCAGGGTTTGGGCTCCGTTTTGCGCTTCAGTGTGGAGAAGTATTGCCTCCGCAGGAGTGCTTGAGTTGGCGCGTGTGGAATATTCCTGTCGCACTATTGGAAACCGAGTTCTAGTTCACCGGTCAGGGTTTAGACTCTGGTTCGGGCTCCGTCTATTTGGGCCGTTTCCCATTATACACGTAAGTAGTCCCAGTGTGAAAACGTATTTCCTCCGCAGGAGTGCTTGAGTTGGCGTGTGTGGAGTATTCCGGCCGCACTGGTGAAAACCGAGTTCTAGTTCACCGGCCAGGGTTTAGACTCCGGTACGCGCGTCAGTGCGGAGAGTATTCCCTCCGCAAGAGTGTTTTAAGTTGGCGTGTTTGGGGTATTCCCTCGGCACAGGCAGGAACGGATTCCTAGTTCACCGGTTAGGGTTTAGGGTCCGGGTCGCGCTTAGTGTGGAGGAGTATTCCCTCCGCAAGAATGTTGGTGCAGTTGAGAACGTGCGAGGAGTGTGGAGATAAAGCTGAACTAGACGCGCAGCGACTTTGTGCGCTTGCGAATAAAGTTCAGTAAAATCCCCAATCTGTGTGTCTCGCTTTCCAATTCACGCCGCGGACTCACGACCCCCTTTAGTAACGGTAAGCAGGTTAGCGCCAGAAACGCTCGTTTCGTGGCGGCCAGCTTATTGCGTGTAGGCGCGCACCGGACGGCATTAGGCGATAGGCTACGCCGCTAGGTAAGCGGCTGGTCAAGCCTACCCCGCCGAGCCTTCGGCGTTACATAACTAACAAGCAGGTTACTAGCCGCCGGCAAAGCTAAGGCAGCCGCCGGCGTGGGAGACCCAGCAGCCCGAAGCGATAAGCGTTTAGATGTCCATAGGCACGTAATTTCTTACGCGCTACGGTCAAATAACAATCAGAATAACTTTAAACAGGTCTTAGCTGTATCGTTTTCGTATACAATGTTCGCAAGAACTTCGGTTTTCGGAAGAATTCTGCAACGAACAAGAACGCACGTTAGAGCGCTCTATGTCAGGAGGCGAGAATGACCGTCGTTATTATAGTCGTCCGCATTGACAATCGCCGAAAATAAGTACCAAGAGTTCTCCGCGACTATCCCATACTTTCCGACGTCAAAGTTGCAAGCACGCACTAGCATTTTGCAAAGTATATTTCGTGGCTGGCATACATGGTGCTAGTAAGAAGTCTAGCTGTAACTCAAAGAGCGGTAAATTTCAATGAAGCTACCACCTCTAAGCAGGGCTAACGAGTTTGAGAAGTAGCATCGACACGCACGCACGCCTTCCAAGGCTGCCTCCTGAGTATGGCTGCAGAAAAGAGCACCTGTGCATTTTTAAGTCATAGCCTGGCTCAATCTATTCCACAGCCTCTTGAGGTGAAGCCAAGGGGTCGCCGGGGTGGCAGCTGCCACCCCTAGGCCTGGTAGGTGGGAGCTTAGTCTAACACCTGGTCAGGCGGCAAGCCCGTCGGTGCTGCTGTGTGCCCCTGCCGCTTCTGCTATTGTAATCAGCGCAGCAGCATCCGGCGACTAATGCATGCCCCTCCTGCAGCAGGTGATTGGTCAATTGACTCGAGGCAGCATCCGGCCGCATACCAGCAGCATACGCAATCATACGTAAGCGTTGAGAGAATAAAGATTGAGGAATTGTTGATCGCTCAAGCCGGCGCTCGTGTCTCCGTGAGAGTCCACAAGAAGAAGCGTGTCTCCGTGAGACACTACAGCCGCCACAAAGGCCACGGTTATACAACAATTGGAATTGCCTGTATTCGGGGCGGTCAGCCGAACCCCTCCCCCGTCGACGTGTTTCGCGTCCGTCCGACGCAGGTGTGCGGCCAGCTCATCTTCCGAGAACGGCAGCAGGAGCTGACCTGCATCTTGATCCATCAATCCGGAATACCCAGTGTAGCATATCAACCTCAGCATCCACGACGTGGGCGGCCCATTGCCTCGCCCGCCCAGAACGTTCGGCAAGCCTCCGGGTCACCGCGGTAGGTTGTCTCGCTGCCGGTTGCAGTACTGTAGCATCCCGGTTAAGTATGCACCCATTTAAATACTCATCCCGTTTTAGCACACATATTTTCCCCTAAAATTCTGGGTTCAAGATACATTAGTCAAATATGTCGTGAATTGTCATTTGGTGCAGGTTTTGAAGTTTCTTGCGTTTGGCTTTGAGGGAGACCGCCCGGACTTTGCTCAGAAATGATTCAAACGATTTCTTAAGATCTTTGAATGTATCGCCAGCTTCAATTTGAACTTCAGAGCAGAGCAACTGATCCTCGATATCGAAAACCTGCTCATAAAAGGATTCGAACACCTGAAGTACAACTCCACTTTGTAAACCGACATTGAAATCTTGAAGATTAACGTCTTCATCATCATCTAACCCACTTTGAACAATCTTCAACGAATCCAAAAGCTTTTCAGCATTTTTCAATACCGCAGTAACATATTCTTTGTTGTTCTCGTCCGTAGTCTAAATTGTCGTCGCGAGCGGCACAGCACGCTAGCCAACGAGGAACACCACCAGTTTATTTCCTCCACACTCACAGCCGGCGGAAGCACTACTGCCCGCCGCAGACGTCGCCCGCTTCTGTCCTCTGCGGTACCGGAACGCTGCGCTCTCATTTCGTTGGCGCCATTGCCAACGCCTAGCTGCGCTCCGATTGCCTAACCGGTGGCCGGGAGGGCCACCCAGCCTAGTACTGGCAGATAACAACATTTAGGCGCTGTCACCGACTGCGGTCTACATAAACAAAAACCATATGCCCGCCTGATCTGGAGGTCAATCTACGGAGCATTCTCCACTTTTTGGCAGCAAGAAGGCTAAACAGTAAGCACGTAGTCCTCATAGCGTGCCGGTGGTCTCAGGCCATATCTTGGCCGTAGCTATCTGCTGGGCTCGTCGGCTCTGGCCGTATCACCAGGGCCGGCATCGCAGTGTGCATCAAGGAGTTCGTTGGCGTTCGGTACTGGTCTAATGTCCGCTAAGTGGCGGCGGATTCCATCAATTTCAATGCCAACTCCTTCCACCGGGGCAGTAACTGTCCCCTGAGGCCACTGAGTGGTGCAACGGGCTCCGGGGGGGGGGGTTTACAAAAACCCGCTGACCCTGAATCAAATCATTTCCGTCAGAGCTCTCTGTGCGAGGCTCGCGAGCCATCGGAGGTTTCCATTCGTACGAGAAAAGCTGACGGCAAGGCGATGAGCCGGCGTCCAATCCAGTGGTGGCAGAGAGATTGTACCAGTACACCATCATCATTATGTCCCGCCCACTCCGGGCTGCCATTCCTTTTATCGTTCGGTGGTTTCGCTCTACTATACCGTTTCCAGAGGAGAGGTAAGCACAGCGGTATATTGCGTGTATCCCCCAACGATCGAAAAGCTGGCGAACAGCGTTCGATCGGAAAGTGGCGGAATTGTCCATTAAGAGCTGCCACGGCGGGCCCCTTTCTCTGAATATTTCATCCAAGTGTCGGACCACCGAGGTCTCGCTCTCGTCGGGTATACGCCGCCAGATGGCAAACCTGCTGGGGCCGCTATCGACAAGTGTCAGATATTTGACCCCGTTGAAGAAAGTAACATCAATAGCCAGGCGGCGCCAGTTGGAATCTACGTCCAAATGTCCATGGCTCCAAGACACTGGGGCTGGGTCCACAGACCGGCAACGCATGCACGATTTAACAACGCGTTCCGCTATCTCCCGCGTTACGGAAATGCCGGGGAAGCAGAGTCTGGCCACGTACAACGTACGGTCAACCCCTAGGTGATGCAAATCGTGGAACGCTCACAGGTCTACTTCTCGTGCTGGAGTAGCAGCTGCGAGAATCGAGATTGGCTTAAGCCACGTCTGCGGTACTCGCGTTAAGTGGTCTGCTTTGTTGCCGGCCGAACGCACCAGCTGTATTCTCACCCGAAGGTCGTACTCCTTAATTACGTCGCGTACTATTGCTGTCCGCCGTCGAGCCAATGCCTCGCCTAGACCTCGCGTACGGATAGGCTTATCGCCTTCGACAATCGACCGAAGCCACGAGTGCACAGTGGCCGAGTCAGTAAACAATTCGATCTCTCGCAGGCCCCAGGCCAGGGCTAAATTTAGGCCCTTTATGACAGCCTCTAGTTCGGCCAGATTTATATGCGCTACGTCATCTGGCTTTCTAAGCCAAGAGGCATCCTCGACAGTCTGCCCTCCAATTCGCAAGCAGGCGCCTATCGCGAAGCTGCTTGCGTCGCACCATACCTGCCCGCTGGGTGATGACGGCACACTCCACACTCCGGAGACTGGATCCTCTTTTATCACGCATCGGCTGATTTCTTGTGCCATCCGAAGGACGTCCTCCGTGACCTCGGCATCCCAAGACAGGTCTTTTGTGGCTCTCTTTACGTAGCTGCAGGCTGGTCGAAGCCATCCGGCAACGGGGAAATGGCCCGTTAATTGTCCACACCACGAGAAAAGCTGCCTGCGAGTCGCGAACTGAGGTGGCGGTTCAACGTAATTATCTCTGCCCCACTTAAGCTTCCCATCGTGGTCAGTGACGCGAAGCCCTAGTACGCGACCTCCGACCAACTTTTCCGGGGGCTTAGCTTCGAGCCCGATCTGTCGTAGGTGAGAGATAACCCGCTCATTCGTGACAATGTCATTGTTGGCGATTATATCGTCTACGTATGAGTCAGTGCCTTCGCGCACCTGTGGGTCCATAGAAAGCACCTTATTTAACACGGCGGTCATTATTTTAGGCGCTACATTTAATCCGAAGCCTAGCCGCGTAAGGCAGTACCGCCTCCCCTGGTAGGCGACAACCTGGTATCTCCACAGGGAAGGGTCGACATGAAGCTGTAAATACGCTTTGCGAAGGTTGATAATACTGACGTTACTTCCCATGCGGCGCCATGCCCGAAGTTTCTCGCTGCAAACGTCACCGTTGGCAGTGTGGCTGGAAACGTATTGGTTCAGCTCGCGGTAGTCTAAGACGGGCCGCACTTTGTCCTTATGACTCTAGAACACTGCCATTAGCGGCACGAGGCCTTCACACTCCCTTTCGTAGGGCTTCAGCCAGTCGAGTTGGATCCACTCTTGAATCTCATTGTCGTAGTCGGCCTGCAAGTCGGTGGGCACGCGGTAAGCCTCGACACGGTTTACCAAGGTGGGAGAAGTCACGCCGTCGGCCCAATGCCACTTTACGACCAATTTTCCGTCACGGTACACCGCCGAAAAGTCTCTGTCGGAAACACTGACGCCGGTTGACAGTGCCCCGATTGCACTATCCCGCCCATTGAAGGTTACTACACCGCCTTCAGGGCCTATCACCACGCCTCCCAGCTGTCGCACAGCATCCATGCCAAGTAGCATATCATATCCGGGTACGATCTCGGATACGAGGCAGTCAAGCTCTATTGCTATGCCCTGCACAGAGCATGTCATGCGGCACGCCGACCGGCAACGAGCGACTGCTCTGTTGAACGTAATTACTGGCTCGTTAACCGAATAAGACTGCGCCGAAGTGGCACGCAGTACCGAAGATTCAGTCACAATCGACCGAGAGCAGCCAGTATCAAGGAGCGCCTTCATAATACGACCACCGTTGAGAACATTTATTGTTGGCAGTCGAGTTGACAAGCAGGGGAATGCGCCGGAGCTATGACATGCGCTTCCCCTTACTCGTTTTTTGGCTGCGCATCGGTGCGACGCTCCGAACATATTGCTGCTAAGCGCGAGTCATCGCCGCATACAAAACACAGCCTTCGCTGCCTTTGTGACGAACGGCAGTCGCGACTTATGTGCCCTTCCTTTTTGCAGAAGAAACAAAAACGCTTCTGTGGAGTCGGGCGAGAGCCTCTAGCTCCTAGTGCCTCAGCAGCGGCCGCGTAGCTCGGCTCCTGGCAACTCATAAGCGCTCGAGCCTTCTCAACGACCTCAGACATCGCCATCTTGTCGAGCGCACACGCCGCGCGTAGCTGCTTTCGGATGTCCTCCGGAAACCCGGTGACGAAAGCGCATCTTACCAAGTCATCCTTCGAAGCCGCACTCACCAATCCAGCCAGCCGGGCCAAAATCGATGCGTATACGTTCACTGGTTCCCCAGCTTGGAGCCGCCGTGTCGTGAGCTCCTCATAAGCTTTAAATTTATCCGCCGAAAATGCAGCCAGAAGAGCCTCTTTTACGATGGTATAGTCTTTCTTCGCCTGTCCATCGATGCTTTGGTACACGGCGAACGCTCCACCGGTTAGAAAAAGGGGCAGGAATTTGTGGCGGTCGGCAGCGACAATACCTTGAATCTCTGCCACCAGATCAAACTTTTCAACCCAGCCCGCAAAGTCTCCGCTGTCGTCGAATTGAGTGACGATGTGGTTGAACTTTACGTTCTCCATTACGGCCGAAATAGCTTGTAGTCTAAATTGTCGTCGCGACCAGCACAGCACGCTAGCCAACGAGGAACACCACCAGTTTATTTCCTCCACACTCACAGCCGGCGGTAGCACTATTGCCCGCCGCAGACGTCGCCCGCTTCTGTCCTCTGCGGTACCGGAACGCTGCGCTCTCATTCGTTGGCGCCGTTGCCAACGCCTAGCTGCGCTCCGATTGCCTAACCGGTGGCCGGGAGGGCCACCCAGCCTAGTACTGGCAGATAACAACATTTAGGCGCTGTCACCGACTGCGGTCTAAATAAACAAAAACCACATCGTCATCAACATGAACGAAGTCTTCCAGTTCTGATGAAACAATAGATAAATTCAATGTTTCGAAAGCCTTCGCAAGTTCGGTGCCCACATCATCAACATTGCTATTAGCGTCTAGTTCTGGTTCTAAAGTCATTCGTTTGGCCTTAACGAATACACTTTTGATCAAGCTTGGCGAAACAGAATCCCGGGCTTCTTTCACATAACTTGCAGCATCGAACAGGTGCGCTATGTTCCCGTAAAAGACCCTTGCAGCACCTCGTCGCAATCTTCGCCCCTGATCTTTTGTATCAACTTTTGGTCTCCTCGTCAAGTTCGTAAAAGTCTAGAACATCCTTGAGATACAAAAATATGTAATGCTTTTTCAGAGCTGCGATTATTTCCACGTCACAAAGTTTTTTCCAACTTTTAAAATTCGGGGGAAAGAAAACAATTATAATATTGTCGCGTTTGAAGGCTTCAAAAGGTCCCGGAGCGTTGTCGATCAACAATAGAGCGCGACGTCCTGTTCATTGTTTCACTTCTGGAAAAACACCTCAGTGAACCGCTTCCAACAGGTTCCTGCATCCATCTAAGCTTTCGCTTGATTGAAATAAGGAGCTGACCAAACTCGATCTTAATACAAGCTGGTTCTTTGGGTTTTCCGAACAAAGCACAAGGAATTTTGTGAGTTCCGGTTGTGTTGGCTCAAACAATCAGAGAAACTTGATCCTTCGTCTTCTTTTTGCCTCTAGTGGTTGAAATATCCTCGTCTGGCATAAGAAGACTGTATCTTGGAAGCAACGGAAAAAACCGCTCTCGTCCATGTCGTAGACATTTTTCAGGGTCAAATTGCAAGATAATCGCGTAAAGGTTTTCTAAAGTAGCAATAAATTCCGGATCGTTCTTGTTGACTTCTGCTCCCTCTCCGTGAAGGAAAATCATCTTGTGCAATTCTCGCCGAACTCTGAATTGACTTAGCCATTGCCAAGATGCCTTAAAATCTTATTCCGGAATTGAGAGACTGGAAGCAATGCTTTTCACTTTGGCTATGACGAGGGACGATGGTACAGGAGGGCTGGCACGACGCATGCTGTCAATCCCGACAATATGCATGTCTACGAGCTTCCTAAATCTTCCAACTGACGCTCGAAAATTCTTCTCCCTAGCCTCTTCAGTCATCAGGTCGAATCATTCTTGGATCACTTCATGGTTCTCCCAATCTTTCGGATTGCGCCTTCACTAACGCCGTACTCGTGTGCTGTGGCCCTCTTACCACGAGCAGACGCTTCGCTTCGAGATGATTTCCCATCGTTCAGACTCATTGAGGCGCTTGCCACTTGGTTTCTTTGGCGTCGTAGCAAAATCGAAGCTGTAAGGAAAGAGACAGGTTTAAAGAACGAGACAGGTAAATCAAGGACGAACAGAAAGCAGGTCAATAACAAGAAACACACAGATGTTGAATGAATCCGTCAGATCGTGAGTGTGCGTCACAATACACACCGTGCTGCCTGGTATAGGCAAGCGCTCCGGAATGTTTGCAGCATACCAATCAGTACGTACCTACCGGCCAAGTACGCACAAACTTTGCAGGTTCAAGTTGCATACTTAAATGGGAGAATATTGTATGGCCGCCGTATGGCTCTGGCCAGGTTGGACCGGTAGAGCCGGTGCAAGGAGGCAGCGGCACTCAGGTTGTTATGCAAATTCTCGCAATGTTCCATTTCGTTCCCTGGGGATCCATGGTGTTGCAAACCGCGTGCCCGTCCAACGACAGCGGGCGGCTCGGCGGTCAGCGTCTTTGAGCTCTGAGTTGGGGGGGGCGGTGGCGAGCTAGTCGGAGGACAGATCGCCGATGAGGTGGCGGAGGCCTGTCACGGTGCCCACGAAAGCACAGGCAGCAAAGCGAGGCCTCCGGCACTCGATAAATGCTCACCTTGTGTCTTGGTCGGCGAGGCGCCGGCCGTGCGCCTCAGCTGGAGTGCCCCGATGCGTCGGCGTCTGCATGGGCTGCTGCTGCTGCTGTTATCGAGGTCGCTGCGGCCGTGAGGAAGGGGCCGGAGCCGATGCCGCCTCGAGGTCAGACTCGTCTGATGCGGCACTTGCGGCTGACAGTGTCGCGGCCGGTTGAGGTGCCGAGGGGATAGATGTATCTCTGTCGCAGCTGGCACGCTCACGTGGGAGTGTGCATCTAGAGAGTCACGAGTCGCTTCCCGACGGCACTTGAAGTGAGCAGAGAACGCGGAACATTAGAAGGCAGCCGTGCCAGAGGCGAGCGTGTGCTGCAACCGCCGAGTGTCGGGTCAGCAAAACAGCACAGATGCCACACACCCACGCGTCATGCGACACACCGGTCACGGCCAAGTTTAGGGTGGCCAGGCCACTCTGACTCAGGGCACTGCGACTTGGCGACGTGGTTGTTATTTATTTGGCTCTGGAGTCACTCTGAGAGCCTTCTTGCTCTTGTGCCCGCGATCTCTCCTTCTGCTTGTTGCCACCCTTTTGGAGCTGTTGCTTGGCTAGACTTAGCTGAGAGGGATCCGTCAGCTAGAGCCTAGTCCTAGTCAATCGTTGGGGCATTGTCACACGATTCCTCCGACGGGCTCAGGGTGAGGGACGCTGGGCGAGCCTCCCAAGACCGCTGGTGACTCGAGAAGGCTTGCTTGCTGTCAGAGCAGGTGCAACCGGAGAGCTGCCACTATCTTCGCCATGGGTGTAGTTCGATCGCATGCAGGCCGAAACTGCTCCTCTGCTAAAACCTCTGGTGAGCAGCAGTTGGGAGCATCATCGAGAGCGGCCGGTGCACAGCTGTGGTCCGCCTGTGATGTGGCTTATACACAGGCCGGTAATCTACTGGTGAACAGACGGTGGATTCACCATCGGGGTCGGCCGATGCATAGCTGTGGGCCGCCTCGGATGAATCATCGGGTCGGCCAGAGAACAGCCGTGCTAGATAGCAGGGAATCGAGTGAGAGACAGGGGCGAAGAGAGTCGAGCTCTCCTCTGCTCCGTGAGTAGTATTGTAACCGAGTCCAAGGGGCCGGCGGCTAACTCCCACTATGGCTCGCTACTATCTATGTCCGTTCTGGGTCGTTACGCCGGGCCCTCCGGTAACAGTGGTTCACACGTGATCAATCGGGTACACAACACTTTATATAATACACACGCATGCGCTATACAAAGGAGGGTACTAAACAAGCCTTACAGGGGAAGGTCCTATACAAGGTAAACTAAAGGGTGACGCCGCAAGCGCGGACAAACGTGTTAGTGCTCAGTCGGCTTCCACAGTCGCACCGTCGCAGGACTCCGTTTTACCAGTACACGCGTACGCCGTCCAAGACCCGGCTAGCTGAGTACTCTGTGGTAGACGGAGCGGACGTCCAACACCGTCGGGAGCTTCCGCCGAAAGAGAGCGAGCACGTGGTACCCAGCTCCCGTCCTCGGAACTCTGGGAGCTGACCCCAGGCTTTTCCCTTCCGGGGCAAGGCAACGCCCAGCCCGACATATCGAATGTCAGTGGGTCCGCCTACTCTAGGGTACAGTATAATAAACCGCTGGTGTTGTTCCTGTGCCAGTGTTCTGTTAGCCGTAAGAACTTAACTACAATGGGAGATAGGGCGGTCTGTCTCCAGCTCAGCGTCAGTATCTTCCTCCACTTCCTCCTCCTATGTAAAGTAACGCCTGCAAATTACAGAGTATCTGCGTAATTTTCATGAACCCGATCAAGTTTGGGACAACGCTCGTGCACGCGATTACTGCCTGTCGCTGGATGTGGGTATCTTTGCCATTATCTTCTGCGATACCGCAACTTTCTACGTGCTATGATAAAGAGTTTATCGTATTTGTTACGTAGAACCCCTAGTGATACGTAACCGGGAGAGCTGAGAAGCTAAGCTCAGGTGAGGAGAAACACAATCGTGAAAAGTCAACCAGGTAGCTGCACTGAAAGACAGCTAGCTAATAGGACCAAGGAAGGCAGAGACGTGAGAAAATATAGCTTTTCTGTTTTAGAACCTGCAATAGTAAATAGCGCAAGATCGATCCAGCTGAACGGTAGAATTTGCCTCGACTGACTATTCGCCAGGAGATAAATCAGAAAAAAGCTTAAAGCTTACTTAGGACTTACTAGGGGCCGTACGTTTCAGGAGCAGGTTTTAAAGCTTTGTATTTCGTCGTCGGGTACAACCGGCGATATTCAGACCTCCCTTCCGGGAAGCGCAAGTAGTCCAGAAATTTGGGAGAGAGAAAGTCGGATACGGATGATAGGTAAACTTGGTTTCAGCACCATTTTGGATATATGTCTTACAATTGAGCCGGCATCAGCCTTTGGCAGACATCGTCTGCTGCCTCGGTCGCGGCCTGAACTCCTGCTCCAACGAGGCCCTCGAGGCCCAGCATGGACGTGCTTGAATGCGTCCACATTAGTGGGGCAGAGGCTACACAGTTCAGACTCGCACGTGCTCAACTACTTTCCGACGAAGATGAGACTCGCTGTTGCTCGGTCGACTGAACAACCAGCGACAGGGTTGGGTCATTTGATATAGCCCAGCAGTCAGTCGCTTTGATGGGTAGATTTTCTCGACACACATTCACATGCGGGCTGTGATTGCGAAAACGGCTCAGTCGCTCATACTTGGAATACGACTCGCAGGAGAGGCCACGCGTTGCTCTTACGTCCTCACCAGCATACATTCTTACACGAGTCGATAGAATGGGAGAGATTCGCGGTCTTATTGGACGGACGTCGGGTTTCTGGGTGAATATAAGTAAGTCGGCCTGCAGCAAGCAGAAAAGCACGGAGAGGATTCTAGCGGTAAACACACATCCAGGTATGTTGACTGCGATTGCTGCTCAGAGGCGGTTCAGCTGGTCATCATTCGGTAAATTCGAATGAGAAATTCTTAGCCTGGGACTCACGCAGGCAGGGTAGAGGGCCTCAAACCACCAGGAAGACGAAGGCTTGCAGGTGCCGTTTCGCCTGCCCTCACATGGCTTCTGAATTTCACGCAGCACCTTGCAGCGGAACTGGCCTGCAAGCTTTTTTTGAACGTTTCGGAGGCCTTGCACACAACGCGAACAGGCGCTCAACCAATGAGGCGTCCCTTCATCCGGGGCACTAGTGCCCGTTGGCGAATCGCCGCCTCATTATTTGAGTGTGCATTGAACCAGCAGCACGAAAAAGAGAATCGCGCTCAGCAGTTACATGCATCGCTGTTCACTTGCTTTGCTTTGCAGGTGAACCATGAACTTCCTGTACGTTACTATAGCACTCGCCCTTCTCATGGGAAAAGTGGCTCCTGAGGTACGATTAGCATTACGGCGATAGACTAAGCTCGTCAAAGCAGATTATTCATGCGAAAGCTCTTTTGCCGCACTTCAGGCTTGCGTTCATAGCACCCTGCAAATAATACAGCCAGTGCTTTCTCTTTATGACAGGCAGCTCAGAGCGAAGCTGAGATTGGCCGCCAGGCTGAAGCTGAGCTGGGGAATTCGTTCGACGGTAAGTTTGCTCCTCCCGCACCAGCGAGTAGCGAGCTTCGAAAGACGCCGCTGAGGAAGTTGGAGGAGTCGCTTCGTCTTGAGCCGCCGGCTTCAACTCGGGCCGCCTCGAGCTGCTGCGATTTTCGCACGCGAGAGGTCTCGCTGCGAAGGTGTCTCGCTGCGGCTCGCATTTGCTGACTCCTCGTCGCATCCCTCTTCCTATCCTATATCCTGCTTGCTTTCAGGTGACGAGGCGAAGAAGCGGATCCTCGGGGCAGTACTCAGACCGCTGGGAATGCTTGTATTACAAGGAGTTAAAGAGCTGGCGCTAGGATTTGCTAAGGAAATAGCCAAGGGCACAGTCAAACTAGCTGCAAACGAGGCAGTTAAGTGTGCCAAGGATTCGAATAGTTGCGTGAAGAAACTAGAAGGCTAGTGGCTAAAGCTCGAGCTACAGTTGGAACGACCACTTTGTGTTCGATGATTAATATTCCAATCAGGTAATAAAGTTTTCCAACGCGCGCATATCAGTGGCTTGTACAAACTGTGGTAAGCTAATGCTGTCGGGCCACATGTCTCATTTTGCTATGATCATTACGCTGCGTTCGGCAGTGCAGCTCTCACTTTCTGGCTTTTCTCGCTCATTGGAAAAAAGTTGCTTCAGCTCAGAGATCACAAAATTATTGATAGCTCCACTACCACGCCGTTTCAAGAGTTGCGACTAGCACTGAAATATTCTCCGAGTATTTGCAATGGCAAATGAATCACTGACTCAGGGTCATTAAAAAATTTCATCCACCATCTTGCGAAACTTGAAGAAAAACTCAAATCAAAGCGGTAGTCAAGCTACAGACGTCTCTGCACCTCACCCAAATCCTAGACGACTTAATCAAGCGTTAGTTAAAATCAGCAAGCTTTAATCCGTTAATTGAACTGAGCAAGACTCCTGCGGTTTTGTTTCCCATTTTTTCGTAAGCCTTAGCCCCATTTAGCTTGCTGATGTACGCCATGTCACTTCGAGGGCGGTTATGCGAAATTTTCTTAATGGTTTGCACGCCAAGAGTTTCGCCTGCAGCAATTTGGAGGATGCCAATTTAGAGGAGGCCGTTAGACGCAAGGAAGGAAGCATCAATCCACATCCGGCTAGAATGAGCACCAAAGAGACCTGCAGTAGGAGGTGAGAGAGCATCTTCGCTTCACTCTGGCTGAAGGAAGTTGGACGAAATAAAATGTCTCGCGGAGCAATAGAATAGGCGGCACACATGCATTGACACAGTCGTCAGAATTGACACAGCCTAAAATGAATGTCAAGGGTTCTCAGCAATTATCCAACACTTCAGGCCCCAATTTTACAAACACGCTTTATCATTCTGTAAAACAAATTTATTAAAGATGCATTTGTTAGCTAGATGACGACCTTAAGCAAACTGCCCATGACGTCACACGATTTGAGACGAATCCTTCGTTGGTGCTGGTGCAGTGGCTAAGCCCGCTGCCAAATTTCAACTCTACAAAACTACTGTGGAGCATTATTCAGGCTCTTTGGAATGTGCTTACAGGAAACAGAAACTTCACAGGAGCTAATCGGTCTAGTTCCTGGCCCGGCAAAAAAGATTGTAAAAGATCGTAGTGGGACGTCATCACACTAAACACCTGCAGCGTATTTGTTTGTTTTTTCGTTGTCAATAAATATTTTCAATCGCTTCACGTAACTTTAGTATGCCTAGCGTCTTAGAAATCTCTCCTATTGACTGAGGAAGCTTACAGACGCCAAAGCGGTGGCTATAGTGCGAGGTTTTTTTTCTTAGCCTGATTGTAGACGGCATAAATGATGCTAGTTAGGAGTTTAGCTCTCGTTACTGATCGGAGAATTTCGCTGAAGCTAGCACCTCGAACGCAGCTAGCTAGTGAGCAGCCTTGACACGCACGCAGGCCTTGCAACGGCACCAAAGTAAGGCTGCAAAAAGACCTTCAATACCTTGCAGTGTCAATATAAACTAAAACTGACTGACGACTACTATGAGAGTCGGGATTTCCACGACGCCTAAAAATATAATGAAATTCAAGCAGATCCTAGTCGCTATAATTTAAGAACCATGAATAATAGCTGCGCAATTATTGTATGACTGATGTAGCTTGGAACTAATTGAGTTTTTGAAGCAACGAAGTTTAGTATTCCTGAAGCTACAGAGCGTTCATTACAATCCAGTGATAATAATGTTAACATATTTGCATAGCATCCTCACAGAACTTAATCAATTTCTAGGGACTATGCATTTGCTGTACAGGACGCATGATCGAATAGCTAGTGGAAGTATGTTCAATGACAACAAGCATAATGTGGTTAGAGGTGCCATATGCAGTGTTAGTATGCAACTATGGTCATTGGCAGCATGCAGTAGCAGCACTCATAAGCACAGAAAGGCCGAATCACATGGACCCTCTAAATGCTGCGATAAATACGGCAGATCAGTTTTTAGTTTCTTTTTAAATGTGCTCAAGTCAGGAGATGTCGGGACGCAAGTCGGGAATGAGTTCCAGGCCGGCTTTAGGAGTATGCGAACTAAATGCATGGTCTTCCTAGGATTTGAGCTTTCTTACAGGGTATAGGTAAACAGTTAGATTCCGAAAAGCGAATGGTACGATGCTTATCGGTAGACGTACGTAGACTGGTGGGCAGTACATCTGATAGGTAGGCTGGAGCAAAAGAATCAAGCGACCGAAAAGTGAGTGAGAGAACCTTGAAGTCGATGCGTTGCTTGACTGGGAGCCGGTGAAGTTTGGCAAGAAGTGATGAGATGTGGCAACTGCGACGCTCACGACAGGCAAGCCTAGCTGCAGAATTGTGCATCAACTGTAAGCGCCTGAGTGCACAGGCCGGAACACCGGCAACCAGTGAGTTGCGGAGGTCGAGACGGGATGTGGAAATGCATTGAATAATTTAGATGTAGTATCTGTCTAAGCAATTGCAAATTTTAGCAACGTTAGTTAGCTGAAAGAAGGCAGACTTGACTGTGGAGCTGATTTGGTGGTTCAATGAAAAGTCACTTTGCAATTGGATGCTACGATTTCGTGCAGATTCAACAACAGGAGTTAAGCTTTCGAAGTTTATTTTGAGCGTCAGGTTTTTCAATTTCTTAACCACACTTGGTTTGCCCATAACTAGTAAGTTGTTGTCGTCATTCAGTTCGAGAAAGTTTCTGCCATCCGTGTGCGAATGTCATCAATGCATGCAGCAAAGAAGTTGAGAGAATTCGACATACTGGAAGTCTGGAAAAGATCAAAGTAAAGGTATAACTGAATGTCATCTGCATTAAAATGAAACGCTCACTTTTGCATGGCAATCACATCGGCAAGAGGATGAGTATTAGCCGTGAAAAGAACCGGACTAAGCATGGAGCTCTGAAGCACCCTATACTTTAGTGGTTCGTCGGATGGTCGTTTTTCGTTTATTTCAATACTCTGGAGGCTACCACTGAGAGAGGACTTACATCATTGGCAGTAACCCTCGACTGGTCTTTAGGTTGCATTTTCACCTTCATAAACAATTTAATTCTACACGATTGCTTCTTGCTAGCTGCCCCCTATCTCAGCTAAGTTTATCAAAGTCTTTAACCAATTTTAACGGTAGTTGTCCACCAAAGGTGCCCCAAGAATCTATCAGGCTTGGATTACATTAGAGACTTGACGTATTCTCCTACGTAGCGTTCTCCTACCCATGGCCTTGAATGCTACCGAAAAATACTAACGCAATAGCTATCCATAGGCACGACATATCAAAATCTTAGACGAGTACCGGAAAATCCTATTGATTCATAGTCAAGGTTCTATCGGCTCAGCCGCTTCAGACTGCGTACACGATGCTAGTTACGTTACCAATCCCTATCAACCAGAGCAGTTCCTCCACCTTTAAACTTTCGACCAAATATGGCAGTAGAAACATTGTCCTGAAGTGAAACTGTAGCTTTTAGTCAATGTGCTTATACCTTGCACCGCCGTCCAGCACAGGGCACCGACAGGTTTGTGTGTGAAGTTGATACAGTGGTCAACTTATCACCGCTTAAAGCTTATAAAAAAGCATCAGTTCATTACCGCTGCTGTTAGTTTAATGCCTTAGCACTAGCTTCGTTGCATTTTTTTAATAATTTTTGCAAAAAGCTTTTCAGCGGTGACATCTACGACGTATATTACTAGCTGCTACTTCAGACATTGAGATATCTCCGACCTTCAAGGTATCCACATTCTCGAGAATTTTACTTTGAAATGCTGGTATGTGCTTGTGAGACAGCTTGTCCCGATATACTGTTGAGATTTCTAACTTCAAGCCTCTCTTTTCTATGCTCCAAGTCTTTAAACATACATAATTTATATTTAAAAAAATGTAAACTCAGTATAACGTACTTCAGTTGTTACTGTAGCGCTAAACCATGTGCAATCGACTCCGCGTATAAGAATATCGGATATAGGAATAATCCGCTTCTAAGAATAGCAACTCCACGTCTCAGATTTACTCTAACTGTAGTCTCACTCCGCAGGTGAGACTACTCCGCCTATAAGAATGGTTATTGCCGGCTCGAGCGTATTCCTGTAAGTGAAACCGTCTCTATCACTAGTAGCTTTAGTATTTGAAGAGACCAGCAATCAAAAGCAATACGTATACAGGTACCATCGAAAGTTTAAACTTGTACCAGGAATATGTGAATTTTGATGATAATGCTTTCCCAGCAACACCGATTCAGACCCAGTACAAAGAGATTGTCACATAACTAATCCCACAAAAAGTAGTTCCTCTCGCGTAAAGGTGAAGGATATTAAAGTAGTTCCCGCAAACATCCTCCTGGGTGGAAATATTGCTGTCAAACAAAGCGCTATGATCTTACTTTACTTTCCAGCACGACATGCCACGCTATTTGGCAGAGTGTATTCCTTACATATGAGCATTTTTCTTATCAAAATTTAAGTTGATAGATTTCAACAATTATGAAATAATATTAGCTCAATCTAGCTTCGGTCAAAATCTCGAAAGCCTAATCGTAAAATCAGGTTCGGCCAGCTTATTTGTTTTTTATTGCATCACAGAGCTAGCGTGTGTTGGTTATAAAATACCGCTACCTAGAAAAATATAAACTAGTAAACCTGCCTGCTTTAAATAATGAATCCTCGCAGAATGTATTGTAATGTACCTCCGTTTGCAAGTAAACAAAGCCGCAAAGACTATGTGGGTGTTAAGTAGGAGAGTTGTACATAGCGCACGAAAAGCCTCTTAGGCATTCTGTAGCCATCAGATTACATCCCACGAAGAAACGAGGAAGTGAGAAGCATAGCTGGGTCAGGGGGGGAGTTGGGATAGTGAGTAGCACGGAAGTAGCAGCTCAAAACGACTGCAAAGGATTTCCATAGTCAGCAGCTGGAGGGAACATGTCATTGCGTAAGAAGTTGGAAGTGAGTTTCACATCTTATGACTGAAATAGCTTCTGTCGCCACTGGTCTTTCAGCAAGGCAGAGAACAGCTAATTTGCTGCCCGTGTTGGACCTGGTGGTGCGGGAAGGCTGAAACTGGTGAGGCTGTTCAGCTAGGTAAGAAGGAGCCAAGCCGTGGTGAGTCTTGTGAGTAGCGTTAGAAATTTACGCTGTATCCGTCGATCAAGCCGAAGCCACCGCAGCTTCTCCAGGAAAGAAGACACGTGGTCAAACCTCTTGGATTCGGTAACTAGCCTGCTAAGCCGTGATGGCACACAAGGTAAGGCAGTCGCTTTTCACGACCTCGGTCACGATGTCGGGATTTCGAAGCCGGCGGTGGGAGATCTTTTATCGCCACTGCAAGCGGTGGAGATAGCCGTAAAGCCAGTATATCCCCTGTTGAATTTGCACGAAATCAAGATATCATCTTCCAAAGTGACCTTTCATCGGACGACCACATCAGCTCCACAATCAAGTCTGCCTTCTTTCAGATACACAATATTGCTGAAATTCGGGCTAAATTATATGGGGATGGCACATTTACGTTAGTCCATTCATTTGTGCCATCCGTCTTGACTTCTGTAACTCACTGCTTACTGGCCTACCGCCATGTGCCATCAGGCGCTTACAGCTGGTGCAAACCTCTGCAGCTAGGCTAGCCTGTCCTGAGTGTCGTGGCTGTCACCTCACACCACTTCTCGCCGATCTGCACTGGCTACCAGTCAAGCAACGAATCGACTTCAGAGTTTCGTCGCTCATTTTTAGATCCCTTCATTCTTTGGCTCCAGCCTACCTCTCAGATCTACTCCCCCATCAAGCTAAGCATCGTACCACCCACTTTTCGGAAACCAACTGTTTACCTATATCTCGTAAAAACCTCAAATCATTTGGAGACCGTGCATTTAGTTCACATGCTTCCAAAGCCTGGTACTCACATCCGTATTGCGTCGCGACATCCCCTGAAATTGATAACATCTAAAAAGAAATTAAAAACGCACCTACCTATGACAGCATTTAGCGGGTCCTTGCGATTCCTTCTTTCTAAGCTTATGCGAGCTGACACTGTTGCATGCTGCAACTAACCACACTTGCATGCTGACCCTGTGCATGTCACCCCTAACCATGTTATTCCTGACGTATACCAAGCATGATAGCACTCACCATTTGATCGTGTTTCCTTTGCAGCAAATTTAAATCGCCTAATAATTGTGAAGGCTCTTTGTTCGCTATACAGAGGAGGCTGCTAAACCAGCTACTATTATTACTATTACTATAGTCTTGCAGCCATAGTTATGACCAGCTGAAGTGACCTGGTGGCTTTTTCTTTATCTCATCCAAATATCTTATTTGAATAATAATAAGAAGAAGAATACATTCAATAAAGCACCCTCAGAAAACTCGATCTTTTTCAAGATGCTTTAAATTAGCAGCAGAGGAAGCACGTCTTGGATAAGGATTGGACGTGATGGCTAGTTGTGGAGCCAGTCTTCTTAATGAAACTTTCAAGCTCTGGGCAGTTTTAAAGACGATGTGTAAACTCCGTGGTGATGGTCGCATAACAGTAATATCTATTATACATATTACATATTATATATTATACAGAGCAAAGTTCTTACTCTGACCCACAAGGCCCGCCACGGCTTGGCTCCTTCGTACCTAGCTGAACTGCTGCATCAGTTTCAGCCTGTTCGTGCCCTCAGGTCCTGTGTGGACAATAAATTAGCTGTCCAATTCCTCCGCTTAAAGACAGTTGGCGACAGAAGCTTTAGCTCTGCAGGTCCTAGACTGTGGAACTCGCTTCCACAATTCTTACGCAACGACAAATACTCTCCTACTGCCGACTATGGCACATCCTTTTCAGCGGTCCTGAGCTGCTACTTCTATGCTACTCACTACCTAAACTGCTCTCCTGACTCTGCTATGCTTCCCACTTTCTCTTTTTTGCGTGAGACGAAGTCTGTTGGCTACCGAATGCTTACCGAAAGCCGCTTAGGCTGTGAGTACGCTATGCAAAACTCTCCTGCGTAACACCCACATGGTCTTTATGACTTTGTGGAGTTACAGACGGAGATACATTACATCTATTAGAATAGCAAAGTATTCTAATGTAGCCACGTGCTTGGCGTGTCCTATGAGTATCAGGTACG
Organism: Cristatella mucedo; assembly: GCA_009760855.2. Taxonomy (NCBI): domain Eukaryota; kingdom Metazoa; phylum Bryozoa; class Phylactolaemata; family Cristatellidae; genus Cristatella; species Cristatella mucedo. Next base: position 2,327,833 of record WPIO01000063.1, on the reverse strand, counting down.
CCTATTATCGTTAAGTTTAAGAAAATTGGCCAACGTCCAGGATTGAATGGGTGCAGGGCAAACATTCAGTTTATCAGTCGCTGCAACAGATTACGACGGTTTAAAAAAAAAGCTACTTCTATGTATAAAAGAGATACTCGGCATAAAAGAGATTGCCGATTCCATGGACCCGTATTACTTGTCCCAAATTTGTTCAATTTGGTTGAGTTCAAATGGAGAATAGAAAGAACCTAGGATGGACCCTTGTGGGACTCTAGAGGTGAATGGTCTGGTGGATGAGACTCGATCACCACACCATACGGATTGAACACGATTGAACAAGAAAGATTTGAACCAAGCTAGTGCTTCGTCTGCGAAGCCGATTCTTGTTCTTAATCATAAAGTATGATATCGTTATCAGTAGTGTCGAAGGCAGGCGATAGAGCCTGCGGTGGCTGGCCAGTATCATTCCCGTCATCTTTGCTGCATTAGATGTCATTCATTAGACGGAGGAGAGCAGTTTCATTATGTTGGTATCGCTTGAATCGTGACTAAAATTGAACTATCAATTTATTTTTTTCAATGAGTGCTGCAATCTACTTTGCAACAACTATTTTTTTTCAAGAACCTGTGACAAAAAGGTTACAAGTAAAACTGGGTGGTAGCTTTCTAAGAACTCTAAATCTAATCAAGACTTTTTAATTATTGGTCTAACGACAGTCGATGTGAATGACTTCGCTACAAACCTGTACCTGTTTTCTAGAGAAGCAATAAAAATTTCAGTCATGGCTGGGCTTAGTTTGTCCGCCAGTGAATACCGCAAAGGGGATCTATAGGGTCTACGGGAGATGATAATAATAATAATAATAATAATGCACTTGATAAAGCGCCCTCGGAGAACTCAATCTCTTTCTAGGCACTTTAAATTTGCTGCAAAGGGAAATGCAATTGAATGGTGAGTAACATCATGCTTGATAAACAACATGAATAACATGGCTAGTGGCAGCATGCACAGTGTCAGCACGCATAAGCACATCAAGGACGAATCACAGGGACCCACTAAATGCTGTCCTAAATAGGTGTGTTTTCAAGTTCTTTTTAAAATGTGGTCAAGCCAGGGGATGTTCTGACGCAATTCGAGAGGTAGTTCCAAGCTTTGGGAGCATACGAACTAAATGCATGGTCTACAGGATTTGAGGTTTGTACGAGGTATTTGTAGACTGTTGGATTCCAAAAAGCGGTTGGTAGGCTGCTTGGCCTGGTGGGGGAGTAGATCTAAGAGATAGGCTGGAGCTAAAGAATGAAGTGACCTAAAAGTGAGCGACAAAACCTTGAAGTCGATCCGTTGCTTGACTGTGCCAGTGCAGGTCGGCGAGAAGTGGTGTAATGTGGCAACTGCGACGTTCACGACAGACAAGCCTAGCTGCCGAGTTTTGCACCAGCTGCAATCGCCTGATCGCACATGCTGGTATGCCAGTAAGCAGTGAGTTGCAGTAGTCGAGACGGGATGTCCTGAATGCATGGACCAACTTAAACGTGGTATCCTTATCTAAACAAGCCCGAATTTTAGCAATGTTATGAAGCTGAAAGTAGGCAGATTTGACTGTGGAGCTGATGTGGTCGTCTAAAGAGAAGTCGCTTTGGAATATGACACCTAGATTTCGAGCTGACTCAACAGGAGATATGCTGGCAGAGCCAATTTTGAGCGTCAGCCTTTCCAATTTCTGAATTACACTTGGGTTTGCCCATAACTAGTAAGTTAGTTTGAGATGGGCTCTTTTTACCAGACTTCATTAAGTTCGCCACATTGCAAGAAGAAACCTCGGAAAATCTCTCAAGGAAGGTCACAGGTTTTGACTTAACAACTGCTTTAGTTGGAGGGGGCTTTATGGGTGCAAGAATTTGTGCAATATTAATTCATTGTAAAGGGCTGAAAATTTGTAGATCTACCCATTAATATCTTTGAGTGAGACCTCGCAGAATCAGCGAGCAAGCTGTTCGCCATCTTATAGTACTGATGTGCGTCGGACTGGCAGTTTTCGAGTGAAAAAAGCCCCGGATTTTCTTAAGCTTCCGGATGCTGGTCCATGCATTCGTGACATCCCGTCTCGACTTCTGCAACTCACTGCTTACTGGCCTACCAGCATGTGCAATCAGGCAATTGCAGCTGGTGCAAAACTCTGCAGCTAGGCTTGTCTGTCGTGAGCGTCGCAGTTGCCACATTACTCCACTTCTCGCCGACCTGCACTGGCTACCAGTCAAGCAACAGATTGACTTCAAGGTTTTGTCGCTCACTTTTAGGTCTCTTCATTCTTTGGCTCCAGCCTATCTTTCAGATATACTACCCCATCAGGCCAAGCATCGTACCACTCGCTTTTCGGAATCCAACAGTCTGGAAATACCTCGTACAAACCTTAAATCCTTTGGAGACCGTGCATTTAGTTCGCATGCTCCCAAAGCCTAGAACTCCCTCCCGACCTGCGTCAGAACATCCCCTGACCTGACCACATTTAAAAGGAACCTAAAAACACACCTATTTAGGACAGCATTTAGTGGGTCCCTGTGATTCGTCCTTGATGTGCTTATGCGTGCTGACACTGTGCATGCTGCCACTAACCACATTTGCATGCTGACCTTGTGCATGTCACCCCTAACCATATTATTCATTTTGTTTGTTTTTCAAGCATGATTTTACTTACTATTCTATTTCATATCACTTTGCAGCATATGTAAAGCGCCTAGAAAGATATTAAGTTCTCTGAGGGCGCTTTATCAAGTGCAATATTATTATTACTATAATTATTTCACCGACACAATTCAAAAGTTTCTCCCGATCAATGCTTTTCATGTTGCTTCGCTCGACAATCTCGACATTACCCTGCACGTTAAACGGAAGCAGGCACAGTAAATGAGACTGAGCAACGATACGAAAGGGTCAGCAGGCACACAACAGGGTCAGAGAGGCATACAACCTTAGCGATAACGAAATCCAGGATACAGCCATATGAGTGGTATGATTGGTTTGGTCTAGCGGTTAAGGTGATCGCCCCGACTAAGGTCTGACTGAGGTCGTGGGCTCGAACCCCGAGGCATATGTGAAGCGCCTGAATAGAGATTAAGTTCTCTTGGGGCGTTATATAAATGAATTATATATATATTTTTTATATGATTAAAACTTGTTGGACTAAACCAAAGATCTCGAGACAGTCAAGAAATGAGCGGACCAGACTGTTGCTAGGGTTGCCAACGTGAATTTCACGCACAAATATTTCTGTGAGGAACTCCGAAAACCCCCATGCAAGCAAGGTAAGACTGCTAAAAGGAGATCGGTAGATCATGAGATTTGATGGGGACCCGGTTGCAACTGACTCAAGCGAAACGCCGGCTCCTGCAAAAGACCGCAGAGCTTTTAGCTATAAAGAAGCTCCCAAATAACAATATCAACCCGCCACCCTCCTCGTTAGACCGTATAGACTGAAAGAATGAGAACCCAGGTGGGGTGGTCTCAGATACCCAGGGGTTGTCTCAGATACCTAGTGGTGGTCTTAGACACCCAGCCGCCATAGCGTGGTGTCGTCCACGGTTCGGTCACCGGAAAAGCATCTAGCTTCTCTCGGACAGCCTAATCATAGATATGTTACCCTTTGGTTTTTAGTAAGTGGACATTTAACAGGAGGATTTTAAGAGGCTGTCCGATGCCTGCGGAAGGGAGGGCGGGCGGCCGACTAGGATTAGTGGGGCTGTAGCGAGTATCTTTACCCTTTGCTGGCTGACGATGACTGCAGGTCCAGTTAGATGGTTCATTGACTCGATGTTCAATGCTCTCAAGTGAAGTCCTAACTGCGTGACGCCAAGTAGCTTGCATACGCGGCGGCATGTAGCCATGCCGGCAGATGCCCCCTGCGAATTCGTATGGAACCTCAGTAAAGGCCAACGGTCGACTTTTCGCATCATGCTGAGGCAGGGTGAGTGAGCGACTACCACAACGAGTGCTATAGAGCGATGTAGACGTGCGGTTAATAGGTTTGATAGCCGTGCTGTTGGAAGGGCGAACGCTGGATGAATGGAGGTTCTTACTGACCCGCGGAAGAAGGCCCGCAGGTAGGTATTGACTAAAGGCGACATCGAGCCTTATGCCAAGGACGTCCTGTTTTGAGTAGCCTTTCCGAGGACAGTTCATGTACGGCCACAGAAAAATAGCAGCGGAATACCCAAAGGTTAGAAGTCAGGTAAAGAAAGATCCACTCCGCGGTCGGAGTCGCTCAAGAACGCTCTCTAGCGCGGCGAGGAGCTATTAACTCTGCTTTGCTGTCCTCTCCTTTGCTCAGTTCTGCTAAGCTTCTCTCTCCTCCTATTCTGTCTTTCTTTCCTATCCTATCTTCTTGTCTCATCTATTCTTCCTTTCTCTTATATTGACAACAATTATTATAATGCATTTACTTAGCGTCCTCAGAGAAATCAATCTATTTATAGGCACTTTACGTACCCTTCAACGGAAGAACGGTCGAATGGTTAGTAGTAGCATGCTCAATGACAATAGCTTATCATAGTTAGAGGTGACATGCGCAAAGTCAGCATGCAATTATGGTTAGTGGCAGAAAGCAATGTCAGAACGCATAAGGACAGAAACGACACACGGACCCACTAAATGCTGTGATAAATAGGTGCATTCTTAGCTTTTTTAAATGCCGACAGCTCAGGGATTTCGTGACGCCAGTCGGAAGTGAGTTCCAGGCTTAGTGACTGAGTGCACAGGCCAGAAGACCAGCAATCCAAGCATTGAGTTACAGAATCTTCTCCACTTTACTTTACTTGTCCCTCATCTCTGGCCATCCACCCCTCTGCTCTTCCTCGTCTCTCTCTCTCTCCCTCTCTCACTCTCTCTCTCTCTCTCTCTTTCTCTCTCTCCCACTCTCTCTCGCTCTCTCTTTCTCTCTCTCTCCCTCTCTCACTCACTCTCTCTCTCTCTCTCTCTCGTTCTCTCTCTCCCACTCTCTCTCTCGCTCTCTCTCTCTCTCTCTCTCTCTCTCTCTCTCTCTCTCTCTCTCTCTCTTTACTTTCGCGTTCTCTCTTTCCCCAGTCTAAATTTTTACAAGGGAGTATTATCAAATGGGATCCTAAGTCAAGGGCCTGGCGCCAGCCCTTCGTGACCCGTACGTTAACTGCCCGTGGCAGCCGGCTTTCGCCACTTAAGTTCATATGCTGCTAAATATTGAAGGATTGTAAACTATCAGCGCCTTATTTAGTATTACTTTGAAGTGTATACACATGTTAGGGTCACACATGATTCGGAAATAAGTTATTTTGAGCATTTTGCTTAAGTATTAGAGCATGGCATGGCGCCGAGCACGAGCTCTTTCGCAATTTCACATTTTCACAGGTCAAACACCAATTCAAACCCGCCGGTGATGTGCAGTGAAGCAAACTGCTGCTCACTGCCAGCATTTTTGGGTTTCAGAGCCCATTAGTGTGCTAGCGACGAAAAGCTAAGAACACGAAAACCCGAGCGCGTTATGCCGCTTAAACAAAGCCACTGGTGTCTGCAATCGGCAGCACTGTATCGGCTAGGCGGAGAGAAGGAGGCAAGTGGCAGCAATAACTAACGATGAGGGTTTCATAAGAAACATAGGCTTTCACTTTAATGCGGAAGACACACAGTTGTACCTTTGCTTTGATCCCGCCCAACCCTCAAGCACCTCGAATTCTCTCAACTCTCTTGCTGCATGCATTGATGACATTTACACATGAATGGCAGCAAATTGTCTTAAATTAAATGATGATAAAACCAACTTACTAGTTATAGGCAAACAAAATGGGATTCAGAAATTGGAAAGGCTGCCGCTCAAAATCGGTTCTGTCAGCATATCTCTTTTTGAATCTGCACGAAATTTTGGTTTCGGGTTCCAAAGTGACCTTTGATTAGACAACGTCAGCTAAACAATAAAGTCTGCCTACTTTCAGCTTCATAACATTGCTAAAATTCGGGCTTGTTTAGATAAAGATACCACGTCCAAGTTGGTCCATGCATTCGTGACATCCCGTCTCGACTTCTGCAACTCACTGCTTACCGGCCTACCAGCATGTGCAATCAGGCGATTGCAGCTGGTGCAAAACTCGGCAGCTAGGCTTGTCTGTCGTGAGCGTCGCAGCTGCCACATTACTCCACTTCTCGCCGACCTGCACTGGCTACCAGTGAGGCAACGGATTGACTTCAAGGTTTTGTCGCTCACTTTTAGGTCTCTCCATTCTATGGCTCCAGCCTATCTTTCAGATATACTACCCCATCAGGCCAAGCATCGTACCACCTGCTTTTCGGAATCCAACTGTCTGGAAATACCTCGTACAAACCTTAAATCCTTTGGAGACCGTGCATTTAGTTCGTATGCTCCCAAAGCCTGGAACTCCCTCCTGACCTGCGTCAGAACATCCCATGACCTGACCACATTTAAAAGAAACTTAAAAACACACCTATTTAGGACAGCATTTAGTGGGTCCCTGTGATTCGTCCTTGATGTGCTTATGCGTGCTAACACTGGTGCACAGTGCCACTAACCACACTTGCAGGCTGATCCTCTGCATGTCACCCCTAACCATATTATGCCGAGCTGGATTGGTCCAGTGGTTAAGGCGCTTGCCCCGGCCGTGTCTGGCTGAGGTCGTGGGCTCGAGCCCCAAGGCATATGTAAAGCACCTTAATAGAAACTAAGTTATCTTTGGGCGCTATACAAATGAATTTATATTTTTTTAATTATATTTTTATTCATGTTGTTTATCAAATATGATATTTCCACTCAACATTCAATCGCGTTTCTCTTTGCAGTAAATGTAAAGTGCCTTGAAAGAGATTGAGACTTCTGGAGGTGCTTTGTCAAGTGAATTATTATTAATAATATTATAATAATTATGACCTAACATTTAAGCAGATTTTTTATCCGTTAAATGGTTTTGAACCGAGCAGTTTGAGGTGCATCTACACGACTATTACGCAGAGATACGTCCCATGTGTATATATGTAATACAGTATTTGCTTATCGTAAAGCGACTGTATATATTTACATATATATATATATATATGTAAATATATATATATATATATATATGTAGATATATATATATATATGTGTATGTAAATATATATATGTATGTAAATATATATATATATGTGTATATATATATATGTATATATATATATGTATGTATATATATATATATATATATATATTTACATACATATATATATTTACATACATATATATATTTACATACATATATATATATATATATTATATATATATATATATATATATATATACATATATACATATATATATATATATATATATATATATATATATATATATATATATATATACATATATATATACGAGCACCTCACTGCCTGAGGATTCGCTTCGCTGAGTCATAGTAATTCGTCATGGAAGATAACGCTGTACCATCTTGCCGCGCGATGGCCGCATGACTGAAGCGCGCCATCTTGCCGCGTAACGGACGGAAAGAAGACTTTCTCGCTTTAATATATAAATATGTATATGCTGATAGCAAAGCATGCAAATTACGTTGTATCTGCGTGACTTTACGTGATGGATTAAGTTTGTTAGAGCTCTCGTGTGCGCGATTAGTGACTGTGACTGGATTCGTGAATATCAGTGTCGGACACCTCGACCGCACACAACCGCCTACGCCACCCCGCTAGCAGAAGGCCCGAGCAGCCATTCTCGCTTTTCGTCCAATCTATCTCCGTCCTTGTACTTGTGGTACCTTCGAGCGCTCCTGTTGCAAACCTGAGGAAGCACTACTAGCCGAATATGTGCGTCAGGCTTCTAGACTCCAACAACACGTTGCAGCTCAGGCGAGCTGCCTCAAGATGACCGAGACAGGCATTCACCACCTCACCGTCGCGCTACAAACCTCATTACAAGAGCGCGTTTAGCACGGCAACTTGATTGCAGGCTTTTAATAATAGCGTAAATGGCGCTTTGCTACGACAAGACGTGTGCTTTATAAATCCAAAATTAGACAAACACAAAATTATAATCACTAAACCCATGAAAAATGCAAAGCAAGCCCCACTGGATCATGTATAGCTTACTTGAACTTTCCTTGTCACTTTTAACTCCTATTTTACCTTACGGCTTTACTACTACGTCACAATACAATAAAATTAAGTCGGCTGACTGATCTGCCTCATAGACCAGAATATACCAGTATATAAGTAGTATAATTTATTTATATAATTCATTTATATAGCGCCCCCAGAGAACCGCCTTAACGTACAGGAGAGCTTTAGCGGTTACCACCCACGCATTTATTGGCAAATGAATAGTTTCCCGAACACAGATCCCATTACCTGGGTGGTTAAGTGCGACCATGTTACTGCTAGGCCGAGACCGAGGGTCCATCCGTTCTTTAAGAAAGCCCTGATGCTGCTCTGACGTGGCCAGATGGAAAAGCTCACAGTTTCTCTCAGAAGCTAAAATTCGTAATGCTAGAGTTAGTTTTGTAAATAATGAAGATACAATTCACCTATCAAAAAGCTCTTAAAATTGTTGAGCCTTAAATAGCTGGCCCACCTACTCCCGCTATTGCCAGCTCACAGCCGGAAGAGGATCTAGGACCACGTGAGTTTAGGGGAATGCTGCAAATGCTGTGGTCGCACTGTTGTTTATTTCACGCTGTGAGTGGAATCAGTTGCTTACTGGTTTCATGTGTTTTCTAGCTCCCCGGTGTATGCCTGTACTGTAGTCATGAGTGCGCACAGCGCTGGCGACGCTCGCTCTCGTGCACCGCGTCGTCCGCGATGGCGGTTCGCTCGCCCACCACGAGCGCGAACCCCTTAATCCTCAGTACGTGCATAGCAGCAGAATCAGAATATTAAGTTATGAACAAATACGGCGTTATCAATACCGATGCTCTTATATCTGTCTTGCTGATTTTGTCCAGATGTTTTGACTTGCTTCAAAAGATATTTTTCAGGTAGCAAATTAGCGAGAATGGAGAATACCATCATAATTTATGCATGTAACAACGTATTCATAATCTTTTCCATGTCGCTCATACTATGCAGACAGGAAAGCGACTCTCTGGGATATCCTCAGATGGATCAGTTTAGACGATATTGGCCAGTCAAAACGTACGTACTGACATTTCAGCGCGCCAGATTTTTCCTAAGACGAATGCTTGAACCTAGCTCAGGTGGTTCAATAACTTATCACTATTTTTATTCTTTCGTCTGAGATGCCTCAAACACTCCATGACTTAGTCACTTTTGTACATATCACGGCTTGACACCCGACGTCGGATACAATTAAGTAGGTCCATGTAAGCTTGGGTGCCGTGAAGCTGCCGTTATTCGAAAAATGTTATTTCTAAGCGGTTTTTATAGATTCGATTACCATGAGGCGCTATATTATAGCTCGGACGGTTAGAGTGGACGCATGCACGACTGGGTTTATACAAGCAGGCCAAGTGGTCTGTTAAAGTTTGGTGCATCAGATCCGTTGTCAGATTTGAGTTTTGAGGGTAAATACGAGGAGTCTTGTGCCCTATTTCTGAGTTTTTTTTACCGGGCCGTAGATGTTGGAGATCCAGATTTAGTTGGAGGTTTTATACCAGTGAATGCCAGCAGCAGGCATCTGACTTAACCAACCCATAAGCTTGTCCAGCTTTGTTACTCTTAGAAGATTGTTGTAAGATTATTGGGCATTTTTCGACTGTGATCCTGCCAGATCCCATATCTGTACATTTGGCAGCCGATTGGCTGGATTTGACTCATTTGTGAAGTCATTCATTTTTAGTTTGTGAGGTAATGACACTCTTTGCTAGCGATTCTCATTAGTTTCTATTATTGTTGTTTAGGTCTGGCCTTAACTGTGGGGAGTGTATGAACTGACACACCTGCAAGAATCCGGGAATAATCTTGCCTACCTACCTAAGGCTCACTTTATGTGTGAGAATTGTTTTATTTGGTACTGCTTTCATAGTCAACTGGTTTGTGTGCAATGGGCCTTTGCAGCTGCATACTTGATGCTTAGTTGAGAGCAGCCTGATAGCTTGTGGCTTGATGCTTATACCAGAGACCCTGGTTACCACCTGGCCGGTTTCATAAGGGTGCAGCCTGCTACTAACCATGCTTGCATGCTGACCCCCTGTGCACGGCACCCCTAACCATGTTATTCTTGTTATTTATTTGAGCGTGCTACCACTTACCATGCGATCGTGCTTCCTTTGCACCAAAATTGTAAAGCGCCTAGAAAGAGGTTGACTTCTCTGGTGGCACTTTATCAAATTATTGTTATTATTATTATTTCACGAGTCGCTAGCGGCATCATTTATGTCCAGCAGTCCTGAGGTGGACTATATTGCTGAAATCGTCTAGATTCAGGACTCCCAGCTAGTGCCCTTAATCGTGGTCAAGTGCTAAACTCAGCAGCTCTTCTCGTCGGTCGTCAATGTTGCCAATGTGCTTTGCTGGCCCCCTATATAAGCATCGAATCGACTTCAAGATCCTATGTCCGGCTTACAGGTTATTCACTCCCGAGCTAGCGTTAGCCTCGATATCCGACCTCCTTGCTTCGCTAGTGTGCTCTCTCAGCCAACCGCTCCTCAGCTTCTAGTTGTCTCGGGCTGTATTGAAATCTTTGGCGATCGAACCTAATTCTCGTGTGCACCAAACGTGTGGAACTCACTCGTGGCCTAGGTCACAATAACTGCAATGACCTTGCATCAGATTAGTCTCGGCTGGAGGCGTATATGTTCCGACAGCTTTCCCTTGTCTGCGGTGAAATTGTCTGCTTTGTTCCCAGGAGCTTTGCGTACACACCTGAACACCATACATCGCGTGGTCTACTCAAGGGGGGGCCTGTCTACGTGGCAGCTCTGATGGTTTTCTTGTGTGCTTTAGCATGCTGGCTTAATCATGGTGCTAGCTTGCTTTCGCATGCTTGTCTAAGCATAGTGCCACGATGGTTGTGAGAATTTCACATTTACCTGGTATGCTATGCCCCTAGACATTCTAGTGATTCACTTTCTTGCAGGGATCTCGTGTTCGCACGGCCTCTCCGTGAGGCAGAAAGGGAGCAACAGCGAAGAGCTGATGCTTGCAAGCTAACTTTGCGTGTGTAGCTCGTGCGCATAAATCTGTGCTTGATAAACCTTCTGTCGGGTCACTCGCTGGTTTATCATTGTACGAGTACATTTACAAAAATTTAGCCCTGTGGGCTGTCCTTGAACTGTAGGAACGAAAAATTGTTTGTTTTTTCGTTCATTCTGGTTTAACCCTGCACTTGAACAGACAAAATCTGGCCATTTTACTTCCAAAGCTCGGCCGGTCAGCACTGAACTTTTATATGCAAATGCAAGTCGTCAGTGGGTGGCAGTCGTTCGGGTGAGAGTGGCTTTGGTGTGAGGGGAAAGGCTAAGATGTGGTCATATAATCTTGCATTTCAACCTTGTGTGGCTAGTATCGATTAATGCTACTATATCAATGTCACGAGGCTAGCTTCCCATGATAAGGGGCTTGGCTTAATTTAGCTACTAGTCTAGTTTAGAAAATAACTTCTGTAGCTGCACATATTGCTTGAGCTTAGACAATACCTGGTACCAAGCCCTGTGTTGTGTGTCAAGCCTGACCAATAAAGTATGAGCAGCTGCATTTCGTGGTATCCTGTGTATAAGTGGTGCTAACCTGGCTGTTGTATGGTTTTAGTTCCTTGACCTACTCACGACTGCATTACATCCACGAGCCTCATTCAGCATGGGCGCAAGTGATATCGACTTTAGTTGGTGTAGCCAGCATGGGGGTCGAAAAGCATCGGTTATAGGTCTGCATGTTCGTGCCTGCTGATCCCAATAAACTGCAGCTACTAGTGTAGTAGATGTAAGTGATTGCTAGGGCTAGCTGACAAATTTAGGGTGGTCTTGTTTAGCAAACTGGTTTGTTTGGTCCTAGTTTTAATTGCTATATACTGGTGGTTTATCTTGCAGTATCTAGTTATCACTTTACTGTAGATAACAGAAGCGCTTTTTAGACAGTGGCCATTATCGGTCTGCTTGTCTGCTGTGCTCACTTGAGCCGTTCGTATTGTCACTCATCTTCAAACGACGATCCTGAAACTTTCTTTCCGTCTATCCCGTCGTCCTCTAACCCCGGCCTACCTATAAGAAATCCTTCCTAATCAGGCTTTGCAATGTGCCGCCTACTCTTCTGACTCAAATTGTTAGTAATCAGGCTCTTGCCGACAGTTTTACTTAGGGTCAGTTCAGCTATTCCATCTCCAGATTGAGTTTGGTTGTGGCTTCAGAATCAGTTCTCAGTCGCAGTGTGCACCTTTAATGGCCATTTTCCCTTCGTCTTGCAAAAAGCCGTTAGAAAACTTTGGTTCTGGCCTTCAATCTCACTGCATATATGTGTATCGCCTGCACACTTCTTGCTTGGGCAATATCCCTTACGAATATGTGGCAAAAAATGCTTGCACTCACGTGCTGAATGCTAGCATGGCATTCTTTTCCTTTAGTCAGTCGAGCCATTTCCAGCAGCCCAGGCAATGGCTTCGTGCGATGACGGAGCGGACGCAGAGGCAGCATCTAGAAAGACCAGCGCAGCTCAGTCTTCGAGGGAGCTTCTCTTCCTAAACAACCAGAGTGATGGCGTTCCGAGTACTTTTCTCATAAGTAAGAGCCGTGGCACTTCAGGCGATGTAAAGCCTGAGATCAAAACTTTTCGAGTACCGCAGAGCTCACTGCTCGACCGGCTCAAAGGATTCATGCCTGCCATCCAAGCTGCCAACAGTCAGCTGCCGAGTGCCCCGCCTCCTGGGAGCCTCGTCGATTTCGCCGAGGATTCCGATGCAAGCAGCGAGGCGGAGAGCGCCGATGAGGAAGAGCGCCGTGCTGTCGACCTGGTCACCACCAATCGAGCCCATTCTGCTGCGGCCTCAGCTGCCACGGAATTGCACGAGCCGTACGTGGAAATGAGGCTGGCCTTTGTGCTAGATGAGGACGACAGCGGCTCCGACGACGACTGCGGTGACGATAAAGATGCCGGCGGCTGTGACGATATCGCCGATGCAGCAGCCTGCGGAGTGCTGGCCGAAAATACTGACTTTTTAGTCGATGCCGATATGTGTGAGGTCACATCCGAGAACCTGAAGATGCCCAGGCACTGTCGCAAGAAGCCGCCGTGCATCGAAGAGCTCTCTCGCGAGACTGATACTTAGCGGTGTGGCAGGCCTCACTGCACTGAACGTGCAGGTTGTATTTCTCAAACTTGAGTGTGCATAACGATGGATGTGTGGCACACTGCCTTCTCCGGAACCGGTGGCTGAGTTGTAGGAGGAAACAGCTTGGCTACTGCTGACAGTCGCCTGAGCAATGCTGCTCCTGACAGTGCAGATGTGGCCACGTTTGACGCTGTAAGTTGTGGTGCTACAACGGCTGTGCTGGTGGATGTATGGGATGGCCGTATTTTGTGAATCTAACCGCTGGCTCTTCGTGGGACACTGATCTGATTCTCTCATATAGTCTGTCTTGGCAACACGACACCAATTGGTGAAACTTCATCGAGCAATTTTCGATTGGCTTGATAGGAAATAAAATGGTCCAGCTCAAGGAAATGCCAGCATTTTGTTCTTAATTTTGTATATGCAGAAACGTTTAGTAAGCTTTTTGGCAGACAAACAGTCAGTGGCCTGCCTTTGGCGTCAATGTATGCCTATGAGCTTGTGCCGTCAAATCGTAGCCGTGAAGGTCAATACTAATGCTCTAACAGAGTCAGCATTGCTTCGGGTATACAACGACCTACTTAGGAATGCAGACATGGGTAGAGTGTCTCTGCTTGTTTTGCTTGATCTTTCGGCAGCTTTTGATACCATCGATCACAAAGTTCTTCTAGAGCGCCTCTCATCTCGCCTGGGCATCACTGGCACTGCTCTGCAGCGGTTAAGGTCCTATCTCAGTGGGAGACTCCAGAGTATCGACGTGAATGGACAAAGATCATCTGAAGTACCTCTGAAATATGGGGTACCTCAGGGCTCAGTGCTAGGTCCGGTTCTTTTCACGGTTTATACTCTCCCTCTTGCTGATGCGATTGCCAAGCACAATCTAGGCTTTCACTTCTATGCGGATGACACTCAGTTGTACCTTTGCTTTGATCCCTCCCAGCCTTCAAGCACCTCGAATTCTCTATACTCACTAGCTGCATGCATTGATGACATCCGCACATGGATGGCAGCAAATTTTCTAAAACTTAACGATGATAAAACTAACTTACTAGTTATGGGCAAACCCAGTGTGCTCCAGAGATTGGAAAGGCTGACTCTCAAAATTGGCTCTGCCAGCATATCTCCAGTTGAATCATCTCGAAATCTAGGTGTCATATTCCAAAGCGACCTCTCGTTAGACGACCACATCAGTTCCACAGTCAAATCTGCCTATTTTCAGCTTCATGACATTGCTAAAATTCGGGCTTGTTTAGATAAAGATACCACGTCCAAGTTGGTCCATGCATTCTTGACATCCCGTCTCAACTTCTGCAACTCACTGCTTACTGGCCTACCAGCATGTGCGATCAGGCGATTGCAGCTGGTGCAAAACTCTGCAGCTAGGCTTGTCTGTCGTGAGCGTCGCAGTTGCCACATTACTCCACTTCTCGCCGACCTGCACTGGCTACCAGTCAAGCAACGGATTGACTTCAAGGTTTTGTCGCTCACTTTTAGGTCCCTTCATTCTATGGCTCCAGCCTATCTGCCAGATATACTACCCCATCAGGCCAAGCATCGTACCACCTGCTTTTCGGAATCCAACAGTCTGGAAATACCTCATACAAACCTTAAATCCTTTGGAGACCGTGCATTTAGTTCATATGCTCCCAAAGCCTGGAACTCCCACCCGACCTGCGTCAGAACATCCCCTGACCTGACCACATTTTAATGGAACTTAAAAACACCTATTTAGCACAGCATTTAGTGGGTCCCTGTGATTCGTCCTTGATGTGCTTATGCGTGCTGACACTGTGCATGCTGACCCTGTGCATGTCACCCCTAACAATATTATTCATTTCGTTTGTTTTTTCAAGCATGATTTTACTTACCATTCAATTGCATTTCACTTTACAGTAAATGTAAAGCGCCTTGAGAGAGATTAAATTCTCTGAGGGCGCTTTATCAAGTGAATTATTATTATTATTATTATGGGAAGCATCTTACAGGCAGCCACTAGTATATTGCCACGGCGATTTGCTGCTTTACTCTGCACAATTTGTTCTGCCTGCCTTGCGATATACAATTTATTTTGTGATTCATACAGTCGGCACGGTTTCTAATGTAGAAGTGCATCCATATTATGAGATCCGATACTGGCAGTTATCTCCCCTTTGTTTTGACAATTCAATACCCGACAAGCAGACGTTCGAGCATGTTCTTCTAAGCTCCACTCATAGCTCACGTGTTGGTTACCTCCAATATCTTTGGTCGCCATCTACCGAAGGGTAGTCCTGGCCAAACACGTCCCAAGCTCCGAAAGAAATTATGTATGTTGTCATAGGTGTATCTATATGAATTTTCGTCAATCTTGCCTTTTAATATATAGAGGGCCAGTCCTTAAAGAGGCCATACATTACTCTCTGTTTTGGCTTCCCGTTTTCGTGGCCAATAAGAACCAGACTAGGCACCATTCGACAACCGCCCGAGTCGGTACTACCCTGGTGGGTGATATTGGCCACCGAGATGAAAAACAAATGGCAGTTGGTGTCAGAATGGACTACAGAGTAGATACTCTTGAAGTCAACAAAAGGAGTACGATTTGTTAAGACAATGAGGAGCATCTGCAACAAAGCTGCGCCATGTAGATGGTTTACGCCTTCGAGTGCTAGGACTGTGTATCTACTAATGTGCATTTTACAGGAGTCACTTTATCTTAAACTCAAGCGGTTCACTCCAGAGTCATTACATAATTGCTGCTCTGTACGTGCGCCTTATGGCTCAGTGCAAAGTGCCTTATTGTTTGATCCGTCGGGCTTCCGGCTTTTGATTCTGACGACGCAACCGTGGCAGTAATAATAATAATACGCTTGATAAAGCGCCCTCAGATAACTCAATCTCTTTCTAGGCACTTTACATTTGTTGTAAATGAAACACGATCGAGTGGTGAGTGGTACCATGCTTGATAAAGAATATGAATCACACGGTTAGGGGTGACATGCACAGGGTCAGCATGCAACAGCGCCAGCAGGCGCAAGTTCATAAAGGACGAATCACAGGGACCCATTAAATGGTGTCATAAATAGGTACGTTTTTTAAGTTCTTTTTAAATAATGTTAAGTCAGGAGATGTCGTGACGCAAGTCGGGAGTGAGTCCCAGGCTTTGGGAACCTACGAACTACAGGCACGGTCTCCAAAGGATTTGAGTTTGTATGAGGTAAAGGTAGATAGTTGGATTCCAAAATGTGCGGTACGATGCTTAGCCATGCGGGGGAGTAGATGTGATAGGTAGGCTGGAGCCAAAGAATATTGGGACCTAAAAGTGAGCGACAAAACCTTGAAGTCGATCCGTTGCTTGACCGGCAGCCAGGGCAGTTAGGCGAGAGCAACGCTGTGGCCTTGCAGGTTACACGCTCAGCGGGCGTTGCAGGGTCCCATACAGCTGTCAGTCGCGTCGCCGACGATTGCCTGCTCGTTGAATGAATTGCATGCACGAGCATAGCTGCGTCAGCTCCGGGGTGACGGCCGTGGCACTAACTCAGCAATTAAAGCACTTTTGCATGAACAGCAAGCTGCAGATAAGCGATGCATCATTATGTGACAAAATACTAGCGGCTAGCCTCAAATGCTTTTTTGCTGCTTATTTTTCACAAGAGTACGCATTTCGTTACCCGTTTACTTTTGGGATTGAATCTTTATTAAGGGGCAGTACATACGTTTAGAAGACCGCAGATCGCCAAATGGTTATTAATTGGACTTGTACCGTGCATTTGTGACATCCCGTCTCGACTTCTATACCTCGATGCCTGGTGGTCTACCGGCCTGTGCAATCATGCGCACACAGCTGATGCAAGGCTCTGCAGCTAGCCTTGTCTATCGAGAGCTTCGCAATTGCCACATCACACCACTTCTCGCCGACCTGCACTGGCTCTCAGTCAAGCAGACTTCCAGGCTCTGTCAACTCACTTTTAGGTCCCTCCATTCTTCGGCTCCAGCCTACTTATCAGATCTACTCTCATACCAGGCTAAGCATCGTACCATCCGCTTTTCTGACTCGAATCGTTTACCTACACCTCGTACGAACCTCAAATCCTTTGGAAACCGTGCCTTTAGCTCGTATACTCCCGAAGCCCGGAACTCACTTCCGACTGGCGTCACGACATCTCCTGACTTGACGACATTTCAAAAGAAGCTGAAAAAGCGTCTCTTTATCGCAGCATTTATTTATTTATTTATTAATTTATTTATTTATTTGTACATTTAGGTGCAGTCGATTCGTCCGTGAGGCTAAATGCCTCTTTCTCTGCGATTTGGTGCAGATGACGTTTGATCTATCAATTGTGCTGATTACAGCTTGCTGTTTCAATTGTCCTTGAAGCCGGTATTTGGATACATTACCTTACCGGATTGAGCACGTGAGCTTGGTTTCAGTCCGAGTTGCTATGGATAAGAAGGCTTAGCGGTTTGCTGCAATCAGCTTTAGATGCGTTTGATTCTGGGCCGGCAAACGTACCAACAAAGCCGGTGATTCTGAGATGTCAATCCGCGATATCCAAGGTGGGAGCTTGCGTTGTTCGGTTCTGGGTATCGCAAACTTGTTCGCCAATCCCGTGAGTTTGGGGTGTTGAATGTTTCATGTTTCTATTGAGACAGCTGGTCAGTCGCAAGCAGGGTTTACGGAGCTGCTGCTCTAGCTCTGGCTGGACCTGCGTTGGTGCGATAAACGCGGGGCTCTTTCTTTACCCACTTTTACCCGTTTTACTTTTACTTTACTTTACTTTTACCCGCTTGCTCCACTTTTGATCAAGGTTATGGCCAAGCGACTTCCTTAAATATTTGGCTGCACTTTACGCGGAGGAATCGTGGAGCATATGGTCAAATGTTTGCTTGTGCAGTCACGAATCTTGTACGGCAGTAAAGTTTTAGTTTGAGATGCTCACGCTTTCCGCATACAGTAGTAAATCTTGCCGTTGAAGAGTTTAGAGAGGAGACAATGACGGAGGCGCAACTTGCACGATATTGGGTCTGCGGTGTGAGCTCACAGCTAATCGGCTCTACGGCGGCGGGGCGGGGCAGGCAGCGATTCTTTTTTATAGCTAGGCGGCATAAGAGCCGCCAACAATACGTAATTTCAATCCGTTAAGCTCGAGGTTTTGCGCAAAGAAGGAACTGCGCTCTAGACCTTTGACCTCGGATCGGGCAGTCGAGAAGCACCCTGCGGCGCCGTACGAGAATCTTAGTACGCCAAGGCAGGTACTAGTTCCCTGCAACCCTTCGCTGCTGTCAAGCAGACTTCCATCCGCTAGCGATATACAATTCGTATGGCAAAGCATAGCCGCTCTTTTTTGCAGCCGTGTTCCTCTACTGTCGGCATAACTGCTTGCATTGTCGCGGCACCTAAAAGTCGCCAATCGCGATTCCACGGCTCTGTGCACTGTCGTCAGTATTCGTCTTGCGTCGGATCCCACTAGCTCCATCGCGAGCGCTCCGTTTGCCGCCCAATTCACTCCAGATGCGGAAGCCGCTACGTCCGCCTGTAGCAGTAGAGTTGAGTGCTCTCTGTTATTAGCTTCTAGCGAGTCTGCCTGAAGTTGCCTGCCGTAGGATCTGTAATGTACAGGGAGTTCCGTGCGCTTTCGCGAGAGCGGTGCTGTTTGAAATGCCGCTTGCCACTATTCTGGCGCAGAGACTTTACCGCTACTCCTTGGTCTTAGCCCACGGGTAAGATGCTCACAATTCACGACCCGGATCGTGGGTTCTAGACCCGTTGCAGGCAATCCTATAATTCCCGCTGCAAGCTGGTGGATAGTGGCCAAGGCCCTTCTGCCGCTACAAAAAGAAAGCGATTGAATGAGCAATATCTTATTGTATTTATTTAATGACATAACCCCGTGAAATTCACAGAAAATTGTGACTCTTTGGAAGGCGGGTCCAAGTACCCGGTAGCCTTGTTTGCGAGCCCGGTCTACACAAGGACCATTTTGCAGTTCTTTTTTAAAATAAGAAAATATATAAAAGAACCAAATGAACAAATTGCAAAATAGTTTTCAATAATTTTTTTAGCAAACGAGCTTTAACCTTATTGACATTTGCTTCAAAAACAGCGCTCTTTTTTCCCTATCTAATGCTATCAAAACTCACTTCTGGTAATTTCTCACTTTTGGTCTTTTTCTGGTCAACTTAATTTTCAAATTTGAATACACTTTGCTGCCCCTGGTTTTTTGCTTTGGCGTAAAGTGATCAATCGCTCTTTCAACCGTTCGTGGGTTTGAGTTCTGCACTAGGCAATCCTTGATTGCTCGTATGCCACTGAATGTAATAGCCGCTACGGCCTTTCTGCCGCTACGTAGAGTGAGTCTGTTAAATCATCCCAACTGCCACAATCTTTGCAGTTTGGATGAATACTCACGCAAGCTTTCTTCCCATCGGTCAATGCCGGCTAGAGAATCAGCAGTGAATTCCGTATTTGGGACGTACTAAAACATTTTTTTAATTTCCTTTAAATTTTAAATTTTTGGGCATTTCCATTACCGCAAGGCTTGGAAAACTATTCTCTTTCTCTCTTGCTCTCTCTCTCTCTCTCTCTCTCTCTCTCATTCTCTCATTCTCTCTCTCTCTCTCTCTCTCTCTCTCTCTCTCTCTCTCTCTCTCTCTCTCTCTCTCTCTCTCTCTCTCTCTCTCTCTCTCTCTCTAACGCGTCCGACTCAGAACTGTAGGCTACGTGAGGAGCGCCACCTCTCGGTCTCTCGAGCGTGGCGGCCACCTTTAAGGGCAAACCAAGATGTTGCGAAGGTGCGCCGCGCAGCAGGCTGTCTTAGGCCCTTCGATAGATACGGCGACGTTTCTAAAGATTGGTAGGCTCCCCAAAAAGTCGAGCCCGGGATCCTCGCGCCAAGGTGAACCTCCGCCCGGAAGGACTCCTCACCGTAATAATACTAATTATAATAATGCACTTGATAAAGCGCCCTCAGAGAACTTAATCTCTTTCTAGGCGCTTTACATTTGCTGCAAAGGGAAATGCAATTGAATTGTAAGTAAAATCATGCTTGAAAAACAAACAAAATGAATTATATGGTTAGGGGTGACATGCACAGGGTCAGCATGCGAATGTGGTTAGTGGCAGCATGCACAGTGTCAGCACGCATAAGCACATCAAGGACGAATCACAGGGACCCACTAAATGCTGTCCTAAATAG
Source organism: Cristatella mucedo (assembly GCA_009760855.2). Taxonomy (NCBI): domain Eukaryota; kingdom Metazoa; phylum Bryozoa; class Phylactolaemata; family Cristatellidae; genus Cristatella; species Cristatella mucedo. The sequence continues at coordinate 2,307,444 of WPIO01000063.1, read as the reverse complement.
GTATGTTTTTAAGTTCCTTTTAAATGTGGTCAGGTCAGGGGATGTTCTGACGCAGGTCGGGAAGGAGATCCAGGCTTTGGGAGCATACGAACTAAATGCACGGTCTCCAGAGGATTTAAGGTTTGTACGAGGTATACCGTAGCGTTCTCCAAGAATGAATCGTCTTAACTCACTTCCGAGAGGCCGAAGCGGCGCGTACCGAACGCGCTGCTTCGGCAAGGCCTCTTAAGACCCATTTATGAATACCTGCCTCTGCATCGCCCCTGAAATTATAATAAAATGCTTATAATTCATTTCCGTAGCACCCTAAGAGAAATTAATCTCGATCCAGGCGCTTTACATATGCCGCGGGGCTCGAACCGGCGACCTCGGAAGTGAAAGGGGAGCACCTTACCACAGATTTATTGCCTATCTCAGAACAGTCATTGCCTCTTCAGAAAATCAGGCGCGATAACCTTCGCGCGCAACAAAGCCGCGCTGCCCCAGAAACTTGTTCGGCCCGACTGAAAAAATTTACCTCCCCTTTGGAAAGAGACATCTCAAAGCTTTGCGCCGGCGAATGCACGCCACTCCGGGCGCGCGCCAGCAGAGTAGCTCTCTCAGCCTGGAAGCCACTGGAAGCGTTCGACAAAACGTAATACGCAGAAATGTCAAGTTCTTGAGAGAAAAGGAAAGCCCGTTCTCGGAAAATATTTTGACGGCGAAGAATATTAATATAATGGGCACGGCTTGGCCCTTCCTGGTGGATGCGTTTAACCCTACGAACGAGGTGGTTCTTTGCGATTCAAGATCCTGGAGTCGTCATTGTAGATGCTGCCGAAAGACTGCACGCCGTTCTGGCCAAACTGCCACTTAGGAAGAGACGGTTATAATAGTAATAATAATATTGCACTTGATACAGCGCCCTCAGAGAAATTAATCTCTTTCTAGGCGCTTTACATTTGCTGCAAAGTGATACGCAATAGAATAGAATTTGGAAGCAGACAGCTATGCAAACTGTCCAATGTCAGAGGAAGTGCTTGGAAGTAGAGGTGTCTCAGAAAGCGCAGGATGGAATCGAGAGTGAGAAAGTCTACATCTCAGAAGGGAGAGTTTTGAAGAAACACATGTAACCTGCAGAGCTCCTTTAAATGTTAACTCTTCTCAGGTGACCTTGAAGTTGTAACGCGAACTCGTAACCCTTTCCTTGCCGACATAGGCTCAGTAAGTGATGCAGGCTTTGCCAAAGACCTCATCGACCTGAAGACAAAGGATGCGTTACGAAATGAATTCAACTCGAAAGTGCTTTGGAGAATGCTGGTGTGCTTGCAATAAGCTTACCCTCGTCTGGTAAAGCGAGCTATCGGTGCTCTGATTTCGTTTGCCACTAAATACCTTTGCGATTCAGAGTTTCCTTCTCTTGCTTCTATCAAAACAAACAGTCAGAATAGGTTTGACGTAAAAATTGTCACTCGCTGAGCCCTTTTTAAAAACCAATCCACTGTTTCATCCCATTATTTAAGCCACACACCAACAAAGTTCTCATTCAAATTGACTCTTGACAATAATTGAATTTTGATTTTATCAATCTGCATACCAATTCATTTCCTTTTTATATGGAGCAGCCTTTAATTAATTTTCTCATTAAAATAGTGGGAAAGGTCATTTCGGTTAACATTTTTACTGTATTCATTCTTATGTAAAAGTATTCACTGTAAAAGCTAATCAATTTTCAATAAAATCTAATACATTGATTGCATGCAAAGTTCTGTTTATTTCCTTATATGTATTTTCTGCGGAAGGAATCCATTACTTTTAACACATTTTCGAAGAATCCGTGACTCAAAAAGGGTGTAAGAACCACTGATATAGTGCTAAAACACCCCAAAGTGAATTAAAAGTTTTAGAAAGAAGAATGTTAAGTCTCGCTGTCCTTATGATTTTAACTCAAGTTTAGAAACCAAAAGTGAGACTCACAACCACTCACTAACTTTTGCTACGAAAGTTTTTTGGTACGTATTTACACTAGCAGGGCTTATTAAGGCTTGCAGTCTCTCACGAGCTCACATTCCTGGAATGATATAATGGCATGAATCGACCAAGTACGAAAATGCAGGATGCGAAGGTTAGCTAGGTACTCGGGAGCCAAGAAACAGTCACCAAAGGTGTCAGTATAAAAGTTTCATCCTCGGTAAACATCGCTAATGCTCTTTTCGAATTGAAATGCGGTTGTTGCGACAATTTGGTTCAGGTAGTTTCACGTATATACGCATCCCTTACAGTTACTTGTATAGAATCAGTCAGCCGTGCAATTTTGCGAGTAGACAGCCCAAATGTTTCCAGAATATTCCGGAGCTATGGCTCATACATGTGGCAGACATCAATAAAAATGTTAATTTTTTAGTTGGTCGGTATCTTCGTACGTGAGCGGTATTTTTTATAGGTTTCCCTACACCCGTGCCGGCAACCCAGTGTAGTGCACGTGTTGAATGTCCTCGCTTATCAAACCACAATGATGGACTACAAGCGAAGTCCGTAATCCATCACGGCTTGGAAAGCGTGCAGCAATACTCTTTCAAAATCGAGAATGGCGTGACGGACCACGTGCAGCGCAGCGTGCACACTAGGTGCCATCTTTCCTTGGCTATTCTTTCCAGCTAGCAACAAACGCACGTGTTTCAAGGGCCTCATCGGTCGTCTTTTCATCTACACCTAGGTTCGCATAGACATGCATCACTCCATGATCAGCATCATGCTCGACATGCCAGAGAAACCACCGTCCCATTAGGCTGTATCTAAAATACTGTCAAACAGCAGAGTTATTCTTGTCGTCTGCTCATTAAACCTTCAGAATCCTAACCCTTAAGCCCGATCGGGCATTTGCGATACGTTATCGCACTATTCTTTACACGATTTTGGACAAAACAAACCAAAAGCCTGCAGGACCCAAACCCACGTGACCGGGTGAAGCTCGAGCTTCACCCGGTCACGTGGGTCTGAGTCCTGCATTTTCATCAGCATCATCAGGAAGCTGCGTTGCATTCCGTGTGGGACTGCCGTCCACAGACTGTAAAACTTGTGATTAGAGCTTTAAAAAGGGCAGTCTCTCTCAGTGCTGCCACCCGTAAATATACTTACTTGCGAATAAAGACATATTGCAGCCGCATGTGCTAATGTAGTGCCGACCCTTTATTCATTAATGCAAGCGGTAATAATGATAATAATGCATTGTCTAATAATAACACAATTTGATAAAGCGCCCCCAGAGAACTCAATCTCTATCAAGGCGCTTTACATTTGCTGCAAAGGGGAACGTGATTGAATGGTGAGTAATATCATGCTTGATAAATAACATGAAAAACATGGTAAAGGGTGATGTGCACAGGGTCAGCATGTAAGTATGGTTAGTGGCAGCATGCACAGTGTCAGCACGCATAAGCACATCAAGGACGAATCACAGGGACCCACTAAATGCTGTCCTAAATAGGTGCATAGTTCCTTCAGAGAACGCAATCTCTTTTTAGGCACTTCACATTTGCTGCAAAGAAAGCATGATCGGATGGTTAATAGTTAATGGTAGCATGCTCAATGACAGCAAGCATTGCATTATTAGAGGTGACATGCACATGGTCAGCATATAAATGTGGTTAGTGGCAACATGCATAAGCATACAACGGACGAATCACATTGACCTACTAAATGCTGGGATAAATAGATGCCTATTTAGCTTCTTTTGAAATGTGGTCAAGGCAAGGGATATCGTGATGCAAGTCGGAAGTAAGTTCCGGGCTTTGGGAGCATAGGAACTAAAGGCATGGTCTCCAAAGGATTTGAGGTTCGTACGAGGTGTAGGTAACCGATTAGATTCGGAAAAGCAGGTTGTACTGATGCTTAGCTTGGTGGGGGAGTAGATCTGATGGACAGGCTGGAAGCCAAAGAATCATGGGACCTTAAAAGTGAGTGCCAGAACCTTGAAGTCGGTGCACTGCTTGACTGGGAGCCAGTTCAGGTAAGCTAGAAGTGATGTGATGTGGAACCTGCAACACCCACGACAGACCAGCCTAGCTGCCGAGTTTTTTCGCCAGTTGCAAGTGCCTGATCGCTCAGGCCGGTAGACCAGCAAGCAGTGAGTTACCGAAGTTGAGAAAAGATGCCTCAAATGCAAGGACAAATATAGATGCGTTATCCCTGCCTAAGCAAGCCCGAGTTTTTTCAATGCTATGTAGCTGAAAGTAGGCAGGCTTGACTGTAGAGCTGATGTGGTCGTCTGATGAAAGATCACTTTGGAACAGGATACCTAGATTTCGTGCAGATTCAACTGGTAATATTCTGGGAAAGCCGATTTTGAGTGTTAGGTTTTTCAATTTCCGAATCCCACTTGATTTTTTCATAACTAGTAAGTTGGTTTTATCATCACTCAATTTCAGAAAGTTTGCTGCCATCCATGTGCGGAAGTCATCAATAGATGCTGCAAGGGAGTTGAGAGAATTCGACGTGATGGAAGGCTGGGAGGGTCAAAGCAAAAGTGCAGCTCAGTGTCATTTGCATAGAAGTGAAAGCCTAGATGATAGCCGTGAAGGTCTTCTGCCTCTATGTAAACGTGGCCGTGAAATCAGTTGAACAGCAGTGAGTTTTAAACTTACTAAGACTGTACCTCACCACTGATATTTAGCTGATTTTAGGAATCCGTGCAACTCTGGTTGCTTAAGCCCATTCCATGCCAGGCGTGCTGTCGTCCTCCCGTGGTGCTGTCTAGCACTGACCTAGAAATCTTGAGCTGGGGGCCAAAACAAGCCGGAATAAGCAGGCCCTCAGTCGATGGGTAGGGAAACCCTCCAGCCTGGCCCGAAGTAAGTGGGCAGACACTGGAGAGCTCGTATGGAGGAAAATGCTGGAAGAAAATGCGGATATGTTAGTCCTTAGAAGAGCCGTTTCACGGTTTAGTGGATCCTGTAGCTGTGCGTGGATCGCCTGCTCCAGCTGACCAATTCGTGCATGTGCAATGGGGGAACAAGACTTTTGAGATGGAGTGTACTACGTAGCTAAAGGTGGGCAGACTTGACTGCGAAGCTGATGTGGCCGTGGTTGAGATGTCGCTTTGGAACAGGACACCCAGATTGGGTGCAGATGCCACTGGTGCTGCTATTGGCCGAGCCTATTATCAGGGTTAGATTGTCCTACTTTTTTTTAGAAATGCTAGGTTTGCCCAAGATGTCGTGCTTGTATCATGTTATGCTTGTTGTCATTGAGCATGCCACCACTAATCATTCGACCGTGCTTACTTTGCAGCATATGTAAAGTGCCTAGGAAGAGATTAGTTAAGTTTTCTGAGGGCACTATACAAAAGTGTTATTATTGTAATTATTAATATCGTTTCGTTACAATCTAAATTTGTATTTAGCTTGTGACGAATCGAGATTAATTGACGAGCCGTAGCTCGTCTCCTTTAAACATTCATTCCTCAATGTGTGCCGCTTTAGCTTGCCGTCCACTTCGGCTTACGAAATTGAAAGTGGTGCGTGTGCATAGAATAAATAGAACAAAAAGAACTCGGTGGAGAGGCAAAATATTAATGGCAGAAGAGAGAGAGACTACAGGGAATGAAGTGGAAAGGCAAGGCAATTTTTTCTGTGTGAGCTGCATGAAACGTTATCGTTTGTAAAGAAATGCTGACCGGCTACTAAGGGGTGTGGTAGATAGAGTGTGCAATCTCTATGTCTGCTGAATCCCAAGTTCACTCCACTGCTGGATAGCCTAATTGACGTTCGTGATGCTGAATACTTCTGTGATTCCGGAATCTGAAAGATCACAAGCATTGCATTTCTGCTCATGGCAGATCTTACTCGGCGTTGAGTTTTGGACTTGCGTGTCTTCACAGAATCTCGAAAGATCTTGTTTTCAGAATTTGATTGGAGCTAGGGGTTAGAAACTTGGCTTCGAATGCTTTATAATTAATAGCCCACTCGATGTCCCTTTAGCTTTGCTGCCATCAGGAGCTGCTAGTATAAGGAGCGACCACTATCACCTGATGGAGGCTTGTGGACCTCTGCCCCTTCGAGAGTCAGAAGATGTCATGGCAGTCAGCAGACGCTTCAGGAGTCTGAGGATGCCACCGCAGGAGTCAGATGACGTAGCGGGAGTTTTACTTGATTCGGTACAGGGGGTAGGATGACTGGCTTATTCCACACAAAGCTCACGCATGTACCCATACACAGTCCGTCATTTAAAGTTGCACGACGAGGCATCTCAAAAGACAAACGAATGGCAGGTTTATGAGCTGCCGAGATTACAGGACACTGCGCGGCTTGCCTGTACTTGGCGAACAGGTCCAATGGTCGCGCTCGGTCGACAGCTCAAAGTGGAGGAGGATGGAAGAAAAAGACGAAGATCGGCCGATGGACATCGGCAGGACTGGCTGGGCCCAGTAGGCCACGCCACCCTGGCCTGGCCTACTGGGCCCAGGGCCATACCGCGCCGAGCCTTTGACGACCGAGGCCGTGGGCTCGAGCCCTCTGACAAGCGCAAAGGGCATGGATAGAGGCTAGGCTCTCTTAGGACGATGCATGATGCCTCATGGTCACGTGACTCACACTGCAATTGAATGACCCGTGCTGGCGGCTAGCCGAGCCGGCAGCAGCCAAGGCCGGGATGCAGTCGACCACGTGAGGGTTCAGATTGTGCAGGACAGGCAGTGGTTTCAGTCCATTCAGCCTCAATGGGTCAGCTCGCTCCTGCCGCATGCCTCTCAGAAGCAAGCATCACCTATGCACAAGCTCGTGCTGGTAACTTACACCCTGGATCCACAGTAATTCATTACTTAGCAGACTTCTTAGGAAATGTTATGGAAACCAAAGTGCCGACAGGGTCTTCTTAACCGCTCAACCTACGATCAACCATCCACTCAAATGCTCCCAGGGTAGCTCCTTACTTAGCAGTCGTCGTGGCAACCTACCTAACCTATCGCTTCTCTAGCTTCTTTGCCAGCTACATAGACCTTAACAGAGAGTCCTTTCCTAGAGGAGCAGTATCCCCGCTGTATTCCCATCCCTCAATAACAGCAACACAGGACTCCTGTCCCTCAATTCTCTGCAGTACCTTAATGTCTACATTCAGGGACGCTATGAGTGACCTTATCCTGAAAGTCGCCATCCAGTCGAAGACGACGAAAGACTACTTGCCCTCTAGACCCTATTCCCACTGTCCTACTTCTACGATGCCTACCTAGATCTACTTCTGCCATGCACGACCAACACAATAAACGTGTTCTTAGCCTCAGATCGTATCCCTTCACCTTTCAAAAAGGCCGTTGTTAGGCCACTAATTAAGAAAACAGAACTAGATGAAATTAACTTGAGCAGCTTCCGCCCAGTCTCCCTTTTACCGTTTCCATCAAAGACCCCGGAATGAGTTGCGGTAGACCAGCTGAACTCTTACATTGATCCTCAAACCTAGTAAGTAAGTTCCAGTCGGGATTGACAGCTAATCACTCCACAGAGTCAGCATTCATTAGTACCTGTGATGGTATCATTAGTACCATCACAGCATCACTAAACCAGCTCGTCAAGTTGCTCTGGTGGAAAAACTGGCTGGTGGCTGGCTGGTGATAACCCTGCCAGCCAAGTTTTGAAATTGAAACCTTGCCATCCAGAATTGCTGAAACTTACCATTTGGCCTACTGCGTAGCCATGCTTTTCTCAAATTTAGCCTGCAAATGGACTCATCTGCTGACATGCGCTGGCACCATGCTGGGCTCGTCTGCTGATGTGCGCTAGTACCATGCTTGCGGTTACTAACTTGGTGACCTCTTCCTGTGTACTTGATTATTTCACTTCATCGGCATGTTAGAGTATAGTTATATTGGATTATATTATAGTTATATTTTAGTTATATTGGAGTATAGTCATAGTCTATGCTTTCACTTCTATGCAGATGACACTTAGTTGTGCCTATGCTTTTGTCCCTCCCAGCCTTCTGTCTCAACGAGATACCTCTGCCAGCTCAAGCAATCGTGCGCATGTGAGCATGCACGTGCCACGGAGACATTAAATGAGTATGTGAGCGACAATGAGCGGTGAGAGCGTCGAGCCGGTGAAGTTGTGCCGCAATGGGAAACAGCAAAAATTGGGCACCGGGCTGTTCTCCAGCGTCGAAATAACAGTCCTCTTTGTGTCCTCCCTGGCTGGTTGGAGCTCTACTTTGGGTGCATTCACTAGACAGGATAGAAACGCCTCATTCGGCCCGGTTGCAGGGCTTTGAAGGATGGCTGTGTCTGCTACTTGCATGCTGTGCCCTAAGCCGGATAGAGCCTCAATCGTTCGGTGCATTCACTTGCCGACCAGAAGCTCGAGCGATATGACCGGATGTGTGAGATGAGGGTGCGACCGGATGTGTGTGTGCGACCGTATGTGGAGGCCTCTTCGGTCGTAGAGCATCCGAAGCGCCTATGGCTGGCCGCTCGCCAGCCAGCTTCCGCACCAGCACTGTTCACTCGGGCGCATTTCACTTCGCAAACTTTTCTCTCCTTGGAGTGCCGTTCTGCCCTCATAAGTCTGGCCGACTACGAAGCGTTATGAATGAACAGGAAGCAGACATGGCCTCCGTCAACCACTTCCGGCACCGTCATGCTGGCCAATGTAAAGCCGAGGTGCATTCAAGCCAGCCTACAGGCAGTGAATAAAAGTCTCCAGCCTGGGAGCATGGCTTGCGGTAGTTTTCTCGCGCAGGTAATTCGTTGTCCCTCTGCGGTGGTAATCGGCTGGTACAGGCTGCTCTGTCTGCCAGGCCGAGTGGGCTCGGCAAACTAATGCACTCAGGTGGGTGGGCGGCGCTTTTTATGTGGCTACCAGATTGCAGCTGCTCCCAGCAGCAGCTGTTATAAGGTAAACCTGTGGCCCTTGTGTACTCGACGAAGGAAAATTGCAGCTGCACAGCCGCTGTGAGTTCGTTCGTATATTTCAGGTAGGTATGTGAGTACTGCACGGTCTCACAGCTGTGCTGGTGCCGAGTTGCTGAAGATGTGAGCGGCCACCGCCGACCCGACCGCGTGCTGGCGAAAGAACTATCTCCAGCAGCTCCACCGTCCCTACCACCCTCTCAATGTGGCATTGCCGGTATCAAATCTCGGCAGAGCAGTGAAATACAATGACTCGAAGATTGGAGTACTGCAGCCCACATCCGTAATGCACTTCCAGAAAGACTTTGTCCCCTGCAGACTCAGCGAAAATTATTTGGTTTACTAGATTTGGAAGAGGCAAATAGTGGTTCGAGCCAAGTTCACGGTTTACCCATAACCTTCGAAAAAGGCCCTCCAATAAAGTCTCTACAACGAACGACACCCACCTCTGCTCTGTAGATTTGTCGTTCAATCTTTTGTGCCATTGCCGATAGTTCCTAGTAAATTATATATGGCAAATTATTGCATTTCTATGGCGATTGCAGGAAAGCCTTGCAGCGACCTAAAAAGCTGTCAAGGCAATTTAATTGAGGCTGGCTTAACGAATTAACAGCCGCTACACAGGATGTTTGCACCTTCACCACCAATAAGTGACATCCGGCAGACGTCGGTGAGAGTGAGGATTGCTCAATGTCTCAGTGAGTCACAGACAGTCACCACAAATTTCTTCCACCCTGTGCCTCCGAAAAAAATGCTGCCAAGCCATCACTCGTCTCGATCTCCACAGACAAAGTAGCCTGCTTGTAGCAGTTGCCAGGCCTTCGAGCTCTAGACTCTCCTGCTCGTGGTAGCAGCTGCTGCCTGAAGGAGGTGGTGGGTGTGTCACATTTGAAGCTAATGGGAGCCTGTTCGGTCCCGTCCTGTCCTGTCGTCGGCTAGCCTGCAGCCGGCAGACGACAGCAGCAGACGACAGCAGAGCTTAGCAATCGGAGCCCCGGAGGCAGCCACTAACCCAGAACAACCCAGAACAGCCGCAAGCTATTCTGCATTAGACACAAGCCTTGAACTAATGGCATTGCAAAATCGATTGTGTCTCTCAGCCGGTGCTGATCAGCTTCCCTGGCTCCATCTAGGATGCTATGCCGAAGTCAATGCTCACCAGGCCTTGGAAGTAACCGATTGCACTCGGCTGCATTACCGGCTGCATGCAATTTCTATGAGCAGCAGGCAGGCCTTTGGCTTCACTCGTTTCCACCTAGTATTCCGAAGGCATTCGGCCTGAGTGGAGCAGCTGCAGCACGCAAGCACTTGGCAAGTACCGACATCCGAAGAGACACTGCCTCGTGGTCGCAACGAACTGCATGCAAAAGATGTTAACGAAACACCCTTAATAATAATTTTTCACTTGATAAAGCGCCCTCAGAGAACTTGATCTCTCTCTAGGCGCTTAACGTATACGATGCTCGCAAGAACTTTGATTTTCGGAAGAATTCTGCAACGAACAAGAACGCACGTTAGAGCGCTCTATGTCAGGAGGCGAGAATGCCTTCACTAAAGGGATCGGACCTATGGTGAAAACTTCTTTTCGAGTGCACATAAAGTGCCTGGAAAAAATTCAGTTCCCTTAAGGTGCTATGCAAACGTCTCACCATTATTATTAACCTGCACTTAGCGCTTACCGGAACTCGACCATTCCCCCTTGCTCACCCGCCCACCCGCCATTCAATCCTCTCACCCACCCACCCCAGCTTTGACCTGAAGGCTTTTTTTGGGGCTGTCAATCCTTGCCGGCTTTGCAAGTGCCGCTGCTGTCCAGTGATAGTGCGTCGCCCAAAATGGACTCATACAAGCCCTTCCACCCTCACCCGAGGCCCATGTACCCAGCCAGAGGCCTTTCCAATGCCAGCTGTACCAATGCCATTGCCAGAGTAGCCGGGAAAAAACAGACGTCTGCAGCAGACCGTCCACCCGTCCAGAGCTAGATTGCAATCGAGCGATGGGCGTGGGCTAGGAGCAATACATGTCATTCATATGCTAGCCATAACAAGAGAGTAGGAAGAGAATGAAGATGATGCTTTCTAGCTCTCTTTTTTGTATGCCTCGTGGCACGGTCAGCAGGGAGTAAACAGAAGCTCGGTAGAATAATATGCCAACACGAGACAGCTCGCCCTGACTGATCGTGCAGAGCTTGTACGAATGGACCCAGGAGGAAGCCTCCACTGTCGTCACGTGCTGCCTGCTTGATTTAGAACGAGGCTATAGCCAGCATACGGCCGCGCCATATCCGAGCTATAATTCATTTTATAATTCATTCATTTATATAGCGCCCCAAGAGACCTTAATCACTATTCAGGCGCTTCACATATGCCTTGGGGCTCGAGCCCACGACCTCAGCCAGACCTTGGTCGGGGCGAGCACCTTAACCGCTAGACCAAACCAGCTCGGCGAGCTAGTCACTAGCTTCCGGCGCCAGACCTCTGGCTCAACAGGACTTTGCGTGTTCTCTGCAGCAGTTTGCTGGTCCTGTGCTTTCGATTACACTATACATTCTTAAGAAGCCATTCTCTACTGTAACCTTGCAGCCAGCTGTTGAATCATCGCTCGATGACAGGAAACATGTGAGCCTTACATTGAGCTCGTGGTTGTTTAAATGAAATGAGGCGTGTCCTTTAGCTGCACGGATGCATCGCTTTGCTTCCATGCATTTCGAAGCCCCGCAACATAAAAATACCCAAATTTTGCTCATGCTACCTGGTCACCGTGAGACAGGAGTCACGTTGGTCTGTCGCATGGAGTCATCCAGCGTTCGATTTAAGAAATGGAAGAGTAAGTTGATCCAATAACGGCAGGGTGAGAGCAAGCAATCACGTGCCCCCACTGACCACAGAGGTGGGCTCTCCATGTCGTCGGATCCGGGAAATGGTTTGCCTATCACTTCCTGCTTCGGACACCTAATGCTGAAAACCTTACTACCTGAGTTGTGGACACTAAGTCTAGAAGCCAGACGGAATAGGCATCCAACAGCTGGCACCTATTCGACAGAAGGTTTAGTCTTATTTTCCCTTTTCACTTGTATCCCGATTGCCAGCTGCTGCTGGCCCGTAGCCTGGAATTTTTCATGGACAGGCTAAGAGTTTAACATAAGTTGGAAGATGGAAAGGAATGAGCAGCGTGAAGTCGTACAACTCAGTTTTCTGTCTAAATAGCTTAGCAGGCGATGTTTTGAGACGCGAGGCAGAGAGCGGAAATCTGTTTCAAACGACTTGAAAATGGTTCACGGTCGGAGGTCGTATAGAGGCAGGTTCATCACCTAAGCTATGCTATATGATAAGGTGCTTTCTCTTCACTACACAGCACAGGGCATGGGTTCGAGTCTTGAAGTGGGCGATCCTATATTGCCTCTTGTAAATGGCTGTGATAGCCGTTAAAGGTTTTCTGCCGATACATGTTAGGTCTATTGAATCAGCTAACCTTGTTTCTACTCGTCCAAAAATACAATCATAACTTTAAAAATTAAAACATACCTGCTGATTTAACAGCCTCTTATGAATAGAGACAGAAGAGCCTCTACGGTTATCATCACCACTTGCAGCCGAGATAAGGAATCACCGACCACAGGATTCGAACCCATGACCTCGAGACCGAGGTCTTGAAAAGTAACCGCCTTACCTTGTATACCATCAACCCAAATAGTAACTCCCTCTAGAAACCAGCTTCTAAGGCAATCTTTCATTCTTACCACCTGACACCAAGCGCCACTAGTGTTTCTTATCCGTTGCAGAATTCTCATCCAGAAGTTCAAGTTCTTGCGAACATCATGTACTGAAACCGATACATCTAAGCCCTGTTTAAGGGATTTCTGTTTGTTGTCTGACCATAGCGTGTAAGAAATTACGTACCGATGGACATCTACACGCTTACCGCTTCAAGCCTTGTTCCCATGGCCTTAGGCCCGGCTTGATGGGTATTTCGGTATTTTCTCGAGCCGCTGTGAGCAACCTCTCTCAGTGGCTGCTGTGAATCACTTTAGCTTAGTCGTCATCAAGCCTACTGTGACCCCGGTGGTCCATCTCAATGCTTGCCTTCGGAGTTCACGCTCAATATATGGATACAATAAACCTCTAATTATACACGACATTATTATTGACGTCAATCTCGACCTGTTTTCTGAGACAGAGAACTGGCTGAAATTGACTAACTCTTAGATCATAACCGACGCCACTTCGACAGGCTTCTCCATCTTCTATCACCCAAGATCAATCAAAAACTCTTAGATCATAACCGACGCCACTTCGACAGGCTTCTCCATCTTCTATCACCCAAGATCAATCAAAAGGTAGAGGAGTCACCATTGTCGCATGATCCGCCTTCAATTTCAAACCATCTGTAGCCCCCTTGAAGCAGAGTCTTGAAGTCTTTGGAATCGCTTATGTCGAGTCTCTCAGGCAACAAGCTGCCAATACTGGCAGTAATGTTCCCCCTGTACCGGGTTCTTCTTTATTTCAGATTTCTCTGATCTCATTTTGATTCTGTTCGCAAGAAATCGATTTTCCTCGTTATGCATGATTTTAACATTCATTTTGACAACATAACTGACGCCTCAGGTGCCGTAATTTCGTGGATTGACTGACTCATTTTCTCTTGTGGCTCATGTGCATTACCCTATTCACAACAAGGGTCACACACTAGATTAAATATTCTCCCACTGCTGCTTGATATCATCCCCTACTATTACCAAATTCTGCTCAATTGACCACACGCGGATCTCATTCAGTTTACAGTATATGCCCTCCTCTGCATGCAAAATCATCTGAGAATCGCGAAGCTTTAAGACCCTTACCACCGATACTGTCCCCGTGAGAACATCTTCTTCGCCCCTGTTGCTCAATCCCCCCTCCGACCTGTCACCACTGGTAGAATGTTACAACACGACGCTGACATGCTCGACAAGTTAGCACCTCAGACTTGGTGCACTGTGCGAACTCGCCCGGACGGCCTACGATTGACCGCATGCATAAAATTAGCTCGGTCTACAAAGTGTAAGCCTGAGAAAGCATCCAAACCAGGTCTACCTGTCCATCGACAGGCATACAAGGTCTAGCCTAGGTCATACCAAATCGATCCTTGCAAAGGTCAAGTATAACTTTTATCAAAATGTATTGCTGAATCACACATGCAAAATCTAAAAATGCTAATCCTACGATCAACTATCTCCTTAACCGCTCTCAGTTAAGCTCCTTACCTAGTTTTTCTTGTGGTGATCTAACTGATTGCTTCTTCAGTTCATTTTTCAGCATAGCAGATAAGATCAGAGAGTACATCCCCGATGTAAGCAGCAACCCTTCTGGACTCCTGTCTCTCGATAATGCATCCACAGGAGGACTGCTCTCCCTTAATTCCGTGCAGCACATCAATGTCTACATTCAAGGAGGTCACAAGTGACCTCATCCTGAAATTCGTCTCCCAGTCAAAGAAGACTACAAATCTGCTAGACTTTATTCCCACTGCCCTACTTCTACGATACATAGATCTGCCGCTGCCATGCATTAACTAACATTGTAAATATGTCCTTAGCCTCAGGTCATGTCCCTGAACCTTTAAAAAAGTGCTGTTGTTTGACCACGAATTAATAAATCCACACTAGACCAAGAAAACTTTAGCAACTTCCGCCTAGTCTCTCTTCTTCCACTTCTGTCAAAGACCCTGGACTGAGTTGTGGTAAACCAGCTGAACTCTTAGATTGATTTCAAACCTAGCAAGTAAGTTCCGGTCTGGATTTAGAGCTAATCACTCCCCAGAGTCAGTATTGCTTAGGGTGTATAATGACCTCAACAATGCAGACTTGTAAAGTCTCTCTGATTTCGTTTAAATATTAAAAAATTAAATATAATTCATTAGTATAGCGCCCTAAGATAACTTAATCTCTATTCAGGCGCTTCACATGTGTCACAGGGCTCGACCCCACGACCTCGGCCAGACCTTGGTCGGGGCGAGCATCGTAATCACTGGGCCAAACCAGCTCGGCAGTTTGCTTGATCTTTCGGCTGCCTTAGATACTATTGATATCATCAAGTCCTTCTCGAGTGCCATTCCTGCTGGGCATCATTGCCAATTCAGGTCTCTAAAAGAACAGTCATTTTTTTAAAACAGCTGTTTACTGATTCTAATTTTTTCAAAAAAGCTGCATACAGCTGTTTTTACTGTTTTTTTCCATTTTTTCACTAATTTTAGTCTATAGCTTACTTTTGTGATAAACACCTTTTTCTTACATATCTTTCGTGATAAGTTCTAAATCAATACATTTTTTAATTAGAATAATATTTCAAAAATGCAAGTGCATTAAGCAACTTGTCGTAGAGACGTGATCTTTATTTTTTAAAGAAATTCGTGCAGACCGAAAAAACTCTTTCAACATCGATTGATGTCGGTTTTATGGATATAATTACGTTGTACAATTTCCGGGGATTTTCAGTGCGTTAGCCAGAGTTCCTGAAGAGCATGAACTTGGACTTGAGTCATTTGAAAGCTGTCTTGGCCTCCAACTGCAATTCATGATCCATCTTTTTAAAGCAATTAATTTAATTCATCTTTAATTGAAAATTTCACTTTCAGCATCATTTGGTGACTGTTCGATGACAACTTCTACGTCTTTGACTCTAAATAGACGAGGCGCTAGATTAACAGCAAAATTTAGTGCAATTTTTTTACAGGGAGACAAATGGATCTTTGAGACCTCAAAAGAGGTTCACGACATGTATGTTTTATCTCTCTTAAATGAGACACTGCAACTTTTCCATGGGTTTGATACTGATATCACTATCCAGTATTGAGAGCTTATTGAAAATGAATTCTAAAATTGTTGTGTACTTTACTTTGCACTTTACTTTACTCATTACCGTCACATCGTCTCGACTTATATTTTCAACAGCAATTTTAATATGTTTCATTGCCTTCAGAAGAGCTTTGAGAGCGTCAAAAATCAATGTCTCAATCATTTCCAGCGCATTGAATTCAATTAGTGTCTCGTGGATGACGACTTCTGTTTTTACTAGCGGCTTATTGTTGCGATGGAGTTCCAAAGCGTCTTCACGTCAAGATGCAGTTAAAATTACACCTCCGAAATCTGCTTTTATAAGCTTGAGGAAAAATTTCGCGTGTCAACTATTTTATTAAATCATTATTAAATTCATTAAATCATTATTTCATTTATTTGATATTAAAATCATGGCGCACGAACTTTGTCCACAACCTTATACTTCAAATTGAAAGGCATTATTTCAAACAGTTGACTTTGTTGAGGAATTTGACAAGCTTGCTTGACTTCAGCGGCAGATCGTGGTTATCGATGTCTCCTTCTAATGGATCATCGCTGATCATTTCCATGCCCGTACCTGTTCAAAATTGTCCGTTTCATCACTATTGTCACTATCCAGGTTTAAATAGTCCATCTCAGTACTCTTCTTGTAAAATGTGTCACATACTTCTAGGTGCAGATCATGGTTGAAGCAAAACTGTCCATGACATCTATTTGGCTAATGAATACTGATTTACTGCAGCTCCATCCAGAGTATATCCCACCAAATCCCTCTGCATTGATATTCCAAAAACGCTCAAATGCTATTTTATTGATTCAACCGTATCAAGAGCCGTGCATGAACCAAATATGCGAACACGGTCCGTCTTGATTGTTGTTTCATCGCTGCTATCCTGAATGCTGATTTCGAAGAATCGAAGTCCTCTTACGGTTGTGTATTCACCATCAGTCATTGTAAACTTTACTCCTCTCTCGAGTTTTCCCTGGATGTCGGCAATCGTTTTGTTTCTCTTTTCTTTGTAATCACCATGCACCAGCTTCATCACAGAGCGTTCGTTGACTGGAAGCTTGAATCCGTCCCGCGAGATTGATTGCCGTGCATGCTTATTTCTAGCGACAGCTTTAATCGATATTCCATCAGCGGCCAGACCGGGTAACAGTCTCCTTCAGACTCTTTCGACACAGGAAATCTGTAAACGTTTCTGCTCTCTCATTGTTCATGGGCTTCACTTCCTGCTTCCTCAGATGCACACTCTCCAGCAGGTTTATCAAAATCAA
Organism: Cristatella mucedo; assembly: GCA_009760855.2. Lineage (NCBI taxonomy): Eukaryota > Metazoa > Bryozoa > Phylactolaemata > Cristatellidae > Cristatella > Cristatella mucedo. Next base: position 2,290,480 of record WPIO01000063.1, on the reverse strand, counting down.
CTCCTTGTATTTTCAGACGATTCTTCAATAAAGTTTTGAGGACATTTGATAATTTTACAGCATCGTACAAATTGACCTCCTGGCTCTTCTGTAATTTGGATTCTTTTGTTTTTACAGCATATTCCCAAACTGAAGACGGTGCTGTAAAGTGAAACGAAGATCAAAATTTGTTGATGCGACAAGATCAATTTGCGCTTATATTCTACTTAATTTTTGCAAAATTGCATTTAATTTTAGTCTTTGGCCAGTTTGATAAAAATCCATAACAAGTTACAAACACATTCGACAGAAATTGTATTACTTTTTCCGTTACATATTTCATATCCATAATGAACGTTGGAGCTTCAGTTGTAGTATCTTTTTGTTTAAAAGTTTCCGTTAGAAACAGTAAAACAGTTAGAAAAAACAGCTATTTACTGCTTTTTTATTTTGGGCGAAAAACAGCTGCTTTACTGTTACTTATAAACACTTACCAGATATTCTACTGGAACTGCACTGCACTTGTTTAGGTCATAACTCAGCGGAAGCCTACAGAATATGGATGTGAACGGATGAAGATTGTCCCCACTGAAGTACGGAGTACTTCAGGACTTTTCGCTAGGTCCATTTCATTTTGAAGTTTATACTTTCCCTCTTGCCCATCTGATCCTTAAGCACAATCTAGGCTTTCACGACTATGCAGACGACACTCAGTTGTACCTTGGTTTTGATCACTCCTAGCCCTCCTGCTAAATGAACCCTTTCAACTCCGTTGCTGCATGTATTTGGCACATGGATTACAGCAAACGTTCTCAGATTGGATGACGACAACACCAACTCAATAGTTATGGGAAAGCCAGTAGTGACTCAGAAATTGGAACGCCTAACACTTAAAACCGGCTTTTCTAGCATACCTCCTTTTCCATCTTCACGAAATCTAGTTTTTCCTATTTCAAAGTTATCTCTCACTAGACGAACACATCAGCTCCGCATCAAGTCTGTCTACTTTCTGATACATAACATTGCTAGAATTATTCGGGCTTGCTTAGACAGAGATAATACAGCCAATTTTGTCCATTCGTCTGAACATCCCGTCTCGACTTCTGCAAATCACTGCTTGCTGGTCTACCAGCCTATGCAATTAGACGCTTACAGCTGGTGCAAAACTCTGCAGCTAGGTTAGTCTGTCGTGAGTGTCGCAGTTGCCACATCGCGCCACTTCCCGCCGACCTGCACCGGCTCCCATTCAAGAAACGCATCGACTTCAAGGTTCTGTCACTTTAAGGTCCCTTCATTTTTTGGCTCCTGCCTACCAATCAGATCTACTCTCCTACCAGGCTAAGCAGCACATCACCAGCTTTTCTGAATCTCCTCGTTCAGCTACACCTCAAACGTACCTCAAATCCTGTTGAGACCATGCCTTTAGTTCGTATGCTCCTACAGTGTTGAATTCACTTCAGACTGGCACCATGACATCCCCTGACTCGACGACATTTAAAAAGAAGCTAAAAATGCATCTGCGGTGGCAGCATTCAGTGAGCCCTTGCGATTTGTCCTTTGCGTGCTTATACGTGCTGACAGCCTGCATGCCGCTACTAACCATACTTTTCATGTTGACGCTGCTCATGCCAGCTCTAATGGTGTTATTCTTATTGACATTGTGCACGTTACCACTAACAATTTGACTATGATGCCTGTACAGCAGATGTAAAGTGCCTCAAAAAAGCTTGAAGTTATCCGGCGGCGCTATGCAGATGCATTGGTATTATTATAAGGCCCACGCTGAAGGTGTAGTGCCGCCTAGAATCAAATTGTTTTCCGCCAAAGAAAACAACATCAGACTCTAAATAATATTAACAACAATAATACTAGCTCTTTTGCATATAAGCCGATGAAAATGTATTCTCCGTACGAGTTCTTTACAATTCGCTGCAGGATAATCAATACCTGATGCATAGTGAAATGCACGGTATCAAGCATGCAAAAACAATCAACTGTCACGCTATCCGCGGAAATGCACTGAATCCTGCATTCGCACGCCCGTAAATCAACGCTTGAAATAACCCTCAAGTTCCTTGGGGCGAAGGAAAAGTTAACTGGAACACATTTTTTCAAAGCGGTCCCAGCCGAAGAGCCGCATTAACGATCGGTCAGTCGTGCCGATTCGACCCGATTATTTGGTGGCACGGTCTGCTTTGTCGGCGAGTCGGCGAAAGTGGTACCGCCCATAGAGCCATGGTTTCGCCCACGGTTCTAGGCGATGTAGCACGTAGGAATCGGTCAGGTCTCGGCGGGAAAGTCCCTCGAGTCGCCTTAGTACGATGCAAGGTAATGAATGAGCCCATACAGTTTCTGCAAACCGCCCGCATACCCCGTGGGATAGCCGAATGGCACTGGGAGCGGGTTCGCTTGCCTGAGATTGCGATAAAGTTGTTTGCTAAATGCACAGCGATCCGAATGTTTTGTTATTTTGCGGCTGAACGGACACGTCAACTTCCCGGTGACAGCGGTGATGCAAACAGTAGAAACTATGAAGTTTCTCAATTTCTAAATTCCAGCAGTACTTTATAGAGCTTTATATCGGGATGAAAAGGAGCGGGTGAAAAATGAAAGGCGATCGGCATCGATGCATCGATACTCAAACGACGAACTCGGCGAATTTCGAATTTCAAGTTTTTTTCAAAAACTCGCCGCTGGAACTTGGCGTGCATTCAGCTGACTGAGAAGGCGCTGCTGTTCGCCTTTGACGACACTGCACCGCATAGAACAGGCAGTTCAGCACTACACGCTTGCAAGCCTCAGTCCAGACAAGCGCATGCCGTTATATTGCATCTTCACGTTAATGGGGAGCAAGGTGACACACACACACACACACACACACATATATATATATATATATATATATTTGAATACAATATATTTTAAGGTGTATACGTCATTTATTAGTTTGCCAATTAGACTTGGAGGGAAAAGCCGGCCGATACTGAACGCAAGTCCGACTCTCGGCGGCCACTCCGCCGGAGCCTCAGACTGTGACCTTGATCTCGGTTGCAGGGGGAGATCTTTGCACTGATCTCTTGCCAGCCAGACCTTCCTCGGGCGCTTCCTCCGCCATTGCGCGCCGAAGCCCTGGCGCTTAATCCATCGAAAACGCTTCAGTAAACTGATTGGAATGTTAGAGCTGGCTGCAGAGAAATCTGTCACCTTCATGCCAATGTTTAAATGGAGATCTCGGAAATCTGATATGTCGGCTTTGAGCATTGTATGCTTTATTGCAGCCACTTTGCCGAATGGGCTCACAGCCGAATACTGCCATGCGCCGAGCAGACGCGCTCGCTCCAATTCTCGCCTCCGACAACTTGAGCGTAATTTACTTTTATGTCACGTAATGCAACGTATCTCTGTCTGTAACTCCACAAAGTCATAAAGACTATGTGGGTATTGCGCAGGAGAGTTTTGTATAGCGCACTCATAATAATAATAATAATAATAATAATTCACTTGATAAAGCGCCCTCAGAGAACTTAATCTCTCTCTCTAGGCGCTTCACACCTGCTGCAAAGTGAAATGCAACTGAATGGCAAGTAAAATCATGCTTGAAAAACAAACAAAATGAATAATATGGTTAGGGGTGACATGCACAGGGTCAGCATGCATATGTGGTCACTCACAGCCTAAGCGGCTTTCGGTACGCATGACTTTAGAGTCGATAGGGAAACGATAGAGCAGACAAAAGCAGGCGGAGAAGAGGAAATTCTTTCAAGGCTTGCGCTATTTAAGCGACTATATCCTACCGGGCCGATCGTCCGGCTACAGCTGAAAGCAGAAAACGCTCGCTCCGGCTTTGAGCCCGGTCGGCCTTGCGAGCGAAGGTGCAGCCGGGACTAAGCCAAGGAGGCGCTATGCCAGGCCGCGTTCTGTCCAGCGGCTGCCGCCGCTGCGAGGCCCTCAGGGGGCGCGTCAGTCCGCCTCTGGCGCGCGCGCGCGCGCATTCCCCTACTTCAAAAGGTGGCAGCGCCCTCTGGCTGGCCTCTTCCCCGTCCCCTGCCCGCTCCGTCACTAGGCGCTCGGCGCGAGCTTGCCGCCGGGCGGCCGCCTCCTGCCTCAGCTTGCCTTCTTTCGATGCGGAAGCGAAAACCCCGGCGACGCGCGATCCACGCCGGGCCGAGAGCTGCGAGCGACCGGCGGCCAGCTAGCTAGCTAACGTTAGGGGGCGCTGTCTCGTGGGCTGATGTCACGACTCCTTACGCGCGCTGAACTTGCGCGAGCGGCGCTAGGGCAGAGGCAGCGCCGCTGCAATCTTCGAGGAGACCCGCGGCGCCGGCTGGAATGGGGAGGCGGAGGCAACGAGCTTGCCGCGCGCACGGCGGCCGCGAGTTCATAACGAGTCTCGCCCCTCGCCTGTCGATCTCGCAAGCGGCTGCCCCACGGAGATCGCTAGGAGAACGCCTTTTTTTACTCGGCCATTCGTGCGGCGCGGCGCTGAGCGTAGATCTAATTAGGGATTAAGTAATGTCAGCCGCCGCCGCGGCGATAGCGCCCACGCGCCCGCCTCCGATGGCGAACGCGTGCGGGCGCATCGGGGCGTACCTAGCTAGGCAGCGCCCCGCCTGCACTCCGCGGCGGCGCCGACTGAGCGACGGCGGCGGCGCATGTCGGCGCGGCGGCAAGGGAGGAAAGGCTTGCGCGACTAGGCCGACTTTCTTTTCAACCACGGGCGAAGCTGCAATTGATATATAATATATAATAGCGATTGCCCATTTGCAGGCGCGCACTGTAGAAAAACCTCTGCGGGGCGTCGCGAACGCGGGGGGGGGGAGACCCTACGCGCGCAGGGAATGAATGTGCGACGACCTAGCTGCAGCCGCGAGAGTGAGGCGGGAGTATTCTCTTCCGTTCCGCCTACGTTTCTTCTTACGTCAGCTTTAGTCACGCGACGCTCGAAGGCACGAATGCCCCGTTGCGCCGCGCGAACGTCGTCAGCTCCGCTTCGACTCACTCAATCGTGGGGACGCTGCGCTCGCCGCCGCTGCCGCACTCCGCTCTACTTTCCACTAGGCTCAGTTCCTTAATGTAGCGAGCGTCAGAACCGCACCATTCCGACACCCCACCCTGCCCCTCCCCCCCCCGTACGGCGCCCGCAGGCGCGGGCGGGAGGGGAGGCCGAGGCCTCCCCTCCCTCCCCCCCCCCCGCCCGCCCGCCCGGGATTTGACGCTGAACCGGCGTCCGTCTGCTGAGAAGTTGCTTCCAGCCTTCCGCCGATACAGCAGCGACGTTCCTCCTGTCTATTCGGCGCCTGCGTTCGAGAGCGGCGGTGGACGCGGCGGCGCGGACCGCGCCGCGTATCCAGTCAGCTCAGCTGACGTCCCGCTCGCAGGATGGCGGCAAAATGGGAGCTGAGGGAACGCGGCCGCGGATCGGCGCTCGGAGGCCCTCCCCGCCCCGCCCCGCCCCCCCCCCCCCCGCGGAGGTCGGAGGCCTTTTCTCGCACGAGCGGGCGTGCGGGAAAGGTGAGCGCTGCCTCGAGGACGCGAGCTCGCCCCGTCCCTGACCTCGGCCGCCGCCCTCGGGACGCCAACTGCTGCGTCCTCGTGGTCGCCCTGAGCAACGCGCAAGAGGAGGCCGCTAGTTGGCCACGACCGACGCGAGCGCCGATGGTGCGAGAGCGGCCTGTGTATGCAACCGGCGCTCTGCGCAGCCGGGAGCGTGCGAGCGTTCCTTAAACGGCGGGAGCGTGCGGTTAGACTGCTTTAAATTCGAAAGCCAGCGGTCCGACGGCCGTTGCGAAGACCGACCCGAGGCCGGCGCGGCGTCTCTCCTACTCGCGGCCTGCGCGGCCGAAGCGCTAAGGACGACGCTAGGCTCAGGCTGGTGCGCCGCCGCCGCCGACGACGACGCCGCCGCCGACGACGACGCCGACGCCGACGACGACGCCGACGCCGACGACGACGCCGCCGCCGACGACGACGCCGCCGCCGCCGCCTCGGCAGCTTCTACGGCCCGGTCGGATTCGCGCACCGATGCGGACTGACACGGACGACGACGGCCGCCGTCTGGCCGCTCCTCTCCGGCGAGCGGCCGCTAGTCCTGGAGAGAAGAGCGACGGGTCCGGAGAGACGGAGCGGCCGGAGAAGAAGCGGCGGGCAGCTCCGGCAATAAATTCGCTGCCGAAGCGGACGCGAAATTTGCCGAGCGCTGCACGCACGCACGACGTACAGTCGCTCGCTACTCGGGGCTAAACGGAGCGGTCGAGGCGACACAGCGAGCGAGTGCGTCCTTCCGCTCCAGCCGGCGGTGGGCTGCGCGCGGGCGGCGGCGACCCGCCGCCGCCGCGCGGGCAGTCGTCGTCGAGTGACCCCCGCGAAGCTGCGAGCCAGAGCCTCCAGCTCGCCAGAAGCGCAGCGGCTCTGGCGAGACGTCGTCCGAAGCGAGGCGGCGCCGAGGAATGATGCAATCTGCAAGCTAGCAATCAGCCGAGGCCGCATGGAGCCGAGGCTGCAGAAGCCGCGTACGCTGTGGGCAGTTCCGATTCGCGAGCATCGCTGCCCTCGGCATTTGGGCCCAGCTTTGCTCGAGGCAACTGAGCCCTGCGGGAGTTGCGGTACGTAATGGCCGCCGCTGAGCGCCTGCAACCGTCCGTCGCTGTCAAATAGACTCGGTCTACGTCATAGACATGGACTTGTTCTGACCAGGTAGGGGGCGCTCTTCGTCGCGCTGCCGTGTTCCGGCTAATGTCGGCATACCTGCGTGCATTGGTGTTGCACCTACAAGCCGCTAGCCGCCGAGATTCGATGTTCAAGCGTCGCCAGGATTCGTCGGGCGTCGGCTGAGACGAGCGCATTTACGAGCGTAGCGTGTGCGGCCTCCTTCTGTCCGGACCTGGAAGCCGGCACACCGCGTTCGTGGTACGGAGCGGTCTGACTACTGCTGAGAAAAGGCGGCTAAATCGTCGAGCCGGTTGGCTAGGCTCCAGCGCAACACCCCGACCAAGGTCAAGGTGACCGAGGTCGTGGGTTTCAGTCCTGTAGCGTAATAATAATAATATTAATAATAATAATACACTTGATGAAGCACCCTCAGAGAACTCAATCTCTATCTAGGCGCTTTACATTTGCTGCAAAGGGAAATGCAATTGAATGGTGAGTAATATCATGTTTGATAAACAAACAAAATGAATAACGTGGTTAGGGGTGACATGCACACGGCCAGCATTCAAATATGGTTAGTGGCAGCATGCACAGTGTCAGCACGCATAAGCACATACAGGACGAATCACAGGGACCCACTAAATGTTGTCCTAGATAGGTGTGTTTTTAAGTTCTTTTTAAATGTGGTCAAGTCAGGGGATATTCTGACGCAGGTCGGGAGGGAGTTCCAGGCTTTGGGAGCATACGAGCTAAATGCACGGTCTCCAAAGGATTTGAGGTTTGTACGGAGTATTTGTAGACTGTTGGATTCCGAAAAGCGGGTGGTACGATGCTTGGCCTGGTGGGGGAGTAGATCTGAGAGATAGGCTGGAGCCAAAGAATGAAGGGACCTAAAAGTGAGCGACAAAACCTTGAAGTCGATCCGTTGCTTGACTGGTAGCCAGTGCAGGTCTGCGAGAAGTGGAGTGATGTGATAACTTCGACGCTCACGACAGACAAGCCTAGCTATAGAGTTTTGCACCAGCTGTAATCGCCTGATTGCACGTGCCGGTAGGCCAGTAAGCCGTGAGTTACAGAAGTCAAGGCGGGATGTCACGAATGCATGGACCAACTTAGACGTGGTATCCTTATCTAAATAAGCCCGAATTAAATCAATGTTATGAAGCTGAAAGTAGGAAGATTTGACTGTGGAGCTTATGTGGTCGTCTAACGAGTGGTCACTTTGGAACATGACACTTAGATTTCGAGCTGATTCAACAAGAGATATGCTGGCAGAGCTAATTTTGAGCGTCAGCTTTTCCAGTTTCCGAATCACGCTGGGTTTGCCCATAACTAGTAAGTTAGTTTTATCATCGTTTAGTTTTAGAAAATTTGCTGCCATCCATGTGCAGATGTCATCAATACATGCGGCAAGTGAGTTGAGAGAATTCGAGGTGCTCGAAGGCTGGGATGGATCAAAGCAAAGGTACAACTGAGTGTCATCCGCATAGAAGTACGTATAGCATATGTGTGCGTGTGCGAAGCGTCTGAGTAGAGATTAATTTATGTTAGGACGCTCTACAAATGAATTGCACTTTTTTGTAGACCCATCCGACTAAGAGAAGACGAGTGTCTTACAATTTAAAATAGCTCCAGACGCTAGCCGCGAAGTTTGACCTGGCGGCGTTTGCTGTGACAAGTCACCCACAGGAGCCCTCTAGTCGCAGCCGCCGCGTCGTGGCTTCTGCTTCAGCTCTAGCCTCGGTACCGATGAAACGAGTCGCGTCTCTCCAAGGCACTGCACAGGATCCTCGCCAAGGGCTAGCTGTATGGGCTTCCTCTATGTTGCAGTAAGACCCAATTGCTTTTCAACTTCACTCTGCATAGTGCGAACGCCACCAGCCAAAGCCAGCTATTATTTTCACATCCGCAATCTTTAGCCAAGACCTGGTTTGGCCAAGGGGTTAGCTTGGTCACCTTTGACGACCTAGGTCGCGGGCTCGAGCCCTGGTGGCATATATGCGAAGTGTCCCGGTAGTGATTAAGTTCTCTTACGTTCTCTCGACAAAGCCGCCTCGCCATTGGGCGGTAACACGTAAAGTGGGCGTGGCCATGAGGCTTGGCGAGCGACCGCTTCGAGAAATCTCGGCCTCCTCGCACTTGCTGTCGGCGCCCGTTCGGGCTCCGACTGAGCCCGCCTGGAAAAAAATGCCTCGCTTCGGGCTTACGTTACGCCGAGTCGCCCATCCCAGCAGCACCCCCCCCCCCCCCCCAACTTGGCGCCCGGCGCCCCGACGGCGCCCGCCTGTGCTGCACCCACCCACGCTGCCTGGGTGGCCTGGCGCGTTCGGCGCCGTCGGAGGCGGCGGATGGGTACTCGCCTGACCCGGTCGGGACAAGGCCGGAGAGCTGACCGCAGATCGAGGGCTCCGGGTGTCGTATTTTCGGACCTGGAGCCGACGTCGAGCCTCAAAGAGCAGCGGACGGCCTAGCCGGACTAAGTCGGACTAAGTGTCGGGGATGCGGTTTCCAGATCGGCAATCCCTGCGATTAGGAGCCCTCTTACGAGCCGGCGAAGCACAAAGCGCGACACCCGAACGCTTCAAGCTCGAACATTTCGGCGGCTCTGAACGTTTACAGATGCCAGCGCTTGCAGGGCCCGGCTCCTGCTTCACTGCGTCGGAGCGAAAGCTCGCGAGATTCGGGAGGCGCTCATGTCACAATGAATGAATGCGTCTGCTTGGGACGTCGTATTCGATCGTGCTTCCTTTGCAGCAAATGTAGAGTGCCTAGAAAGCGATTGAGTTCTCCGAGGGTGCTATTTCAAACGTATTATAATTAGTATTATAATTATATTTGTAACCATAGATGAATATATGACACGCAGTCTTTTTTGTATCTAGTGTGTCACATTGAGGGGTTTAGGGCTGCATAAAAAGATTCTTCTGAACATTTGACAGATTTACGTATCGATTTATTTATTTATTAATTTATTGACTTTTAAATTATTTTTTATCTTTTAATTTATTGACTCGCTTTTAAAAGCGCGAAACTTCGTCTCCGTGTCAGTGTTCTGAAGGGTGGACATCGACGGAGCGACTCCGTCGCTCCTTCCTATCGAAGCGAGCGGTGCGAACGGCAGTGCTCGCAGCTTGGTATTTCTTAGGCGTGTTGAGGTTTTACCTGATTCGGCGGAAGTTTAAGCTTTGCTTATTAGTAGAGTGCCAAAGTTAAATGATTAAACAGCCTCATTTGCATAGCGGAAAAAGAGCCTGGGTTGTTAGTGAAGTCGGATGGATAACTCGATACACCGTGTGAAATAATGGTTTAATGCCAAATGAATCGGTACTGAGAGAGAGAGAGAGAGAATAGAGGGAGAAAGAAAGAAAGAGAGAGAGAGGGAGAGAGAGTGAGAGAGAGAGAGAGAGTGAGTGAGAGAGAGAGAGATAGAGATAGAGAAAGGGAGAGAGAGAGAGAGAAAGAGAGAAAGAGAGAGAGAGAGAGGAGAGAGAGAGAGAGAAAGAAAGAGAAAGAGAGAGAGAGGGAGAGAGAGAGAGAGAGAGAGAGAGAGGGAGAGAGAGAGAGAGAGTGAGAGAGAGTGAGTGAGAGAGAGATAGAGATAGAGAAAGGGAGAGAGAGAGAGAAAGAGAGAGGGAGAAAGGGAGAGAGAGAGAGAGAGAGAGAGAGAGAGAGAGAGAGAGAGAGAGAGAGAGAGAGAGAGAGAGAGAGAGAGGGAGGGAGAGAGGGAGAGAGAGAGAGAGAGAGAGAGAGAGAGAGAGAGAGAGAGAGAGAGAGAGAGAGAGAGAGAGAAAGAGAGAAAGAGAGAGAGAACTAGGGGAGGAGGAGTGTGGTCCAGCCCCGGCAGTTCGAGAGTCGGAGAGTGATCGATATGCAGTCACGTGATAGCTCAGGTAGCGACCGAGCTAGAAGCTACTACGTAGGTCTGAGGCTGACGAGCTAGTGCCGGCATAGCCTTTTGGCTGACTGATGGACTGCATGCGAGCGCACGTCCAGCTGCACTCTTGAGAGCTGGAATGCGGGCGGTAGCTTCAGCTGCACAGACGCGTATGAGTTGAGCTGAGCGGCCGATGGCCGGGGGAAGGGGCCGATGGCCGGGGGAGGGGGCCAATGGGCAGGGCCTGCTGGCCTGCCCGGTCAGCATCTGCGGCCTTGCCTGCCGCCCGCCGAGGAGGCGGAGGGGGGGGGCGGCCTCGCGTAGGTAGACATGAAGAGCTAACCCAGCATAATTCAATACTAGTAGCGATGTTTTGGCAATGTCTGCTTGGTTAATTAGGACAGTGGTTGGAGATCAAGCAGATTACATTACAGGCAGCTCGGATACGTCTTCAACCGAGGCAGCTCCAAGGAGCAGGGCGAAAAGCCGGATGTTGACGGATCTCTACTAGCTGGATTTAGGACCCCTCCCCCACGCTTTTTCCTTTGGTGAGACAGAGCGAGCGAGGCTCCCGTCCTCGAGATTGCTCGTGGCACCCGCCGCTGTCGCCAAGGCCAGCCAGTCCCCTTCGCCAGCCACTTGCCGCGAACCCACGCACAGAGCTACGCCACGACCGGAAAGCCTGCCGGCTCTGATTCCTGGCAGCCGCCGGCATCGGTTAGCAGAGCGACGGACGGCGGCTGTGGCTCGGGCCGTCGCCGCACGATACTTGGGCGGCGGGCTCAAAGTGCAGAGCTGGGGCGCGCTGGGCCGACCGACCGGCGGACGCCCGTCGCTGCTTCCTCGACCAGTAGCGATCGCTGGCGTTGCCGCCACCCCCACCCCAAATCACCGTCCCTTCAACTCCTACCCAACCGCATATCCTACCGTCGGTAGTTGAGGCCGCTCAGAGGGGATACACCTAGGTACCGGCTCGCCGAGTCGGATGATTGGAGCCACCCGGTGAGAGAGAGAGAGCTGTGCGCCCGAGCAGCGATGGGCGTTTCCGAGCTTGCGTAGATCGCTGACCTGAGTGCTGGCGCTTCTGCCGAGATTGCCGGCCGGCTGCCTAGCGGCAGCCGAGCCTATTCGAAAGCCGCTGGCGCGCGCGGCGTTTCTCTTGCGAGATAGCGCTCCGAGATAGCAACTCGCGCTGCTGCCCGTGTAGATAAAAGTCGGCTGGTAGCCCGAGCCAGGAGCCAGGCGCCGGCGAGATGGCCTCGGGCCTGAGGGTACCGCCTCAGGCCAGCCGGCCAGCCGGCTTGTGGGACGGCCTCTGATTCGTGGCGCGGTCCCGGAAATAACCCCTTGGCCCTTATAACGGGATTGCTGTTCGTGGCTCAGCGTGGCCAGCTGCTCTCCCGAGTGGCCGTCGGCAGCGCGCCGCCGCCGTCCCCGCCGCTCTTCCTTCCTGCCTCTGCTGCAGTCCTCTGCCAGCAGGTGCGCCCGCTGCCGACTCAAGCCATGACAGACTACGCTGGTGTCGCTCAAGTTATGGTCGACAAGGTGACCAGATACATCAACGACAATACAGGGGCGTGGAAGTTGGCCAAGAAAGCTGACTCGGTAAGAGTGACTGAGCTGTCGGCGCCGGCGAGGCGGGCGAGAGCTGGTCAAGCAGCAGCGGCGGCGCGCTCGTGAGCTCGCACCGTTCCTGCAGATCTGACGAGCGTCACCCCCCCCCCCCGCCCCGGTTCGCTAAATGCGCTCTCGCTCGCTGTCCGCAGGTGCCCGGCCCGGGTCCCGAGGCACCACCGCTAGGAGCATCGCGCTAAGCGGCAGACTGACGTTTTTGACAGACTCAGACTCCGTCCGCTCGCGCTCTCGTATCACCCAGTGCTCTGCAAGCTTCGCGCCGGCCGACACGAAACGCAATGCACGCCTGGACTGCCAGAAGTCAAACAACCTCGGGGCGCAGCCCTTTCTTCCCGCTCGGCGTAGCTCGCGCTCTCATTGAAAATGGCAAGTCTTTTGTGCGACTGCCGAGTCGAGGCGGCGGCAGCTCGGCGGTTTGAGTGAATGGCTGGCTTGCTTATGCAGAGACCCCGCGGCATGGTGGGTGGGTAGGTGGGTGGGGGTGGTGGCTGATGTACTCCCCCTCCTCGGAGTAGCGAGTTATCTTCTTTAATGCTCGTCCATTCTGACTACTGCAGTGCTCTGCTCCTCGCAGGACTGCTTGAAATTCTCTTTCTACCCAGGTGACGGCGAATAGGCGTGTAGTGTTCGGCAGGTTATGGTGGATGTCCCCTTGCCGGTTTCCTGCCCCCCCCTGTACATTGGGCACGTGGTGCCCAATGTACTTAATTGATAGCCGAGAGTGATAGCCGCTGGAGCTCTTCTACCGCTATACAAACGAGCCTGCTTAGTCAGCTTGCCTTTACCTTGAGCTTTACCTGGTTAGCACTTGGCTAGGCTGGAGTCCACGTGACAGTGGCAGACATCGGCCGCCTGCCCGAGCTGCTGGTAGGCTTTAATGAGTCAGGTAGCTCATCAATTAATACTGGGACTCTGGGTGCAGTTGCCTGCCCTCCTTTGCAGCTTCTCAAATTGCAACCAGCTGCTGCGACCGACCTCATAAAGTGTGCTCTTAAATCGCCAGGTTAATGGATTCTAGAGTCTCAGGTGTACGATTTCAGACATCGGTTTGGAGTTGAACAAATTGGTGACTGGGCTTGTGGTAAGTCTGAGCTCTAGCCATTGGGAGGAGCAGGAAGACATTTGGGAGAAAATTGGAGAAAGGATGAGAGAAATAGCGAAGAGCTCAAGCACGCGCGAGAGAGAAAGAGTGAACATATAGTAGAGAGAGAAGGAGGAAAAAGAGTTGTGAGAGAGAGAGCAAAGTGAATAAAAAATATGGAGAGGGTAGAGAAAGGGAAAGAGAGTGGAGAAGAGAGGGGGAGAGAGAGAGAGAGAGATGGAGAGAGACAGAGACAGACAGACAGACAGACAGAGAAAGAGAGAGAGAGAGTGCACCAGGTGTAAGACGAGCACATACAAATGCATTATATACATATAGACGGACTGGGAGAGACGAGTAGGCATGCTGGCTAGCGGCTGTGCTATAAGATCGGATCTAGAACCATGCTTCTGTAAGACAGTACAAGATCGAGTCGTGCAACTGCCTACTCCTGTGAACCAGTCGTCATATTTGCATGGCATATTTGCATTTTTAATCCTAGCTCTTTGCTTGGTATGACCGCCAGCCCCCTCTTGGCAACCTGCTTAGCCGTAGCCGCCGGTGCCACGAGAACCGAGTTCGCTTTCATTGCCTTTCGTCCTCCCTCGTCGGTTAGCTATCATGCTGACTCACAGGCCGGCCCCCGGTTTCATATCACTACTTTTCCAAAGTTGTGACCGAAGTGACAAATTTAAGCCCTGCCCTGCATTTAAATGACTTCGCGAAACAGTTGGGCTTGTTCCTCCCCCACCCCGAAGATAATGAGCACTGGTTATTTAAACTTAGCAAAGCAAGTGGTCCCTCTTGCTTGTACTTGCTGACGATCTCGTGTTGGTAGTCCATCCATTACGAAATCTAGTCGGCCGAACGTGATCGACAGAGAAGGTGATGGCAGTGACACGGATAAGACACAGCAATCTATTGGCAATCCTTGCTCAATTGTTAGCAGCTAAAGTAAAGAATAATGCTCAGCTCCAGAAATCCGGAAGGAAGAAGGGAGAGAGCGATTGAGCGTTGGCATACATCGGCTTGCATACATGAGCATACATTGGCATGCATCGGCTGGCATACATCGTACTGCAGCCGCATCGCTAGGCCATGCTTCGGGGTTCGCTACCACTACTGCAGCCTCAATAAGAAATTCGGTTCAGTTTTTGTCTTTTTGGTTGGCATACAGGTGTAACCGTGAGTAGTGTCTTCGAGCATGAGTCCGGGCATGGTCGTGCCTGCCAGGTACGCATTGCCGACTTTGCTTCTAACGTGGCTGCTAGCCCTTCCAAGCAGGCCCGGAACTGCCTCCCGCATGAATATGCAGCTGCAAAGGCCGTATGACATGCTTGGTCTGCACAAAAGGTCTTAGCGAACCATCAAAGCACTTCGCGTGCCGATATCTGAACTCCCTTACAGCTCGTCTGTCGCGGTGGCTGCTCGCATTGTCGCAGCATTATTCATTGTGGCGACATGATTAAGCCGAGAGCATGAGCTACTTGTGGCATCACCACCGGCTGCAGCCAAATCACCCGGGATGGAACGGAATTAAACAGGTCGCGCTGACTTAAGTGCAAGCCGAATGCTTCTGCCTTTCGTCACCGTACAATAGGCCCATCAGCGGTGCACTTGATCTAACCGGCTATGAAGCTTAGAAAAAACATGAGCATAAATAAAGCACAAATTAAAAAGCTAGCCGCTCATTTCGTGCTCAGCTGGTGACAATAACGCTACATCTGGTGGGCATGCACATTTTATTATGAATCTTTTTTGTCGGGACAGTTGTCGTTTGTGCTAATGGTGATACCCTTGCAGCAACCATTGTCATGGTTGTCACATTGGTCATGGTTTTTTCTTGTTTAGCGAGAATCTGAGGTGAGTATCTTTGGCTGGCTGAGCTTGTGCATAACTGGAGCCAAACACCGAACCCATCGTCCTGCATGCTGTGAATGAATGAGTCGGCTGGTAGCTCCTGCCTGTAGCCTCTCCTCAGAGATGGACCTGCTTGCTTAGCTTTGTATCAAATTACGCTTGGCATGCCGGCTGAGGGTAGGGCCTTCCGGTAGCACCTGATCCAGAAACTAGCTTCACATGCCAGGCCAGCGGCCGGCGGTGAGGCACCAGTTCTGGTGGCTAACAGCTGACTACAAATGTCCTGTGCTACTGACCCTGACCTCGAGCCTCCCCCTCACAACAGCACGGTGGCCTATCTTGCAAGCTGCTGGTGGAAGTGACACTCTGTGCATGAGGGATCCAGCTGGCTTGCATGCTTGGCCTTTGGTTGTGTGCTGCTGCTGCTGCTGCTCCAGCTCCAGCTTTTCAACAGTCTGGCCCAAATCTTCTCTCGATGTCGCCTGGCCTGCGCAATAGGAGCAGTAAATGGCCTAAGCAACAGCCTTTGGTCTTGAATATAACGTTAAAAAAAATGTTCCTTCCAGCACCGACGACCTTAACCCTTAACGAGCCGGGCGTTGTGTTTGAGTGTTTTGCCCTTGCTCAAAATGCTGCTTCATACGTCCTTGACTCCTCGTGCTCGGCTTCTGCTCCAGACGGAGCACAGCTGCTGTCTGAGTGCATTCTAGGTAAGATTCTAGCAGGCAAGTATGTGAATGAGGGTGCTGAATCAGCTAATTTTTAGGTTGCAAGTGGAGATTGAAGGCTAAAGCTTTGGGCAGAGCCACGCTATTCTCACCTATGGTGAGAGGAAGAGAGTGAGAGAAGGGGTGTCACAGTAACTCAGCCTGCAGGCTTTACGGACGTGCTGCTACAGCAGCAGTGCCTATAGGTCTTCTGTAAGAGTTCGTGGCCACCTGATTTGGAGCATCTAGCAGCCGATGTGCCGATGGTGGAACCGAAGAATCGATATGACGACTAGCAAGGCTGCCGTTGGTCCTGCCTGAGCCCAGATTATGGGTCCCTGGCTGCCAGCTCCCTAGCGTGAAACAGATTGTTGAGATAACAAATTGTTGACTGCAGACTTGAAGAGACTTCCCGTTGGCCCCAGGCTTAATTTCGAACAGCTGGATCCACCAGGAAATTCATGAGAAACCGAGCTCTGTGTACTTTTGCTCGTTGGCACTGCCTCTTTCTGCCGTCTAGTTCTTTTGGGAGAAGCTAACTGTCATGCTGTGAGCTTAATCGTGTCTGCTCTGTCAACGTCTACTGCTGCTGCTGGTGCCAGTGTTGGTATCGAATTATGTCCAGGTTATTACACCGAATGAATCAGCAGCTCCATACCCTCACTGTCATCCCTGCATGACTACTGCAGCACCAGACCACCCTGCTCTTCTCTCTCTCTCTCTCTCTCTCTCTCTCTCTCTCTCTCTCTCTCTCTCTCTCTCTCTCTCTCTCATTCCCCTTCTTCATGCCTGTCTCTACTGAGCTCGTCACTAAATTTGTCTCCCATGCTAAAACGACCACTAGTCCTCAGAATAATAATAATAATAATAGTAACACAATCAATAAAGCACCCCCAGAGAACTCAATCTCTTTCTAGGTGCTTTACATATGCTGCAAAGGAAACACAATAGAATGGTTAGTGAATCCCTGTCCCAATAGTTCTCCTTATAGGTGAATAGACTTGTTGCTGCCCACCCTAACAAATATTGTAAATTCAGGTATGTCTCGCTAACGTTTGAAGTCAATGCCCCTCAGAAAACAGCCGTAGCTAGGCTAGATCTCTCATTAAAAAGGCGACCTTAATTCATCGGTATTTAAGTAACGTTCATCCAGTCTCCCTCCTGCCATTCTTATCCAGGACACTTGAATGAGTGGTGATCCAACAGCTAAACAAATTCTTCAGTTCTTGAGATTTTGCTAGCAAGGTTTGACCGGGATTTGCAGCTAACTATTCCCGTAAACTTCCCTGCTGCTGGTTTGCAGTAACATTCTATACGATGTCAATCAGGTAGGGCCTCTCTGATAGTTCTGCTAGATCATATTTGACTCAATTGATCACGATAGCCTTTTGAACGGTTCGTGACACTGGCACTTCATCACCCATATTTTGGGTTTGACTCCTGTAGCAAGCGAACCTGTATTGCCAATTGCAAGCCTCAATTGCTCATTGCAAGCAGTATTAATAGCCGTTAAGTCTCTTCAGCTGCTATATAAATGAGGCTATTTGATCAGCTAATCTTTACTTTACCTTACGTTTAGGTATCACTGCAAAGCTCACTTAGAGCTGTCCGAGTGTGGATGTAAATGGCTGTTGGTCATCCGGGGAGACCTTACAAGTATGGGTTACCTCAAGGTTCAGTGTTAGGTCCTCCTTCTTTTCACTGGCTACTTACTTTCTTTGGCCAAGGTTCTCGTCAATAAAGATCTTGGTTTGTACGT
Source organism: Cristatella mucedo (assembly GCA_009760855.2). NCBI lineage: Eukaryota > Metazoa > Bryozoa > Phylactolaemata > Cristatellidae > Cristatella > Cristatella mucedo. The sequence goes on along the minus strand of WPIO01000063.1, from coordinate 2,272,937 downwards.
CTATAATAATAATAATAATAATAATAATAATGCACTTGATAAAGCGCCCTCAGAGAACTTAATCTCTTTCTAGGCGCTTTACATTTGCTGCAAAGGGAAATGCCGATGGCACTTAGCTCTACCTGCCCTTTGACCCTTCTCAGCTTTGCTCAGCATTCGACTCCGATGTGTACCTTGCTGTCTGCATGGGCAAAATTTGCACATTTGAATTAAGGCTAGCTTAGACAAGAGTACGACAGCCAAACTAGTTCCACGCGTTTTTTATTTCGCATCTAGGTTAGTTAAATTCACGACTCCTGGCCGATTCGCTTAATCGTCTGCAGCTGGTGCAAACTCAGCAGCTCCTCTGGTCTGTCGTCGATAGTATGGCTACTATGATGTGACATCACTTCTGTCTGAGCTTCGCTGGCTCCCTGTCAAGCATCTCAGCGACTTCTAGATCCTCTCAGTGCCCTAGAAGTCGCTTCTTTGGCTTGTGCTGGCCTATCAGTCCGACGTCCTCTTTCACGGTCCTCTCGCACCACCAGCTTCTGGACTGCAAGTCGTCATGCTGTTCCTCAAATAGAATTGAAATCTGTTTTTGATCGGGCTTTCAGGTTGCATGCAATGGAAGTATGGAGCTTGCTTTAGGTAATGGCTCACTAGGTAAGGCGGTTGCTTTTCACAACCTCGGCCCCGAGGTCGTGGGTTCGAGTCCTGCGGTGGGCGATCCTTTATCGCCACTGCAAACGGTGGTGATAGCCGTCAAGGCTCTTCTGTCAATGTACAAAATGAGGCTGTTAAATCAGCTATTTTTTTTACCTACATTGACTTTGCATCATTGCAGTCTCAACTAAATATGTGGCTATTCCGGTCAGCTATGCTTTCGCAGCGCTGGACTTGTCTCTTTTGTTCCTCTTTGAGTTGCATGCTTACCTATACATGAGCTAGTGCATGTTAACTAACCAGGCTCCTACTAATCAGTGGTCCTAATAAGCCTTGTGCACTTTTGCATGCTCGTCTAAGCATGGTATATTGCTTGTCACCAACTCTTGCAGCGAGCTGTAAAGTGCCTAGATAGAGATTTGGTTCTCACAGTGCTATCTAAAAACTTGCGACTTGTAATGAATCGGATCGCTTTTACGTGCTTCTCGGTGCAATACTGGACGAGTTTTGCGCATCTGTCCAAAGTCGGCTGTCAATTTTTATTTATTAGCACTACTTTCATTCATCACTAATGACACGTTTGTTATACTATTGTCAGCACTCTTAAGAAAGATGGGATTGCATGCATAGCGGTACCACTCAGATAGGGTTCATGTATGGAAAAGCTGCTATCTTTGCATGAATGTACCGCATTTCTTTAGTAAGGGCTTATATCAGACGTCTGTAATGGTCCAGTGTCAATCGTTACATACCGTCTTGGTTATACAGGGTAGGTAGGAAAGGCATGTGGCTACAATTCAACAGCCCTCTGGGCTCCAGGTCGGTACAGAGGGATTCTGAGGTATCTGCCAGCTAGAGGTCTCTGCCACCAAATCTGAACAGTCGCAAATAGGCTGATTTGCAAAAAAATGTATTGTGTTTTTTATTGGATGGATGAGAAGTTGGTATAGGATGTATGTGAGAGGTCTATTTGAGGAGTTTCGTTTGGTTGCATTAATCCTCCTTGAATGGCTTGCGTAAGGTACAATTATGTAGCATGCCCCAAATTCCCGATGTAATGTGTTGCAACTTTTACCGGTAATGAGACAGAAACTAAAGTGGTGATAGTGATTATCTTCTAAGCGACAGCATGGACAGTTGGCCGTGGCTGGCCTTTCTGATTTTATCGGCCATCTTTCAGCGTAGTCTGGCATTTTTATGGTTCTCCATGGCAGCCACGATCAAGAGCTCTTTTGTACTCGTGCGACCAGTACAATAGGCATACTCCGAGTTCGGAATTAATGCTAATATTCTCTCCTGGTTATCCATTACCCAATCTAAATGTTGCCTACTGTCCGTGACAATAAGTAAGAGATTCGCGACTGTCCGAGCTATGATGGCTTTGAGAAGGCATCTACCCTAGCAGCATGTCACTTCGACGCTAGCCACAATGAGATGAGCCGAGCCAAGGGATGCCAATGTGGGCACTGGCTTGCATGGTTTGCTGGGTTGTTCGTGAGAGGAAGTTGACCTACTTTGTTAACGTCCAGTGACACACAGGCTGGTGGCTGATTAAAGTGGATTAGATAGTTGGTCGGTCCTTTGATAGTGGTTTCAACTTGCTGGCCAGTCCTAGGTAGCTCATTTATTCCCACCGGTTTTCAGCACCACCAGCAAGGCGTTTTTGCAGATTCAACAACCTCATCAAATAGCAGCAGAAGAGCGTTAGCAGCAACGCAGCTTGCAGTGGTCAATAAAGGAATGTCCTTCGCAGGACCCAAACCCAAGACCTGGGTAGCGAAGAGGGAGTACCTTGAACTGGGGGTGGTATTTTGGGGTGCACCCTGCCGCACAGGTTGCCCACCTGCTTCGACCATGCTGCACCAGCGTAGACTTCCTGAGCAAGCTGAGCTTATCAGTGCTCTTCAAGTGGCCTCGCGATCAGACACCCCCCCCCATTAAAAGTCACCACCCCCACCGATTTCCCACGTGCCGATCGTGTCGGCATGCTGTGAACATTTTCTAGCTTTTAGTAGCCATATGTCGGTCATCTGCCTAATCCAAGAATGAGTGCCCCCCCCCAGGGAGTCTGAACCCTGAACCCTGAAGTCGGATGGGGCCGAGAAGACATCTCGGGCAACCCTTGCGATAGGCTACTGAAATCTTCGGTGGGGGGGGAGGGTGTGGTCTGACGGCTGGACGAGCATTCACGTTGTTTATTCGTATTAGTATTATTATAAATATCATTATAGTTATTCATAGTGTTCAATTCATATTGTTATTTTCAACTGCATTCTTTAGCTGGTTTGCTGGTCCTACTCTTGCTCGTCTTATTTGCCTGTCTGTAACCGGCTCGTATTGCAAGCTCGCAGAAAAAAGCTTTGTTGAACGAAGCGCCTATAAAGAGACTGAGTTCTCTGAGGGCGCTTTATCAGGTGCATTATTTTTACTATTATTATTAAAAGCAGCTAAGCTCTCACCGGTCTGTACCTGCATTCGGCTCTTTAACCGGTGCTTGAGGGAAAGCAGTGCTAAAAGACAATGACTGCGGCTGTAAACTGACGATCGGCTATCGGTTAATAGTGTTTTTTCCCTGGTCTCTTTTTCATGGGGGGAAAACCACAAGTTCTAGAGCTCCAGACTAATGTGTAACGGCAAGGACATCGCTGTGTAGACCAGCCAAATGCCTAGACGCCCAATAACCTTGCTATAAGTAAAGGGGGTTACGGGAGTGCCCTTGCATATCGTAATTGACCTTGGACCGGCAAAGTAGGCATCTTGACCTTGCTGGCTTGATTCATTGCTATCGCTAGATAGCTCTCGACCCTTGGGTTGCCAAAGGCAGCTCGAAGAGTTACTCACCACAGGACGCATGAAGCACCAGATGTTATGAAGCTATGTTATGAAGCTCTGGCCGAGGTCGTGGGCTCGAGCCCTGAGGCATATATTTGTGAAGCACCTGAATAGAGATTAAGTTCTCTTAGAGTGCTATATAAATATATTTAATTTTATTTCAATTTAATTTTTTGAACCTCCTCCGGGCCCCCCCCCCAGACTCGGACCATTCCTGTCAGCCACCAGTCCCAACCAGTGAAAACTGATGACGTTGCCTCAAGTTCTCGTGTGCCTCGACCAAGAACGCTCACCAGTGTAGATACAGCGCAGAGAGGCAAACTTTAGCAGGTGGCGCAAGGGGGCTGCCGACGCTGATGCTGGAAAGGGGACTTTCAGAGACCGGAAAGGGGCTTATAGAGGCCGGTAAGCAGGCCGTTGAGGTGGCCTCATCCGGGGTTGTCGCCACTTGTAAGTGATGAAACCGAGGAAGCTTCTGCTGCTAGACAAAAAATGAGGCTATTGATAAAGATATGTAATGCATTGTAATGTATCTCCATGTGCAACTCCACAAAGACCACGTGGGTGTTACGCAGGCGAGTTTTGTATAGGGCACTTACAGCCTAAGCGGCTTTTGCTACGCATTCGGTAGCCAACGCACTCCGTCTCACGAAACAAAGAGAAAGTGAGAAGCATAGCAGAGTCAGGAGAGCAGTTGAGGTAGTGAGCAGCATGGAAGTAGCAGCTCAGGACCGCTGAAAAGGATGAGCCATAGTCGGCAGCAGTAGATTAGTTGTCGTTGAGTAAGAATTGTGGAAGTGAGTTCCACAGTCTAGGACCTGCAGAGCTAAAGCTTCTGTCGCCAACGGTCTTTAAGCAGAGGAATGGAACAGCTAATGTATTGTCCATACAGAATGTGAAGGCACGAGGAGGCTGAAACTGGTACAGCAGTTCAGCTAGTTATGGGGGAGCCCAACCGTGGCAGGTATTGTGGGTCAGCGTAAGAACTTTGCTCTGTGTCAGTTGATCAACCGGCAGCCATCCTTGCTCTTTTAGCAAAGGAGACATGTGCTCAAACCTCTGGGGCTTGAAAACTAGCCTTGTAGCCTTATTCATAGTCATCTGAAGTGGCCTAGTTGCTTTTTTTGGCAGCCCAGCCAAAAGGGAATTACTATGATCAAGCCGAGACAGAACTAAGGAGCTAGCTAAATTTTTTGCAAACCACCGGATACTCCAAAATATATTCTATTTCATCTATTCTGACCTGGGGTGTGGCCGAGATGTGGCATTAGCAGTGCCACATGAAAGGCTGTGGTTTGGCTATTTTTTTACCTTGTATTTGTTTGCCTTTCTCATCCTACTAGATAACTTCTTGTTAGACTACAGAGAGTTCTCCTTAGAGGTTTTCCACCCTCATTGGTGGTATCATTGAAGTTGCTACTTGGGCAGTCGTGTTAGCTTGAAAAACTCCATTCGTGTGGGTTTATAGTTTATATTTTAAAGCTCAGGTACTAGCATGCTGCTTAATACTCCACATTGTGTCGTGCCACGTGACCTAGATTTCGAGCACCACTTTCTCAAATACTTCATTTTAAGAATTCCTTTTATTATATTGGCTAGGTCAGAAAGAATTATTCACTTGCTCACAATAATAACAATAATAATAATAATAATAATATACAGTGCCAAAGAGAACTAAATCTCTTTCTACGCACTTTGCATATTGTAAAAAGGAAGCGTGTCGATTGGTTTGCCATAACATGCACAGTGTCGTCACTCATAAGCAAACAAATGACAATTACCCCGAACAGAAAACTTCTTTTTAATATCTTCAAGTCAGGGGATGTAGCTATGTCCGTAGGGAGTGAGTTCTAGCTTTAAACCAGACGAACTGAAATCATAGCTCTCATCTCGCCTGGGCATCACTGGCATCACTGGCTCTGCAATGGTTCAGGTCCTATCTCAGTGGGCGACTCCAGAGTATTGACGTGAATGGACAAAGATAATCTGAAGTACCTCTGAAATATGGGGTACCTCAGGGCTCCGTGCTAGGCCCAGTTCTTATCACGGTTTATGCTCTCCCTCTTGCTGATGTGTTTGCCAAGCACAATCTAGGCTTTCACTTCTATGCGGATGGCACTCAGTTGTACCTTTGCTTTGATCCCTCCCAGCCTTCGAGCACCTCAAATTCTCTCAACTCAATTGCTGCATGTATGGATGACATCTGCACATGGATGGCAGCAAATTTTCTAAAACTAAGCAATGATAAAACTAACTTATTAGATATGGGCAAACCCAGTGTGATTCTGAAATAGGAAATGCTAACGCTCAGAATTGGCTCTGCCAGCATATCTCCTGCTGAATCAGCTCGAAATCTAGGTGTCATGTTCCAAAGTGACCACTCGTTAGACGACCACATCAGCTCCACAATCAAGTCTGCCTACTTTCAGCTACATAACATTGCTACAATTTGGGCTTATTTAGATAAGGATACCATGTAAGTTGGTCCATGCATTCGTGACATTCCGTCTTTACTTCGGTAGCTCACTGCTTGCTGGCCTACCGGCATGTGCAATCAGGTGCTTACAGCTGGTGCAAAACTCTACAGCTAGGCTTGTCTGTCGTGAACGTCGAAGTTGCCACATCACACCACTTCTTGCCGACCTGAAGTGGGCAGCAAGTCAAGCAACGGATCGACTTAAGGTCTTGTCGCTCACTTTTAGGTCCCTTCATTCTTTGGCTCCAGCCTATCTCTCAGATCTACTCCCCCACCAGGCCAAGCATCGTACCGCCTGCTTTTCTGAATCCAACAGTTTACAATACCCCGTACAAACCTCAAATCATTTGGAAGCCGTGCATTTAGCTCGTATGCTCCCAAAGCCTGGAACTCCCTCCCGACCTGCGTCAGAATATCCCCTGACTTGACCACATTTAAAAAGAACTTAAAAACACACCTATTTAGGATAGCATTTAGTGGGTCCCTATGCATTGTCTTTCATGTGCTTATCCTCGCTGACACTGCTCATGCTGCCACTAACCACAATTGCATGCTGACCCTGTGCATGTCATCCCTAACCATGTTATTCATGTTGTTTATCAAGCATGATATTACTCACCATTCAATCACGTTTCCCTTTGCAGCAAATGTAAAGCGCCTTGATAGAGATTGAGTTCTCTGGGGGCGCTTTATCAAGTGCCTTATTATTATTATTATTATTATTATTATAGCCTCGAAAATATTGTAGTTGCTTACAGGCACAGCATAATGACTTGAGTCGGATGAGTGGATGGCTCCTCAATTATTTGGAATTGGTAGGACAGCGCAAGAGAATTACGGGACCTAATAATGAGTGACAGAGCCTTGAAGTTAATAAATACACTGATTGATGAGGAGCCAGTACAGGTCGATGAGAATGTGGTGAGAATGTGGAAATTTTCTATGCTTACGACAGAGAAGCCTTGAAGTTGCAGAGTTCAACGCCAACTGTTAGCATCTTATTGAACTGGCATGAGGAACTGCCAGTACTGAGTTACAGAAGCATACATGGAATGCCATGCGCTAATAGACCCGCTCGGCTGCGGTATTCTAATCTAAAGAGCTCGAGCTTTTGTAATGGTACATAGCTGAAAGTAGGCAGGTTTGACTGTGGAGCTGACGGTGTTCGTGGTCTGTTTGGAACATGACACCGGATTACGTGCTGAGGCTACAAGAGATTGCTGACCGAGCTCATTTTAAGGGTTCGGCTTTCCATGGGCTTGCGAGTAACACTCGGTTTTTCTATAACTAGTAAGCTGGGTTCATCTTCATTCAATGCACTGTTTTTGCAACTAGCGCAACACCATCGATGATGGTTGTTACCCTGGTTACAGCGACATAGATAGGCACCCTGAACATAGACACCCTGAACACCCTTTGTACGACTCTACTTCCACCTTCCTATCATTTGCTGCCCTGGCAAGCGTACGGTCTGGTCCTCTACTCGGATTAAGCTCGGATACAAGTCCGATTGGGTATACCGGTATTCCTTATTTCGACAAAGCAATGCTAATATTTGCATATGTCGTTATGACATTCATTGTCAATGTCGTGCTTCAAAAACGTTAGAGATTTTGTCTGCACAAATCATTACATGCAATCGCCAGTAGAGTGAATACAATTGATCCTGCAGTGTCTCGATGATAAAAACAAATATGATTTTGAACTGTCAGCCAGATTTATGAAACGTTAAAGTGCCTCAAAAGGCTATTGTAGTGCAGGAAACAAATTAGATAATAGATTGTTTGTGCCGCTTTATGTATTTTAACACATGACTGCTGCCAGAAATCAAATGCCAGAGTCAACCAACTCTTTCATTTGGAATGATTATTTTTCTGAGAAGTGTATGTGTAGCCGTGATGGCACACTAGGTAAGGCGGTTGCTTTCATGACCTCGGTCCCGAGGTCGTGGGTTCGATTCCTGTGGTGGGCGATTATTTATCGCCACTGCAAGCGATAGTGACAGCCGTCAAGGCTCTTCTGTCGCTATACAAAAAGAGGCTGTTAAATCAGCTAGGATTTATTTGGTTGAGAATGATGAAGACTCACAACGTTTGCTTCTTCATACTAACGTTTGCTAGTTATCAACGGGTAATAGCCTGATTTTTTTAAAGTCTTTCTTACATTGATATGAACTTGTTTAAAGTTGCAGTTGCTTTCTTCGCGGATATTCTCAAAGAGATGAGGCCTGACAATATCTAATTATTAAGAGTTATACACAAAGTTCCACTGACACGAATCTGATGTTGCAAGGAAATATGGTCAGTATTACTAAGGTCAAATCTGTAGCTCCCACGATTATTTAAAACCATTTCAATTACCCCCGGTTCTTTGCGCAGGGGTTAGGTGCTTGCCTTCACGACCCAGGTTCTGGGTTCGAGTCCTGCCGCAGGCAATATTTTATCGCCCACTGCAAGTCATGGGTGATAACCATTAAAGCCCATCTGCAGCTATATAAATGAGGCAGCTGATCAGCTAACCTTTTTTATTCCAGCAAAATGTAGGTCATCGGGAACCACGACTACTCCCATCATTTTCGAAACTAGTAAAGAAAAGTAGCCCTTTAGATAAAGATCCGGGGATTTTTCACAATCGCTTGGATAATGTACATAGTTCTATTGTGTGAGCAATGTAAGGATCTTTTTGTTAGACAGCTGCAATAGGCGATCGATCCATTTTCTTTCAATGTTTGGAATGGTCAAGGAAGAACTACTTAAGCTGCAAAATAAAGGCGAGTCAAAGCCAATATGCAGTTGATTTCTCTATTCTAACCAAAACCTTCGGTAGGAAACCTGACCCAGAATTTGTGTTTGGGTAGGGAAGTTCTCATGACTTTTTTTGCACTATGAACTGTGGCTAAGAAGTTCACATTTCCATCATACTATTCGGGCAGTGCAAGGTTTTGGTGTGGAATCTAGCATGTCTCCAAGCAAAGTTACGAACTCCAGGGTACTGAACTCGTTGACTTTTGTTCATGTTCCAATCTGCTCTAGCAGCACTGATAGTAGAGATGGTAATGAAACTCCCCAAAGTTGCCGTCCAGCTCAAGAGGCAGTTTCATCGTAGCCCGTAGGCATGGTACCACTTACCATCCGGAGTCCACCAAGGACACCTGCTAGACTGGCTTGTGAGTGAAGCAGGCCGCCAGGCTGTCAAGGTTAACTGCTGTCATTACTAGCACATTGAAGCGATTAGAGCGACAGCTCTACTGTCCGGCTTAGGGATGGTTGCTGACATGAGGTAAATTAGAGCAGTCGAAGGTGCTTTCGAGACCTGCCACTCATTTGCTTCAATGGGAAGCAAAGGCTGAGTTAAGTCCAGCTGTCTTGGCCGTTGCAGAAAAGCATCCTAATATGGTACAGGCCTTCGTCGGAGTTCAGCGGAAATATGTAAGTAACCTGGCGGTCCAGCAACACTGGCTGCAGCATGCTCTGCTTGGGACCTCTGTGCTCAGCCTTATGTTAAGCTAGACTATCGTGATCCATGCTCTGCTCCTATTGCCAGAATTAACAATAATAATGATAATAATACATTTTCATAGCATCCCCAGAGAACTCAATCTCTTTCTAGGCACTTTACATTTGCTGAAAAGGAAGCACGATCGGATGATAGTGGTAGCATGGTCAATGAAAACAAGCATAACATGATTAGAGGTGACATGCACAGGGTCAGCTTGCAAATATGGTTAGTGGCAGCATGCACAGTGTCAGCAGTCATAAGCAGGCAAAGGACGAATCACACGGGCCCACAAAATGCTATGATAAATAGATGCATTTTTAGCTTCTTCAATGTGATCAAGTCAAGGGATGTCGTGCCACCAGTCGGAAGTGATTCCGGGCTTTGGGAGCATACGAATTAAAGGCATTACCGAGGTGTAAAGTCGCATGTTCAACGATCTGGTGAAGTATCCTGCACAGTTCTGAAGATGTTTTGTTTGAAGGAGTAATTTGGCCATCCAGAAAAGTTTAGTTTGCATTGTTTTGATGATGCCGTCACAAACTATCTTTCGAATGTGGTGACTATGTCGGAATCCGGAAGTTGCTTTCACAGTCACCAAAGCAAACTCAGTTTCTTTTCTTAAAGCAAATTTTGTATAGCACATATCAGATGCCATCAGAGCAATTTTTGTTTCGAATTCGTGCCAAAACCAAATGTGGCCTCACAGAATAAAACAGTAGCGTGCATACGTTAGACTTGCCATTCACCACGGGATACCTTGTGAACATATCCGAAGCAGGTGGGCTCATAACGGTGGCGTTTTAGAAATATAAGATATGTTCTGCTCGAAAAGCATGCCTTTATCCAAAACGGGTCTTTTTAAGTCAGGCTTTTATAAGCTGAATGTATAGTAATGAATTTGAACCCCTCATTTTCACCATCCTGCTGCAGACTTGCAGTAAGCTTCCCGATTGCTCCGATACGGTGAATGGATGTTGGGGCAATGGCCTATTCGCTTTTCAAGCAGTTTTCAAGCAGTTTTCCAGCCGTTTTGGCAAGTCACTGTTGCTTCCTAAGCTGCATGGGTCAGTGAGATGGGATGACCCTATTGGCTGCCACAGTGGCTGAGATGCATAGCTGCCCTTGCTTAATGCTTTTAACTGCTCAGGCGATTGCCGAAGGGAGATAATCTGCTGCTGCTGCTGACGGCAGCTGCAATTGTGGTTCTGCTCTGATGATCGCCTGCTCAGGCACCTGAGCAGCCGGCACAGCCTTGGTCTTATCTCAGCTGTAAGATGCTGGCACTTCACGACCCAGGCAGGGGTCTTGGGTTCGAGGTCTGCAGCAGCCGAGCCTGCATTGACCACTGCCAGCAGCGATGACTGCCGTTGAGACTCTGCTGCTGCTACATGAATGAGACTACGGTGGTATCTCGCACGAGTTTAATTTGCTTCGGGCCGGAGCTCGTAACTGAAATTACTCATACATTAAATCAATTTTCCCCAGTGAAAAGAATTAAAATGCCATTAATCCGTTAAGGACGCCCAAAACATACACCGATTGTTTATTGGCTGAGCCTTTACACGACGCCCCGATTGCTATCAGTTATGCGATGAACTCTCAAACGACAATATTGCCTAGATTGAGTACAGTATGTACTTAGCTGTTCCTGCGGTATTCGGATTTAACACCGGAGTCTGGCGATCTTGTGCGTCCAAGCACCGAGATGGCTCGCTGTAGTCTGTCCGGAATCGAACCAACAGGCCTTCAGCTTGGCTTCACACCCGGGTCGTAGGACAGCGTCTTGCAACTGAGAGTCGTTTGCTGCCCTACCCATATTGGTCTGAGTAACCGCAAGCAGTGTGACGTTGGCTGTGGCAACTAGTGGTGGAGTATCTGAAGCTGACTGTAACCCAAATTTTAGCTCACGACTCAAAGCAAAAAATCCGAGAGAGAGAGAGCTCCTATCTTGAAAAACTCGTATGTCGAGATGCTCTTAAGCCGAGGTACCACTGTATTTGTGCCTTAGCAGTCGCAGGCATGCTTGTTTGCGTGTGAGTGAACACACGCATACACTCACTCACGCTCGAGCGCGCACACACACACACACACACACACACACACACACACACACTGGGAAGCATGTGGCCGTGCACCAGGCTAATAATGTTGACTAACCCGACTGAGGGTAGCTCAGTAGGTTGGCCTCATCTATCTGGGTGCAAAATCATCCTGCGGCTGGTGCAGTTGTCTTTATTACTTCCCGGCAAGAGTTGAGGCAGCCACAGAAGGCAGCAAGTGCGAGTGAAGAAAGACAGAAATGCAACACTAGCAAGAGAGAGTGTTTACACTGGCTAACCGACGTGCGTCTTTGTCTTTGAGATCGCCCTTGATGTCAAAAAGCCAGCTAGGGAAAATGCGATCAACAGTCCCTCTCTGGCATACTGAATCTGAATCATGTAAACCTCCGTGGTCCAGAATAGGTAGCAAGCCCTTTGGCTGAGGCTACGTCAGTGTTAAGGCTGAGGCAAGAGATGGCCTTTGAATTAAGCATAATTTTGGTTAAAATGCACTTTTCGTCTCCTCCTTTGCACCACTCCCAATAAGGTTGCTGTCCAGTTAGGTGGTTTCACTGGTGGCAAGTAGAATCACCTCCCCCACTTCAATCTTTGGGATGATTTATTGCTGCTATCAGCCGTAGCATAATTGAACCGAATCGTTGGTTGATTACTTTGTAAACAATTTTACCAAATTAGAGTTTAGGAAGGGACTAGATAAGCGAAGTCAAGCAATCTGGCTCATACCTCGAAGATGAGATTCCAGCTCTAGTCAAGGCTAACCTGGTTAAGGCTAACTTTTTGGTTAACCTTTTAATTAAAAACTTAATTGTTGCAGTAGCTGTTTAACTAGCTGCAGCTTTCCTTGTCGTAGGTGAACGTAAGGGCTCAAGTTATATTCTATAGCTGGTTGTGCTGCCTTTAGCTGAAAGTAGGAGTACACGGTTGCGATCGTTGTTCAGATACAGCTGGCAAGTGGACTTTCTGCTATGCCAACCTTGGCTGTGGTTGGCTCACTGTCACCTATGTTGCCCAAGCCTGTAAGCTTGTTTTTTGCTGGAATGACAAGAAATGACCAAGATGCTCTGTTGCGTGTTCTCAGCAGAAGCTCAATGTCAGGTACTAGATGTACCTTGGCTGTTCAAAAAGGTATTTTTTTCTAGTGACTTGTATGTCCCCATTGACCTGTGACCTTGTCCTGTCACCTTGCTTCTCTCCTTTCTGCCCTGCTCTCTCTCTCTCTCTCTCTCTCTCTCTCTCTCTCTCTCTCTCTCTCTCTCTCTCTCTCCTGCACTGGAGCTCATGGGTATGCCTACCAATGAATTGCCTTTGCGATTTGTCCGATTTGCACGATCGATTTTGTTGTAGCTACAAGTCTGAATGCATAGTCGATGCCAGTCCCGAAGTTGTGTTCCAATATTGTGACCCCAAGCCAGATGGGCTTCGACCTAAGTACGACCGGGCTCTTAAGGGCTTGGAGATCGTTGAACGTGTACAGGCAGCAGCACCGGTAAGTGGCACATCTATATACCTGTAAGTACATACTGCATGCGGAAAGAGTGATGTGCTAGTTGTAAACATGGCTAAGCAGGGTGCCCGTGCTTTTATAAAGCTGTTTGAGCACAGCTTTCCGAACTCTCAGAACCCTTCTTTGCATGCATAGACACGCGCGCATACTCATAAACATGTGCACACACACACACACACACTCACACACGCACAGTCACTCACTCACCTCGTTGAGAGCAGAATGAGATCTAACACCGGTGTCTTCTGTTTTATCATGCGTTAATAAGTCCACCATGGTTCGTGCGCCGGTTGCCTTTTTTTTACCAGTTTTCTCAATCGCATGCTTTATTTGATGGGTGTGAGTAAAGACCTTGGTGCCAAGGAAGCTAATCTCATCCAAGCTGTGATGTTTTTGCACCAGAAACACCTGTTTTTACAAGGTCTTTTTCGGGTCCAGGGAATCAGCCTGAACCGGAAAGGGGGTCGACGGGCCCAAGCCCCCTTAAACCAAGTCACGGGGGCTGTTGGCCGCCGAGCTGCCCACCATTCCCTCGGGCTCCCATTATTGGCTGCCTATAGCTGAGTCATGGTTAGACCTCCTTCTTGGCTAAATCGCGGTTGTTCCCTCTGGTGGCAACTCGTTGATTATTAGGGTCTCGACAGATTTTGGATTGTTTGGGCCTTTTTCGTTTTTTATTTACTTTAGTTTTTATGAAACGATATTGAGCAAGATTAAAGCGGTTCCTGGCTTTGCTCATTTTTTGTCACCTGGCACGTGAAGAGGAGCCCTTCCCAGTTGGCCAGTGGCCATGTACATATGCATGGAGACTATTCATAAGTGTAGAGTAGTCATTCTTTTCGTGAGCATTTCCAAGCGAAATCTATGTTCCCAGCGATGTTGGAAAGTAGGTCTGTCAATACGCTTCATTGCGTGAAATCCGACAGGCAGTATGTCATGCTGGTGTAACACATGACACTTCTTTGGTTTTGCTTGCTTGATACCGTGCTTATGACTTAAGCTTGGATACTGATTCTCTTGCAGAAAGTGGTGAAGCATCTAAATTGACATTAAGTTCTCTTACGGCACTATACAAGCAAATTATTATTATTCTTCCACCAAGCTACAACGACTAAATGGGTGCTACACTGGAGTTTCCTATAGCATTCTCTAAGCTTAATTACCTTATGGCGCACGTACGATAGCCGACAGACTTCATCTGTGACGTATCGAATAAAAATTGAGAAAATTAGCTCGGCAGGAGAGAGGTTCGTGGAAGTGGGTACAACGGTGGTAGCAGTGCAGGGCGGCTATGAATGATATGCCAGAGCTGAGTGCATGAATAAGCATGAATCACTCGTAAATCACAGCCAATATTTTGATCGTTCTGGCCACTGCTGTATACAGAAATGCCAAGGGAGTAGACTTCAGTTACCCTCGGACGGTCCATCACCATTTTGTTTGCCCACCTTTAGTAAATCGTAAAGTGGGCACGTCAGCTTTGGATGTTTTTTCGGCTACTCGAAATACGCTTTCCTACTAGCCACTGGTTAGCTTTTCCGAGTCTTTCGATGTTGCAAATAGTTTAAAACTGTATGAGCCAAGTTATAACGAGTCTACCGGTGAGACGGTCCCGCTTCAGCCACTGTGTTCTGTCATGCTACACTGTCGTAAGATTCCTCCACAGAATACTCGAATTGGTGGAGCCCTTCCCCATCAATTTGTGTATATCATTAGGTATTAGCATCTATGAGGTAAAATGAATGATCAGTTTTAAAAAGTAATCAGCACAATGCTGGATCACAGTCTGCCGGTGGGCCGAACGGATGGCAGATAAAGAGGCGCAGCTGAGTTTGTAGTTCGCGAGTGATGGGCATTCGTACTGCCAAAAGATACTCGTCGATCAACATCGGCCCAGAGTGCAGTTCCTGAAACAGATAATTGTGCTTTGCAGAGGAAAGGGAGACAGAGACAGATAGACAGGCAGACACAGACGATGAGGGAGAAAAGAAAGCAATGGATAGTTAGTTATGATCCCAAAATGAACCCACCGACAGATGTCTACTTGTGTTGCATTTGCCGACGTCTAGGAAACCTTGCCCTTAGTGTGCAATAAGGGGTTCTCGTGCAGGAATCGTTTAGATTTAAATGGCTGCTATAGTGTTCTGTAACCCAGGAAATTTGTTCATCTGTCCCCTTTGTTGAACGAGTGTCAGTATGATTGCTATCGACCAAGCTCCACCAAATGCAAAGCAGATGCCTCAAAATCCTCGGCAGAAGATGCAATAGTGTAACATCCACCCGGTCCTGGTGGCTTTGTGGTTGCAGGAAGAGAACGCATGCGAACGATTAACTCACCTGGCAGCGCTTGTGCGTTGCTATGGAATGGTAAAATAAATTTTGGCAGGGATTGGCCAACCGAGTGTTGCTAGCTATGCATTAA
>WPIO01000063.1:2085000-2252500 GCA_009760855.2 Cristatella mucedo | reverse complement strand
TGAATGAATGCCACCTCTGTGCTCCCTAGCCTGCAGCTTGCTAGGCTGATCGTACACATGGGAAGCAGGGCAGGAGACAAGACAAGACCTCAAGCATCGAACCGTCCATGCAGTGCGATTCCATTCGGCACCAATATAGTCCGGCTGCTTATGCAGCACCCACGTTGCATTTCCGGTGGGGCATGGCGGCTGCATATGATTGTCGGGCTACAGGGTCGGTGCAGCCTGTCTTGGCCTGCGAATAAGGCTGGACAAGCTGTTTAGTTACTCTTGTCGGGCTACAGGGTCGGTGCAACCTGTCTTGGCCTGCGAATAAGGCTGGACAAGCTGTTTAGTTACTCTTGTCGGGCTACAGGGTCGGTGCAACCTGTCTTGGCCTGCGAATAAGGCTGGACAAGCTGTTTAGTTACTCTTGGCCATGCAAGAACAGCAATGGCAGAGGAATCGATAAAGGTGAAGGGCAGTCAGAGGAGGAATAGCAGAGTGAGACGGGGCAGCTCGGAGCCGAGGCTTAAATGACTACCCATCCCCCTTGAAGGCCGGTTGGCAAACGTCATCACTGTTAAAGTGGAAAATATGGTCAGCATTGTAGGCCATAGGCTATTTACTGCCATTGGAGGATAAAGAATGAGTCCGATCGGCAGGCATGAAGAGAAAGGCCCCTTGTTCGAACGCATGAGGCAGGAGGGGACTGTGACCTTTGCGGTGAGCCGTAATGGCACACTGGGTAAGGCGGTTGCTTTCATGACCTCGGTCCCGAGGTCGTGGGTTCGATTCCTGTGGTGGGCGATCCTGTATCACCACTGCAAGCGGTGGTGATAGCCGTAAAGGCTCTTGTGTCGCTATACAAAAAGAGGCTGTTTAAGCAGCTAGGTTTATTATTATTCTTATTATTATTGCTCGAAACGGCAGGCGAAAGGCTGGGCGTGGCTGACCTGCACTGGCTGGCCGACATCACATGCATGGGCAAGCGGTTGCGGTTTAAATTTATGTTGGATAGCCAGGAGCTGCTTCAGCTCGTTGGCTGGCAAGCTTTAACTTGGGGGGGGGGGAGCGACCGGTGAACAGACTTGACTCACCTACTGCCAGACGCTGCCTGAATCTACTGGTGTGCCATGCCTCCGACTCGTCCACTGCTCACCGGTCCCCACGGCTAGCTGTTGCATCCAGTGCGACTGGCTAATGGTGGCAGCAAAACGGAATAATTTGTAACTCACGCAGAGTTAATTACGACGAAGTACAGAGCCCAGATTAAGCTAAGAACGGAGCCACCATCTCTTAACATCGCCAGGGGCAGCCAGCCCGAGGAAAGCTGTCGGGCAGCCATGCCTCTCTTCAGCTGTCTGTCTGCCACTTGAAGGCCATCAACATTTTTCAGTTTGGGCTACTATGAGCTTGCCGTCGCAAAGGCTCGACACCCTCGGAGGTGCAGCTTTGGACTCTAGAATCTGAGTCTGCTTCTGGGAAAAGGCTGCCTGCTCTTTTTAAAAGAAGCTATAGAATCTTTATGAATGAGTTGCCTACCAGGATGCAGCTCTGACGCAAGGCTTAGAGGTCTGGAGAGAGAGGGAGAGAGAGAGAGAGAGAGAGAGAGAGAGAGAGGAGGGGGGGGGGGTCGCCGGGCCAGAAGAATACTTAAAAGGCAGTTCCTTCGGAGTGCCTTCACAGCTATAGTTCCGAGTCGGTTGCTTGGAGTTGATCCTCCGGCCGAGGAATTGCTAGAACTCTCTCTTAATTGGCTCGATAGGCTGCTAAGAAGCGACGACCGACGGTAACTAACCGAGAGGTAAGTCATCTGAGGATGTTAGCAGTCAACCTGGTTGATCCAGCGTGGGACCGCAGTGAGACCAGATGAGCACCATCGAATATTCCATGTGTTTCTACAGCAGGGGCAAGCACTCAACTATTAGACTAGGCTAGAAAGACAGCTCGAATGGCACCGTTGGTACATGCGTTCGGTGTCGGCTTTAAGAGGGCTATCATTTCTTTTTTGAAGAGTTGTTAAAAATCGGTACTTTGTTTTTTAGCCGGACTTGAGGACGCCTAGCTTGTGTCATGCCTTTAGTGCACTGCCTCGGGCTCTCCAAATAGAATTTCGAGTTTCTTTTTAGTGTGTCGAACGTGGCTTCGGTTGTTCGCTTTCGGCACCAAACCAATGGATTTGGAGGGAAAAAATGAGAGTTAACTGGTGGTTAAATCTATCGGTTAAAATAACAACAAGAGTTTAAATAACAATCTTTAGGAGGGCTGAAGAGATTTCCCAAGCAGATTTATAAAAAAAAAAATCATTGACCCTGACTAACGCTGCTCCAGGTTGAGGTTTAGACCCCTACCGAAATTCTGCCTACCCATTTAGTCAGTATCCTTCTGCCCAAACAACTACATGGACAGGGGTCTTGTAATCCTCCTCGCGTTGCTAGCTACACGAGCTTACCACCAAAGAGACTTTCACGAAGTTAGGTGTGAGTGTGTGAGTGCAGCTCTTAAGTCCGATGCCTTCTGCGAAAACTTTCACCGTTCTTGCTTGCCTGAG
Organism: Cristatella mucedo; assembly: GCA_009760855.2. Classification (NCBI taxonomy): domain Eukaryota; kingdom Metazoa; phylum Bryozoa; class Phylactolaemata; family Cristatellidae; genus Cristatella; species Cristatella mucedo. Next base: position 2,249,967 of record WPIO01000063.1, on the reverse strand, counting down.
GCATACTTGCCTTACTTGCAGAGAGCCTCAGAAGACCAAGGTCTACCATATCGCACAATGCGACATCGGAGGCATGGTGCCTCGAACTCTGGTAGAGTCATCTCTGCCGAGCGCGATCTCCGATTTCTTTACGAATCTCCGCTCAGCAATCCAGTCTTCTGAAGCGAACGGGCATTGATCGGCACATTGGCCGCGGCAGGAGAGCGGCCGTAGCGACAGTCGTGTGGCGGTCGCTCTCTCCTGTCAGGCAAATCGAGCAGCTCGAGCCTGACGAGGAGCTAGAGCAGACACGTCACCCGGCCGCTGCCAAGCTGCTTCGAGCCGCCTCGGCGGTGCCACTCCCTCACTTGTCTCACTGGACTTCCTTGCAATGCCAGCCTACCGAGTAATGCAGAGCCCGCGTCAGCAGCAGTCAGTTAGGCGACGACCGTCGTCTACTTGGTGCCTGAGCAGTGACATTGTCCCGCAAGCTGCCGTTCTGTCTCGGCTGAGCGAACTATCGCCTGCCGCCGAAACTGTTTAATTTATGTCGTGTAATCAGACGCTTGTCAAGCGCACCTGCCGGTGCTACTTCCAAGTAGCTGCACGAGTACATTGCTTAACTAAATACGGAACTAGGAAGCCTAGGGAGCGAAGCAGCGTGTGAGCATTGTTCTCGCAGGAGGCTTGACTGCCAGGTCGACCGATGGGCGCTTTGCCACCGAGGTCGAGGCGTCGCCCTCTTCAAGGAATCGTAGGCTGCAAGTTTGCGTAGCTGAAAGAATTAGCTGCGGAGCTGGGATTGGTGCCGCGCTGTCGCTCTACGACATTAAATGAAGCGACTGTCTGGGCACCTCGGAGTGCCGGCTTAAAGTCCACAGTGAGTGGTAAAAGCCCCTGCCCCTCTCGAGATGATTTAAGACCAACCAGATGGCGCAGCTGTAGCACGTCCTTCCTCAGAGGAGACTGATATAAGCGGCCAAGCTGCTTTTTCGAGCGTTGTTTCCTCGCATGCCCGCAGGCCAGCATATGGGCACAGGAGCTGGCACGAGCTGTGGCTTGGCAGGTGTCAGCTGGGGGGGGATGCCCGCTGCAACTAACTCAATCACCCTTCGGGGGTGGGTACTGCCGGTTAGTCGTGCCTGCTCGAGTGACTATCCAGTGTGTCATTCCAGCTGCCTCCCTGACGCTGGAGTAGCAGGAAACTTGGGCTGTCAGTAGGCTAGTGGGCTTGGTGCCCGAAGACTCTCTACAACCACACACTGTAGCCCGATTAAGGGTGGGGGAAGCTGGAAATCAACCACCTTTTTGTATAACTTTTAGCTTTTGTATAACTTTGAGCTTGCGGTAAGGTCTACGTATAAGTATGCCTGCAGCTACTGTCCAACGTATGCAGCCCAGTGGAAAGTTGCTAGGCGTGTTCCTGTTTCTCCACTGAGGCAAAGACTCAGGTTTTTTCCTGCTCTGCTTGCCAATATCCAACGTATTACCTACGGTCTCGTCCCGCCCCCTGCCACTTGGTTACAAACAAAATTGAGTGTGTGTAGAGCATCATGTTGACATCTTTTCACAACATTGCACGGCATAACTGTGTGTCTATCAATTCATTTTAGCCAAGGCTAATTCCGCATTGTCTATAGTCCTAGTCGAATCACCGATCAACAATCCGGAATTTCTAATGCCCACACTACTGATCATCTTAAAAAATTGCCTCTTTTTGTAGAGTAGCAGGAGAGCCTTAAAGGCTATCACCACCGCTTGCCGCAGTAAAGGATCGCCACGCAGGATTCGAGCCCACGGCCTCGGGACCTCACAAACAGGCATACTGCCCTCTAATCCCAATGGTGATTTAACTTCTCCAAAGATTCCGAGGGCAAAGATAGAACGGATTATGGTCTCTACTCCCATCAGTGTCGTCCCTGCCGGACAGCAACCACACACCGCCCTTTTTTTTCTTTCTCCTTCACGACCGTCTCTATGTAACTCGTCGCTAAATTTGTCGCACGTGCTAAAAAATAAGACCGCCAGACGTCTTGACCCAGTTCCAACAGATCTCCTTGTGGGTGCGTAGCCCTTTTTCCTTCCGCCGGAACAAACGTTCCACTTGCTGGTGAGGTCCCTGCCCCTCTGAAACTAGCTGCAGTCAGGCCATTTAGTAAAAATCCAACATTAGATCATCAGAACCCTCAGTAACTTCAATCTAGCCTCCCTTCTGCGATTCTTATCCGAGACACTTGAATGAGCGGTGGCCTAACAGATAAACGATTACATCAGTTCATCAGATCTTGATTGCAAGTTCCAATCGGGATTTAAAGCTAACCTCTCCGAGAACACTGCTGTAATATGCATTTACAACGACCTGCACGATAGTGATCGGGGTATAATTCATTTGTCGGGCCTCTCTGCTATTTCTCGAGCATCATCCGAAAGCATGTGACACAATTGACCACAAGCTCCTTTTGGAGCTCCTCCCGACCTTGGCCTTGGTCTTGTCGGCGCAATGCTACAACAGTTTAAGTCCCACCTCTTTGAGAAACGTGTGAATGTAGATGTAAATAGCTGAAGGTCATCCGAGGAGGCCTCAAAGTTCGGGGTACGTTAGGGTTTGGCCTTAGGTCCCCTTCTTTTCACCAGCTACACTCTCCTATTTGCCGATGTCTCCCGCCGAACACTAGCTTAGCTTCAATTTCTAGGCCTGTGCCAGTCAGCTCTTTTTAACCCTTCCGAGACCCTTCTCAGCCTTGTTTGGCATCTGACTCGTTTAATTCCCTTGCAGCCTTCTTTGACGGCACTCGCTTTTGGGTGGCCGCTTGCGTTCAGAAGCTAAGCGACGATAAGACCAGCCTAAAATCGTGGGCAAACCTAGTGTCTCTCGAAAGCTGGAAGACGTCACTCTTGATATTGGCTCGCATAGCATGGCTACGACCCAGACGCCTGACGTCTGACTCTGGGTGTACGACGCTGTTCCCAAGACCGAAACGAGCCACTACTGTCGAGTTTGTATGTTTCCAGCTGGGGAACGTAGTAATAATAACACGGTTGATATAGCGCCCTAAAAGAACCCAATCTCTTTCTAATAATAATACATTTGATATAGCGCCTTCAGAGTACTCAAATCTATTTACCGGCACTTTACATTTATTGCAAAGGAAGCTCGATCGAATGGTTAGTGGTAGTATGTTCAATAAGCAACAAGAATATTATGGTTAGAGGTTACATGCACAGGGTCAGCATGCAAGTGCGGTTAGTGGTAGCATGCACAGTGTCAGCACGCATAAGCACATAAAGGACGAATCGCAGGAACTCACTAAATGCTGTGATAAACAGGTGCGTTTTTAATTTCTTTTTAAATGTGGTCAAGTCAGGAGATGTCGCGACGCAAGTCGGGAGTGATTTCCAGGCTTTGTGAGCGCATGAACCGAAGGCATGGTCTCCCAAGGATTTGAGGTTTGTACAAGATATAGGTAAACAGTTAGATTTCAAAAAGCGGGTGGCACGATGCTTGACCAGGTGGGAGAGTAGATCGGATAGGTAGGCTGGCGCCAAAGAATGAAGGTACGTAAAAGTGAGTGGTAAAACCTTGGTTGATGCGTTGCTTGACTAGGAGCCAGTGCAGGTTGGCGAGAAGTGGTTCGATGTGGCAACTGCGCCGCTCACGACATTCCAGCATAGCTGCAGAGTTTTGCACCAGCTGTAAGCACCTGATCGCACAGGCCGGTAGACCAGCAAGCAGCGAGTTACAGAAGTCAAACGGCAGGTCACAAATGTATGGACCATTTAGATCTAGTCTCCCTGTCTGAGCAAGCCTGAATATTTTATCAATGTTATGTAGCTGAAAGTAGGCAGAATTGACTGTGGAGCTGATGTGGTCGTCTAATGAAAGGTCGCTTTGGAACAGGACATCGAGATTGTGTGCAGATTCAACAGGAGATATGCTGATAGAGCCAGTTTTGAGCGTTAATCTTTTTTGAATCCCCTAGGTTTGCCCATAACTAGTACGTTGGTTTCATCATCATTTAATTTAGGAAAGTTTGCTGCCATCCATGTGCAGTTTTCAGCAATACGTGCAACAAGGGAGTTGAGAGAACTTGACATGTTGGAGGAATCCGAGCGAACGTACAACTGAGTGTCATCTGCAGGGAAGTGAAAGCCCATATTGTGCCTGGCAATCACATTGGCTAGCCACTTTACATTTGAGCCTGCTTAAACAAGAGAGCTACAGCCAAACTAGCTCGTCCATTTGTGACTTAGAGGCGTCTAGATTACTGCGGCTACCTTTATTCAGGACTCTCGGCCTGAGTCTCAGTCGACTGAGTCTGGTGCCAAACTCGGCATCTCGGCACATCGTCTCTCGACGGTGGCATAACTGTCGCTCCGCAAAAGCTGCTAACGGTGCTTCACCCAAACTCAAATATCAAGCAATCTAATCAACTTCAAGCCCCTCTCCTTTCAAGTCGCCTACTATCTATCTACTATCTATCGCTTCAGTCTCCTAAACCACCCTAGCTGACCTCGGACCTTCTGACTCGTCCAACGTGCATCCGTGCAGAAGCTTCTAATGTAATGTAATGTACCTCCGTCAGTAACTCCACAAAGTCATAAAGACCATGTGGGTGTTACGCAGGAGAGTTTTGTATAGCGCACTCACAGCCTAAGCGGCTTTCGGTACGCATTCGGTAGCCAACAGACTTCGTCTCACGCAACAAAGAGAAAGTGGGAAGCATAGCAGAGTCAGGAGAGCAGTTGAGGTAGTGAGTAGCATAGAAGTAGCAGTTCAGGACCACTGAAAAGATGTGCCATAGTCGGCAGTTGGAGAGTAGTTGTTGTTTCTCGGTTTCCAGTCGCCTCGTCGTTCCTTGCATTTAAATCTGAAATCTTGTATTGAGGATCGAGCCTTCAGTTGGCATGAAACGGAAGTCCGAAGCCTACTTTTCCAACCTTTGTCACCAACTGCATTGACTTTGCCTCATTCAGTATCAGCAATCACACGTACCGTGTCCTCTCAGCCTTGTCCACACGCGCGTTTTTCCGGCGAGTTTTTCATTTCTGTTCCTATGTGCTTTGCGTGCACACTTGTTTATGATTCAGTGCACGCTGCAAATTAGGGCTCACACTAACCACGTGACCTCGTTCCTGTGTGCTTCTGCTTGTTTGTCCAAGCATCTTACAAAACAGCCCGACCTGCTGAAGCTGTACAAATGTTTTGATAAAAAGACGATGATGCCGAATAGCTACATGATGGCGAAAGATTTACACTCTGAACCTCGATGACGACATCTTGGAAGCTCCCGCGTTCGTGAGTTGTTTCAATACAACACGATACTCGTACGCATTACTTTATATTTGGAATCTTTCTATGAGTTCTAGACATTGTCCGTGCATTCTCGTGCTTCGAACCCTATAACGGCACTAGATATGTCGGAATATAAAGTAGTCGTAGTTGTTCTCCGACAAGGTCACCCGGAGCCTTATCCGAGCCAGCACTCGGCGGAGACGGAGTGATATGTCGTATTACCGAATGGCATGTCGCGTGTCGAAGTGACGTACTATCGAATCTGCTAACAGTAACGGTTCCTCATAGTATTTGTGGCTTTTCGGAGTTACAGGTGAAGATGCGTTACTTTACATTATGGCTGCTCATGCATAGCGTTGAGAACAAATTGAGTCGGCTCACACCGTTTCTTCCGTATCCTTGTTTTTTTCAATATTTCTCCTCTCGCCTCTCCGCGAAGGCAGCGGGACTGAGTGGTTATTACGCTTTTTTATAGGACGCCTGCTGGGTGAATTTTTTTCGGGCAAAATCAGGAGAAAACAGTAAAAACTTTGGCAGTTAAAGAAAGGCAAGAAAGTGAAAGGGAAATAGGTGATCAGTCGAGGAAGTGATGAGTCGCCAAGCAAAGATTTTCAGCAAAGAGCGGCCTGAAAGAAGGAAGGAGGAAAAGAAAGAAATAAAATGGTTGCCGAAGCAAAGCAGCCGACAAACTCGTTGCGGAAGAGACCAGACACATGCAAGTGTTTTCGATCGGGACCCGTGGACTAAGAGCACCGGTCATCAGCAGTCATCTCAAAAAGATAGAAGTGACCATCGATTTACTATTCGGAGAAGAGAGCTTAGATGGCTTACGCAGGTAATACCACTTGGCCGCCTACGGAAGGAAACTTTGGACAGTAGCACGAATTGGTGCTCGCTACAGCAGTGGCCGAAAATTTAGCAGTTACTATAGTATAACAGGTGGCTGAATCGGTCGGCAGCAATTAATTCCTTCATCCCAAAAGGGGACGTCGCAGCGCTAGAAAAGCAATATTCGTCGTTTTGTCTTTGCGAGTTGATCTCTCGACATCCGAAGCAAACATTTGCGAGACACGCCTGGTAACTACTTCAACACTCACGACGATGCCTAACTGAATTTCGCAGATTTCAAGAACAATCTAGCGACTATTCAATGCATGCTAGCAGTGTAACCTGGAGACATCCACCTGATTCGTTCCGCAGTCGATCGGTCTGTCTGTTTCACTCTTGTTCCTCAAATTGTGTGCCACACTTGTGTTTGCTTTAGCTCAAGTTTGATGAAAATTCGCGAACCCCTAGATTCGACACGATAAGTATCCACCAGTAAATAAATAAATCCTAGCTGATTTAACAGCCTCTTTTTGCATAGCGACAGAAGAGCCTTTACGGCTATCGCCATCGCTTGCAGTGGCGATATAGGATCGCCCACCGCAGGATTCGAACCCACGACCTCGGGGCCGAGGTCATGAAAAGCAACCGCCTTACCTAGTGAGCCATTACGGCTTACCAGTAGCTGCCGCTAAACATGGCAAAAGCTGGAGTCTTCTGCCTTCGTCTCCGAATTCGGTGCACTTGTCTTTCGCGCTTAGATATATCCCGCAATCGTGGAAAGAGCTGGCTGCTTTATATGGCTCAACACTAACATGTCAAGCAGCGGCTGAGCCAGGCATGCATGGGCGATAGGTCAATTATAATAATAATAACAATTCACTTGATAAAGCGCCCTCAGAGAACTTAATCTCTCTCTAGGCGCTTTACATTTGCTGTAAAGTGAAATGCAATTGAATGGCAAGTAAAATCATGCTTGAAAAACAAACGAAATGAATAATATGGTTAGGGGTGACATGCACAGGGTCAGCATGCAAATGTGGTCAGTGGCAGCATGCACAGTGTCAGCACGCATAAGCACATCAAGGACGAATCACAGGGACCCACTAAAGGCTGTCCTAAATAGGTGTGTTTTTAGGTTCCTTTTAAATGTGGTCAGGTCAGGGGATGTTCTGACGCAGGTCAGGAGGGAGTTCCAGGCTTTGGGAGCATATGAACTAAATGCACGGTCACCAAAGGATTTAAGGTTTGTATGAGGTATTTCTAGGCTGTTGGATTCCGAAAAGCGGGTGGTACGATGCTTGGCCTGATGGGGTAGTATATCTGACAGATAGGCTGGAGCCATAGAATAAAGTGACCTAAAAGTGGGCTAAAGAACCTTGAAGTCAATCCGTTGCTTGACTGGTAGCCAGTGCAGGTCGGCGAGAAGTGGAGTAATGTGGCAACTTCGACGCTCACGACAGACAAGCCGAGCTGCAGAGTTTTGCACCAGCTGCAATCGCCTGATCGCACATGCTGGTAGGCCAGTAAGCAGTGAGTTGCAGAAGTCGAGACGGGATGTCACGAATGCATGGACCAACTTGGACGTGGTATCCTTATCTAAACAAGCCCGAATTTTAGCAATGTTATGAAGCTGAAAATAGGCAGATTTGACTGTGGAGCTGATATGGTCGTCTAACGAGAGGTCGCTTTGGAATATGACACCTAGATTTCGAGCTGATTCAACTGGAGATATGCTGGCAGAGCCAATTTTGAGAGTCAGCCTTTCCAATCTCTGGATCACACTGGGTTTGCCCATAACTAGTAAGTTAGTTTTATCATCGTTAAGTTGCCCCTCTGCCCCATAAAGCAGATCCTCGCTGATTTAACAGCCTCATTTGTATAGTGGCAGATGAGCCCTGTCGGCTATCATCACCGCTTGCAGTTGGTCAATAAAGTATCGTCCAACTGCAGGTTTCGAATCCACGACCTCGGTCGTCAAGAGCCAGCACCAGCACCTCCTGGGCGCCATAGGGGTGGCAGCCGCATGGGCAACCCCTTGATATCGGGCCAAATATGACCTGCTGCGACCGTCACCAACGAAAAAACGTAAACGTCTTACTTGCAGTCGGCGAGCGGCCGACGAGTAAGTATCGAATAAGCATCGTAATTTATATTTCTCATTACAGCGGTACCTTGACTTGCGAATTTAATTCGTTCCGTGACGGAGCTCGTACTCAACTTACTCAAATTTCAAAGCTATTTTCCCATAAAAATGAATCGAGATGCAACTAAACCTATCCGAACCCCCAAAAAAAACAAGATTTTTGTCACGTGTGTTTAAATTAAAAAATGTACTTATAAATAACTAATATTGCATGAAAACGCAATACAATATAATGTATTGCAACAAACTGATTTTATCAAGTGTATAATGTACAGCATTAACTTGGCGATCGGACGACTTAAAGATGCTGACGGAGTTGGAGGAGAAAGGCTGTAATAAATTACTGAATCTTTATCGCTGACTTTTTCTCTTTTTGCCACGCTTTCCTCACTTTCACCTGAAGGGGTTTTCGGTGAAAACCTATCTAATTAGGTCTGTTTTATCCCCCTTTCAGAATGTTTCTGAATTGACTTAGCCGAGTGGCATTAAATAGCTCCGCTGCACCGTGTTGTAACTTTTTTTCTCTTTAATACAACTCGAAAGTTTATCCCACATTCACAGCATTTCCTGTATCTCACTTGCACAGATAACCTCCTCCGAGTCGCACATTTCCTGCAAAACCACCGTGTGCCGCTCGTTGCATCTGTAGCTTCTATAGCTCCTCCGTTGTCAGCTCCTCGGAGTGAGAAGACTCAGTGAGCACGTTGATGTCTACCTCGTCTATTTCCAGGCTTGCAATAGATTTGCCGACGGCTACAGTCTCCTCCACCACTGCCACTTTGGAGTTGAGCCTTCAAAATCCGTTTCAGAAGCACCGTCAGGCCGCAGCTTCTTCCACGCCGAGGTCGAGGTCCTTTTTGCAACACCCTGCGTTATAGATAATTCTGAGGTATGGCGGTCCTTCCAGAACTCTCAAAGGGTGAGGTTTGTGCTCTCGGTCACCTCAAAGCAGCGGCGGAATAGATGATTGTCGAAGGACTTCTTGAATAATTTAGAAATCGCCTGCTGATCTATGGGCCGTAGGATTTTGGATGTACCGGTATGGAACCTTTATAAACTCAAACTCTTCGAGGATGTCAGCTGCGATGTTAGGTGGGCGAGCGGCAGCACTCTCCAGGACGACAGGTGCTTGGGCAGGTCGGTTATTTTCCTGGCGATATATATATATATATATATATATATATATATATATATCTTATAGTCAGGACCAAAGACCGAATTCACACAGTCCACAAAGAGCTGCCTGGCAGCCCACGCTGTCGTGTTTTCCCTCCACATAACCGACTCCACGCCTTGGTCATGTTTTTCGGTAATTTGTTCCTTTAATTCACTGCACATCATCCACGCCTTCTCAGTAGTGTCCTTCGAACTCACCTCCTTCGGATCCGTGGCTGAAAAACGAAGCAATAAAAAGCGACTGCAAGCACAAATGCGAACACCATATTTCTGCTTCCGCTGCAAGCTATCCGCTAGTGAGCGAGCGGGCCGATTCAGTGTGGATCCGGCGTGTTTCGGCGAGTTCGCTGCGGCGTTCGCTGCGCCAACCAGCGGTGGGGTCTCTGAAGATGGCTCGTAGCCCGAATTTAACTCTCAACTCGACGCAAGCAATCGTCCGAGTCACAGTTCGTAGCTCGTAAAACTCGTTCGTTTGGACGCTCATAAGTCAAGGCATCGCTGTAAGTCTTGTGAGTCTTGCCCTCCACATACAAATCGTGCATCCGCTTACTGTCGCTAGCTCTCGGATATTTTTACATCATTTTTTCAGATGGGCTCATTATTATAACGGATTATCGCTCATTACACACGACGAACAGTAACAAGGTCTGTGCGGCCATCGTAACGTGCACTCGTATGTACCGTTTGTTACAAATTGGACAGTTTCGAAACACTAGCAATCACCAGCCGGTGGGTAGAGCTCCACCTTTTCTTGGCGCTAAAGCAATGGTGTCATTCGATTCTAGCGAAGCTTATGAGTCGCAGGCGTGGGCTCATTTTGTTCGCCCATTAATAATAATAATAATATTGCACTTGATAAAGCGCCCTCAGAGAACTTAATCTCTTTCTAGGCGCTTTACATTTGCTGCAAAGTGATACGCAATAGAATAGTAAGTAAAATCATGCTTGAAAAACAAACAAAATGAATAACATGGTTAGGGGTTACATGCACTGGGTCAGCATGCAAATGTGGTTAGTGGAATTCGTGGAATGACTAGTCAGGACTACCCGCAGGCAGGTTGCATTGAAAGCTGCAGTGCATGAAAGGAGCGCTCTCTAGAGCGGACGCTTGTGCCTCACAAGCACACGGTGAACCGTAATGGATCACTGGGTAAGACGGTTGCTTTTCACGACCTCGGGCCGAGGTCGTGGGTTCGGATCCTGTGGTGGGCGATCCTTTATCGCCACTGCAAGCGGTGGTGATAGCCGTAAAGGCTCTTCTGTCGCTATACAAAAAGAGGCTGTTAAATCATCTAGTATTTATTTATTTTATTTCACTCGACGCATCAGCGAGTCGACCGCCGAGACACCTGCAAGTTTTCAAGCACCTGGGAGCTGGGAGCAGTCGGATTAGCTAATCGCTCAGCCTCCTCTTATCTCGATCACTTCCGAGAGCCCTGCTGCACCAGAGCAAAGACCAGCTACGCATCGGACGGACACGGTTGTAGCTTAGCAAGAGCATTGTACAAAAGGGGCGGATGTTTTCTTTAAAAATCATCGACAGGTGAGCTAGTAACTGTTACGTGGACGTGAGCGTGATGTGGTCCGCAGTGTCCGCGGGTTAAGATAAAATGAGTTTCAGTATTTGTTTAGATCATCTGTCATCCTGCAGCATGCAGAACGGAGGAAAGTCAGACGGGCGGCTTCGAAAGTTCTTAGAAAATCCGAAGCATTCTGGCAGCAGTATAACAATGCTGCAGCATCCTATCACGAATGAGCTATTTGCCTTTACCAATTTTATATATCTAATCGGACAAGCACAAATGTTTTGCATAAAGACGAAAAGGAGTGCTAGTATCCACTCAGGGATCCACAAAATTAACCAAATAGTTGGACTATCGTCTTATCAACGTTTATCTAGCGAACAGCTAGAAAATATTTCCTATATATTTCTGCTAGAATTTTGTAAATAGACTCGTCCACTCTAGTTGATCTAGCAGTTAGATCAACTAGAGTGGATGAGTCCAGCCCACAAATTGTTAGCATTTTTGTAGCCCTCTTGCTGATTTAAAAATTGCAGAGCACAATCTAGGCTTTCACTTCTATGTGGATGACACGCAGTTGTACTTTTGCTTTGATCCCTCCTACCCTTCGAGCACATCGAATTCTCTCAACTTCCTTGCTGCATGTAATGATGGCATCCGCACATGGATGGCAGCAAATTTTTCTTTTATTAAATAATGATAAAAATAACTTACTAGTTATGGGCAAACCAAGTGTGATTCAGATATTGGAAAGGCTAACGCTCAAAATCAGCTCTGACAGCATATCTCCTGTTGAATCTGCCTGAAATCTATGTGTCATGTTCCAAAGTGACCTTTCGTTTGGCGACCACTTTGCCTTCAAAGTCAAGTCTGCCAACTTTCAGCTACTTAACATTTAACATAACCACATTTGCATGCTGACCCTGTGCATGTCACCCCTAACTATGTTATTCCTTTGATTGCTTATCAAGCATGATATTACTCACCATTCAATTGCATTTCCCTTTGCAGCAAATGTAAAGCGCCTAGAGAGAGATTTAGTTCTTTGAGGGCGCTTTATCAAGTGCATTATTATTATTAATATTATTAGACAGCCAGGGAAATATTGCAGATTCAGATTCCAATTTCGAAGATGCAGACAAGATGGATAGCGCTTCTCCAACAACATGATTGGTCTATTCGAGGTTAAAGTAATAACCGGTCACCCGATTGAATGGCGCCTATTCTTTACAGACGCTTCATCCGAGACCATGGAAGCCGTACTGCTTCATAACTGGAACAAGTATCCGTCTCTCCCTGTGGGTTAAAATGTGCACCTCAAAGAGGGCACCGGTATCGGGATGATGCTGGTTGCCTTGTAGTATGACGACTATTGCTAGGAGGTGATTGGAGACTTTCAAATGGGTGTCATTCCTAAATGTGCCTTTTAAGGCCGTTTCACGAAGGTTCCGTGTCGTCATCGAGTATTGGACAGCCGAACGAGATACCAGGGCACACTAACGCAAGAAGGCACTCGCCGTTCAGCAGTGAATCGCCGAGTTTTAGTGTAGAGGAGACCGACATCGAGTGGAATCCGCTGGCAGACCTTCAAAAGGTAGCGATGCCACCTGTGTACGTCGAGCTAGCTAGCATCAAGTTCCACAACTCACCAGGCAATGTTCCATGGCTCTACACAACGAGTCAGCAGTTTTCCAGTACTTCCAAGATGCATTACTGCAGATGTCGGAGGCAAAGGTCAAAACTAGCATCTTCGTTGGACCACTGATCAAGGAGACATGGAAGTACGACGAATTCACCTTTATAAATTGAGCAGAACGGTATAAGCGGCTTGGAACGATTTCATTGCACCGATTCACTGGGCTTTGATTCGCAAGGCTGAAAACTATAGACAGCTTGTTCATAAATCGCTTGTTCATAAATCTGCTTTTCATAAATCGCTCTGCCGAAAAATGGTATGCAGAAGGTCCCTCGACGTCCATATCCTTTGTGGCAATTTTAAGAAATTCAAGGAATAAACGGGAACGTACACACAGAGGAGCAAAATGTGTGTGCGCTTTCACAAGATTATTCTGGACTGTAAACGTCGCTATCAAGGGCAGCATAACTAAAACATGATGGAGACTATGTTTGGAGACTTCTTCGAGAAAGTGATTAACGGTAAAGCCGCACATTTAGAACACTTACTCATTTCTGAACCCTTTTAAGTTGTCATTTGTGTACGACTTCAGAGTAAATCTCTGTTAATTTCGATTGACTTGTTAGTCATTCTGACTATATGAGACTGCCGGAACTTGTATCTTGTATTTGTCAGTTTTCTCATCAGACATGGGGTCAAGTTTCAAGTTAACCGCTGCCCTGATCACTAAAGCTGAATGTGCAAGGAATAATGGCCATTTTAAACTTGCGAGGCATTATCAATTCGGAAATTTAACTTACTACCCAGGGCAAAATTGCGTTACATGGTGTGATTAGTGTGGACTATAACTACGTTATGCGTTGATTTAATTGCGGCATTGGCTCTAAATATAATTTGCAGCTTCTGAAGACTTTTGGCTCTGTAATGGTCGTATAACGAAGTATTTGCAGTTTTGATTGCTGTGCCGGTACTTTAAAACTGACCGGCAGCAGGTTATTATCTTGCCACGAGCTGCACGAGAAATATTTTGATTACTCTCTCTGCTTATTACTTGATTACAACATAGAGTTAGCCCCCCCCCCCGACTTACGACGGTTGAACTTACAAAAATTTGGAGATACTCGGCCATGGTCACGCAAAAATTGAAAACCAAAATTCATCCAAGAAAAAATTCAAAATCTGCGAGCGGTCAGTAGATTTGATAACGCCGCAAAAAAAAACAACCAGGTGCGCGAGTTTAGAGGAAGAGGGAGCCGATGCTCCTTCAGCAACATTGTCCATCTGCTCCTCACCCTCCTCCCTTAGTACTCAACGTACTACAACTATCAGCTGCTGTATGCCGAAAATAAAAATACTCTACGTTATGGTAAGCAAATATAATCTTATTAATCTTTTCTAATTTTTTGTGAGTCGGGCGCTGACTGTTTATGTATGTATGTGTGTGCGCGCGTGTGTGTGTAAAGTCAGCTCACAGAAGACTGAGTATAAGTGTATAATTCTCTACTCGATGACCTGTTTCGTCTTTAAAAGGCTGAAAGCCATAGAATCCTACCAGGTTCTTGTGGGTGGCAAAATTTCGTTTTTTGGTTTTCGTCTTTGTAAAGACTGGCCCTGCTGCTAGTATGCACCAGTATATATATATATTTATTTATTTATTTATTTATTTAATATTAATAAAAATTATATTATACATATATATATATTGTATAAACTATTATATACTTGTACATACAATTATATTTGTATAGTGCCCTAAGAAAATGTCATCTCTATTCAGGTGCTCCTTCACATAGACCACAGGGCTCGAGCCCACGACCTCGGTCATCAAATACATTCACCTCGACCTCGGTCGTTAAAGGAGAGCACTTTAACCCCAGGGCCAAACCAGAGCAACGTGCTCTTTAGCGAATTTATGGACAGTATAGAAGAGTTGAAAAAGTTAGCGTCACTTCATTGAGCGGCTACTGATTGCTTGGTTAACGTTTGTGGATATATTACTATTGGTTGAATGCAATAATGCAATGGCTGCGTTTGCACCCAGCTGAAACGCGCAAGAAGCCCCCAAAATTCAGCCGACGGACAAAGGAGGAATAAGAGATTAAATAACTATTCAATCTATCTCGTAGGCAGAATTGAGGGCATCAATAGCCAGAAACCTGCTCCAAAAGCCCGCCGACTGCCATTTTCACGTAAAGTTTGGCGGACTATTTGTGCTCCCGTAAATAGTTTTGGTTTGTTTTTAAGATGATTTCTTGGAAGCTTTCAATCAATCTCATCTCTAAATGAACAGCCGTACATTCCGACTGAGTACAGTTGACTGCCATGCTTTCTGCTGCAAAAAAATGTATAAAATGAATTTCGTAATGAATAGAGAAATAGTAGCAGGGTTTTGATCAAACCGGCGAAGCAATTAAGCAGTGGTACTGTATCAAAATCCTTGCTTGCAACTAAGCCATGCTGCTACGAGTACTTTGCTTATGGCCTGATTTCATGTCAGGACCACGAAGCCTGCTGCAACCCATTTTTATATCGAGTCAGACAGACAGCCTGTGGAATACGAGAGGCAGCGTCCACTGTCCAAATATACACCCACTGGAAGATTTTCGAAACTCAGTGAACGGTTAAGCTACTGAGAATCGGAGCAAGAAGTCCAGTGCATTCGCTTTTAAGACACTCCAATTCAGCTACCCTAGCGTGTTCTGTATGTGCACGAACTGTATGTGCACGAACATGACAGCATCGCATTCATCGATTTGCGAAGTCAGTGGAATCCTGGCAGAAAAAGCCATTCAGACATTATGATACTCAGAACAAGGAGCGTCCCTAAGTTGACAAAACGCGAAGAGGAGTCATCGTTGAAGCGCAGAACTCACACAATAGACAGGCAGTCCTCTCCGCAATCGTAAAAGATGGCATTACATTACATATGACATTTAGCATCGTCACCACCCGAGCATTCCCCAAGTTCGGATGTTAATCGGCGTCTATTAGTGGTGCGGACAGCACAGCCTAGTTACTACATTGCACATAATTTTGAAAACAAAAGATACTTACGGAGCACGTAACCTGAAGTTAGCAGAGTCACATTACTCGTTGTGCAGACACCATCAGAAGTACGCTCGATGGTCGTTAAACTAGTTGGTCCAGCATAAGAACCACAATCCATAAGCCGTACAGTCTGATGCGTTACAGTCTCGAAGCAAGCGCGACGTAGCGCGACGTTTATCGGTAGACAGTGTGACAACTTGCTTCGAGACCGTTACACTTAGGTTACGGGTTACTGTTACGGGTAGGGTGAGACAAAACGAGGTATGGACCTAGTTACGTCACAGTTACGCACAGTCACTTGTGTAACTTGCTGCCTGGAAGGCTCGCGGCTCGTGCACGTTTTGTGCTGACCTCCATGCTTTGTGCTGACCTCCAAGCTTCGTGCTGACCCCCATGCTTTGTGCTGACCTCCATGTTTTGCGCTGACCTCGATGCTTTGTGATAGGGCCGACGCAGCCTCGCTGGCCTGTCTCCAGCCAATTGAAATGCTCGGAAATCGTACTCTGGGCTTTGAAGTAAGTTGTACCCTATGGCTAGTGCTGCGTACACGTGGCTCGCAGCGACTATCGAATGGAAAGTATCTTGGCTTTGATCTCTCCCAGCCCTCCAGCACGACTAACTCTCTCGACTCCCTTGCTAAATGTACTTCTGAAATCCTCACTTCAACGGAAGCAAACTTTCTCAAAACGATTGACGATAAAATCAACTTACTACTAGTCGGCAAACCAAGAGTTACCAAAAAAATTTAAGCTTAACGCTCAAAATCGGCTCTGCCAGCAAATCTCCTGCTGCATCTGCACGAAATCTAGGCGTCCTATTCTAATGTGAGCTTGCACTAGACGACCATATGAGCTCCACAGTAACGTCTGCCTATTTTCACCTACATAAAATTTATTAAATTCGGGCTTGTTAAGACTGTGTTACTACATCTTAATTACTCCATGCATTTGTAACATCCCGTCTCAACTTCTGCAACTCACTCCTTGCTGGTCTACCAGCCTGTGCAATCAGGCGCTTACAGTCGGTGTCAAACTTTGCAGCCAGGCTTGTGTGTCATGATCGTCGCAGTTACCAAATCACACCACTTTTTGCAGACCTGCACTGGCTCCCAATCCAACAGCACATTGATTTTAAGGTTCTGTCACTCACTTTTAGGCGTCTTCATTCTCTGGATCCAGCCTAACCATCAGATCTACTCCCACATGGCTAAGCATCGTAGCGCCAGCTTTCTGAATCTAATAGCTTAGATATACCACGTACGAACCTCAAACCCTTTGGAGACTGTGCCTTTTGTTTGTATGCTCCCAAAGCCTAGAACTCACTCCCGACAGGCGGCACGACACTCCCACTTGACGACGTTCAAAAGGAAGCTAAAAACGGACCTGTTTAGGACAGCATTTAGTGGATGCACGCAATGCGTCCTTTATGTGCTCGTGCGTGCTGACGCTATGCATGCTCCCACTTACCACATTTACATGTTGATACTGTGCATGTCGCCCTAACCATGTTTTTGTTGACATTTTGAATGTTACCACTACCTATTTGAAGTCGTGCTTCCTTTGCAGAACATGTAAAAAGTCCAGAAAGAGATTAGTAAGGTCTCTGAGGGCGCTATACAAACGTATTATTTTTATTAATTGTGTGCTTTAAGGACATACACTTTCCATGTTTCTTTGCGCAGGAGGTTAGGTGCTATCTTTTCACGACCGAGGTCGTGTGTTCGAGTCGAGTAGAGGACGATCCTTCATTGTCCACTGCAAGCGGCGGCGATAGCCGTCGGTGTTCTTCTGCTGCTGTATAAATGATGCAGTTGAATCAGCTAACATTCTTAGTGTTGCCGCCGCACGCTTGCAAGCGCCCCTGCGGTATAAAGTAGCGGGCTCATTCTTAATCGCTGCCGGGCACTCTGCTACGGTTGGCTAGCTGCGCCGGTAGAGGCGCCAGCTGCTTCGCCGGTATTTGCCACGCGTCGGCGACTGGCACGGTTACGTGCGCTGCGTTTGTGGGAAACGAGTTTAGTCCTTGAGCCGCTGCAGCCAGCTCATAGTAGTGGAAGCTAGAGTCGTGGTCTTCAAGGGATTTGAGGCTTTTTCAACTCGTTGCTTAACCACGGAAATCAGATAGAATGTAAATACAATTCAATTGTATTGCACCGGAAGAGAACTGTGTCCCTTTTCAGACGCTTCACATATGCCACCAGCCCGCGACCTTGGCCAGACCTTGGTCGATGCGATTACCTTAACCGCTGGGCACAAAGAGATAAGAAGCGGGCGGTGCGGTAGGAGACTCGAGCAGCGAGTATTTTAGGCAGATTTTCGCCGGAGAACGAGAGGATCCGATTGGAGCCGACATGACCCGTAGTAGGTTGGACTCGCGGCATGACGGGAAGCGTGGGCAGGTATACTTTTTGAATAAAGTCCAGGGTCGGAGCGTGTAAATACGACAGCGTCCAATACCTGTGAATGTAATGTAATGTAATGTATCTCCGTCTGTAACTCCACAAAGCCATACAGAAAGATTATATTGGTGTTACGCAGGAGAGTTTTGTAAAGCGCACTCACAGCCTAAGCAGCTTTCAGTACGCATTCGGTAGCCAACAGACTTCATCTCACGCAACAAAGAGAAAGCGGGAAGCATAGCAGAGTCAGGAGAGCAGTTGAGGTAGTGAGTAGCGTGTAAGTAGCACTCAAGACCGCTGAAAAGGATGAGCCATAGTCGGCAGCAGGAGAGTAGTTGTCGTTGCGTAAGAATTGTGGAAGCGAGCTCCACAGTCTAGGACCTGCAGAGCTAAAGCTTGTTTCGCCAGCGGTCTTTAAGTGGAGGAATGGAACAGCTAATTTATTGTCCAGACAGCACCTGGGGTAACGAAGAGGCTGAAACAGGTGCAGCAGTTCAGATGGGTGTGGAGGAGCCAAGCCGTGGCGGGCCTTGTGGGTCAGCTATGAACTATGCTGTGTATGTGACACGTGGTCGCTACATAACTTTTAGAACATTTGAGTGTACGGATGAATTATGTTTGACGTAAATTTACAAAAATTCCGGCACTCAAATTTAAGTAGTAAAATGTAGGTTCCACCGAGATTTGAACTCGGATTGCTGGATTCAGAGTCCAGAGTGCTAACCATTACACCATGGAACCCTACAGCACATGCAGACCATTAATGTGGCCTGGTCCTTTCCCTTTAACCTGCGTTCATACGGCAGACTTTCTTCCTGACTGGCGCCGACTTTCCACTTAGTTAAGAAAGTTGACACGACACATTTAGTCCCCGCCACAACAGATTTGATGGCCGACTTAGTCCCGCCCACAGACCGTGCTCTAATCCGGGAGGCTGGTACGAAGGAGGGTTTCCGTGGAAAGACGCCAAGAAACACCCACAGAAGTTGAGTTCGCCGCTGCAGTCATCGTTGTAGATTAGTATGCGAAAAATATAAATTAAGTAAATATAAGCAAATAACAAAGCTTTTTCGGGAAAGTGAGTAATACTAAGGAATGTGCACCGTTACCGGTGTATGGGTGTATAGTGTGCTAAGTAAAGTGCGCCGTTACCAGTGTATGGGTGTATAGTGTGCTAAGTAATGTGCGCTGTCGCGGGTTTGTTTGGTGGATTCGATAAACAGACACAGGTGTATTCTATTTTGAAAAATTTGAAGCATATGTTACAACATATAAGCATCCCTTTTTCAAGGACTTGCTACGAACGCCTCAATACACTCGAGCCTATAATCATCTGGCATTTGTATTTTTGGCGGTGGGGTGTGCGTGACGAGCCCCGGGGTTTTGATTGGGCGGCTGGACCAACGAGGAGCCAAAAAGTAGAGACAGATCCTCCTTCTGATGAGTCTGAAGACTTTACTCCTCCCCCAATATGTTGTGACCCGTAGTAGCCCACATTTGTGGGAAATCTGTCCAAAATCTGCGGGAAGCCTGTCGTGTGTAAACGCAGCTCAAGACTAATTAGATAAACACGGCAATTACGTAAGCTGCTTTTCTTGCAGTGCTGCAGCGAAATTAATGCATCCTTATGCACGGCCATCGCTACATAGCATGACAGCTCTCACGTGACACACAGTAAGAGCGTCGCCTCTGGTGCGCTCACAAGACACGTAGCTCAGGCCCGCTAGTTACGCTAACATATTTTTGTTTGCGCTAATGACCACGTAGTATCTATTACGGCCCAATCATAAAAATGGAGGAAACATCTACACAGGCCAAATAAGCGAACCCGTTATACTCATGCGGTAGCTAGGGTCCCCCTCTCAGCAGCTGCTCCCGCCCCCACCCTGACGTAGGAGGAGCAGCAGGTGGGTGGGAGGTGACTACCGCGTGACACGTCAAGTCAAGACAGCGTAGCCACTTGCACTGCATCGATATGCTACGCCGTCGCCCTGCTTCGGTAGCAACCTCAATTAGCAGGGCTGGTACGTGAGGTTCGTGCCGCTGTGCTTGCGGCGGCGTCGGCGAATGGATATCGCGTAGGAGATCGGAAGCAAACCGCGCGCGCGCGTAGCTTGGGCTCTCTCTCTCTCCCTATTCGCCGCTCGGAGAGAACTCTCATGGAGAACTCTCTGACCAAAAAGAGCAGCAAGTTCGAGAATTTCCTAAAGAAGAAACTCGACGACAAAACTTACCACCGTGTGCGAGGATACGAAGCCTGCATTGCTTGCTGGGAGAAAGAGAACAAGGCCTTCAAGTACGTCGTTCTGACCGACGAGCATATTCTGCTGACGGAGAATCCTCCTAGGACGATCACGCAAGTTGTGAGCCTGAAGCATGTGCTCTCGATCAATCTCGTGAGTAAAGAGATGAGCAGAGCCTCTCCTCGCAGGCGATTCGCCCGCATCGTGCTGCTCTCTTTTCTTTTTCTTAGGTCGCGTCAAGTTGCCGCCTGGTCGCGCTGTCGCAAGGGCGCCTTTGCGATTCGAGCGAGAGCATTGCCTGTTTCATGCCGGATTCAGCAGAGCAATGCAGCTGACCGCTTTCGCCGCGTGTTTATCTACCCCGCGCGTCTTTTACATTGCTCTCTGGTTACTAGCATGCTTCACAAGTCCGCGTATGTTCGTTCAAAGTATGACTGTCGCCGCAGTGATTAATTCGTTCGATCTGCGATTGGTCGCATAAGCTGCTCTGCTACTTGTTCTAAGGTTTGCGCTCTTATGACGCGAATCATATGGAACTATCCATAATGCTAGTTGTTAATGTTCGAATGGTTCGAACCGATCGTTTTGATAGCAGCTGCCCTCGTGATGACCAGTGAGAAGCACAATCTAAATCCTTCAGCGAAACTAATCAGGGAGGAGAAAGAGAGCGATGGGAGAGTGGGAGAGATTAGGAGGAAGGAGAGACACAGAGAGAGAGAGAGAGAGAGAGAGAGAGAGAGAGAGAGAGAGAGAGAGAGAGAGAGAGAGAGAGAGAGAGAGAGAGAGAGAGACAGACAGACAGACAGACAGACAGACAGACAGACAGACAGACAGACAGAGAGAGGGAGCGACAGAGAGAGACAGAGACAGAGAGAGACAGAGACAGAGACAGAGAGAGAGAGAGAGGGAGAAACGAGCAATTGTAATAATAATACATTTTTAATAGCTTAAGAGAAACTAATCTCTTTCTAAATACTTTACACATACTGAGAAGTTAGCTTGTAACATATTCACGATGTGGAAATATATATATATGTGTGTATATATATATATATATATATATATGTGTGTGTGTGTGTGTGTGTGTGTGTGTGTGTGTGTGTGTGTGTGTGTGTGTGTGTGTGTGTGTGTGTGTGTGTGTGTGTGTGTGTGTGTGTGTGTGTGTGTGTGTGTATGTACGTTATGTACTTAAGTGAGTAGAGGTTTGGAGAAGGAAGCAGATTGTGACAAAATTGGAGAACTAAGAAGATGAAACAACAGGAATGTGCTAAAAGTGAAGGAAGATGTATTTTTCAGTGTCAAGAATGTGCAATACCTTTCCTTCCAAAAATGCAAATTAAATGTAGTAACATAAAAAACCAGTATGCACTCGACGACCGCTCTATTCCTAGTTGCATCTACCTAAAAACTCCTTTCCATTCAAAATACCAGCCCACTAAATTTGCACTTCCGCCAGCAGCTTAGTCAGGTTAGCTGAAAATGCAGTACGACCGAAGGCTTCTGCCGTGGACTGAAAGCACGATCCTGCAATCTCTGACTTGCTGGGACAGTGCTCTACCGATAAGGCTAAATTGCGACAGGCTTAATAGGCATCTAACAGGTAGCATTTGAAGTCGTGCAATCATTTCAAAGATTCGCAGCCAATTGTCTTGCTGCTGTTGGACGAGGATGTGCATTAGTGCTGTTTCCTGCCCACATAGCCATTGAGGCCACGTGGGCCATCCCCGGTGTGCCAACGAGACGTGGTGCTACGGTGTTAGCCCCACGGTCTTAGCAGAGCAAGAGCGCTCACTTCGACTAGCATTAACCACCGAGTCGCATCGGACCATACACGCACGCACACGAATACACGCACGCGTGCATGCACGTGCACGCGCACGCACAGACATATGCACAGACACGTGCGCGCGCATGCATGTACACACATATGTGCACACGATGGATCTCCTACACTAAGGTAACAGCTCCCTGCACTGGCTGCCCATCAAGCAGCCATCACTGACCAAGGTTGTGTCACTCATTTTCAGGCTCCTCGACTCTCTTGCTTCGGCCTACCTATCCGGACTACTTTTTAATCAGGCTAGGCATCGTATCCCCGGATTTTGGTTAAACTCGAGTCGTTTAGTTGTGCCTCTAGCCAACCTCAAATCCTTTGGAGAGTTTGGAGCCTTCAGTTCGTGTGTTCCGAAAGACTGGAATTTCGACCGCCCGACGCCATGACATCCCATGACACCGATGCCCTGACATCCCCTGACCAGGCGACATTTAAAAAGAAGTCAAAACTCACCCGTTTCTCTCAGCCTTTGCTCTGGCCGTTTGGATTACCCTTAGTGCCTTAAGCATGCTGACACTGTGCATGCTATCACTAACCAATTGATGTGCTTCCTGTACTGCACATATAAAGCGAAAAGAAAGAGACTTAGCTCTCTTAGGGCCTAATACAATTGCCTTATTATTAATATGTTATTACTATTATTATTATCGTTATTAGGAGTGTATAACCAGTTGTGCATTTGCCGCCCTCTTACACCTCTTCGGTGCTTTCACACTTGCATAGCAGGCATTGTGCTTTTACTCCGGCCTCTCCCGTTTCTCTAGTTTTGCTTATTCCGACCTTTCTCCTTAGAATGCAGCCCTCGTCGTTTGTGCTGTCTCCTCGCTTGCTTGCTGCAGGCAATGGCACGTCGTGTTGCAGCTCTGTATTGACACCGAGCTGCTGATTGCCAGCTGCCGATTTGCGCGAGCATGCCCTCATGGAAGGCATCCTTGTCGTCAGCTGATGCCGCGTGCTCGTCGCTTGTGTCGGGCAGGGAATAGCGCTAGCGACGTATAGGTGCAGCATACATTTCTCGTCATCGATTTGCAACACCGTGTGCAAAAATCTTGCCAAACCTCCGTCCATAGAGAGGCGCCAATCGAGACTGCCTCGCTAACAAGTGCCAGGCTGGTCGCCTGTCGCCAGAGCAGGCCAAGCGCACGTGACGTGCATACCTCATGGGTTGGTGCTCACGTGCCCTTTCTTCTCAGCCGAACTGCTCGAGCAGAGCAGTGCTTGATGCCCGTCAGCAAGCCATCTTCCTGTTGTCCAGTTTTCGTGGTGCACGAGCTGGCCGGCAGCCACGAGAGTGAGAGAGAGAGGGAGAGGGAGAGAGAGAGAGAGAGAGAGAGAGAGAAAGAGTGAGAGAGACCAAGACCGAGAGACAGATATACAGACAGAGAGCGGCCGTGCTGCCTCTTCCCGTCACTCGTTCACTCGTCACGTCTCTCATCGTGTGACAGATCTTCAATGAGCTGTAGTGAGCAGTTTTCGCAGGCAATGCATTCGAATCTCGTCAGCTCTTGGTGATCGCTTGTCCGTTCGCACGACCGACACGGTTTTCGTTGCAGAGCGCAATGCCGTGTGCACCTCCTAGTGCAGTGCTGACGTGCTGGTACAGTTAGGAAAGTCGAAGCACCACTGCTGCCACCACTTCCCCATTCATTGGGGTCCGGTAGTCATGGTGATGGTGGCTGCCAATCTAGCACACCGCCTGCGACTAATTGCCCGTGAAATGCAACATGGAAATCTGAGCAGCAGCAGCCTCCGGGATGCGATCATTTCCTCTTCCTCCTCTTCCTCCCTATCTTGGTCCTTCTCTTTTTTGTCTTTGTCTTCCTCGTTCTCATCCTCCTCATCGTCGGCTTCCTTATTCTCGTCCTACTCATTGTGATCTTTCTCATTTTCGTCCTCAGCATACTCGTCGTCTGTGGTAGAGCCAGTGAGGGGGCAGGGGCATTTGCCACCAGACCACCACCCCCCCCCCTACAGCACCCTTTTTCCTATGGCTCGACCATCACCAACGACGAAATCGGGTCTTAATTCCACCAGGTGTGCAACTGCCGAGCACTACAATTGTTTCATTTACTGTGTGTCAAGCCCTATCTACATAAAAATCTTGCGAGCCTTGCCCCTACATAAAATTGTTACCCCCACCAAGATGAAAATCCAGTGCTCCTCCTCCCCCTCCTCCTCCTCCTCCTCCTCCTCCTCCTCCTCCTCCTCCTCCTCCTCCTCCTCCTCCTCCTCCTCCTCCTCCTCCTCCTCCTCCTCCTCCTCCTCCTCCTCCTCCTCCTCCTCCTCCTCCTCCTCCTCCTCCTCCTCCTCCTCCTCCTCCTCCTCCTCCTCCTCCTCCTCCTCCTCGAGGGAAGTGCTGGAAATTAGAGCTGAGCATTTTACGACCAGATTAAAGGTCCGGCTTTTTCAAGCAGCACAGGCAGCTCAGCCTTCACCGCGGTTCCCAAGATGCCTTGTTGCTGTTTGGTTGAGCCTCAAATTGGCTCTCAAACTCCCGACATGCTCTTTCAGGTCGGTCTGCCGGGGTGGGTGGTGGTGGGGGCTAGCTAGCTAGGGCCCACTCACTGGCCCCCTCATCCCTCCTCTCTCCTCTGAGCAGGACGTAGTGGCCGACCACTGCAAGGAAACACTCAATGCATTTGCTTATTTGCTTTGCAAACCAAAGAGCGACCGTTGCTATGTTAGCAAGTTTCGGCTAGCGTCCTACTTACAGCAAATATATCTGTATTAGGTGTTCCATTTGCTAGTGTCTCACCCAACCTGCCAGCAAATAGAGTACCCACAAGAATGGCCCACTTCAAGTGGGAGCATGGCTGCCATATCGGTCTGTTGACGTTAGCTCAGCAGCAGGCTGTTGGCATATTTTCTTTGATCTAAGCAGGTCTCTTCCAAAACCGACTACGCTATGGCTGGCGAGCAGCCCCTCCCTTCCGACCCTCTTTGTGGCTGCTGCTGCTGCACGTGACATGCACACGACAGTCGGATCTACACGTTCGCGGCATTTGGGCCACTCTGCCGGTCCGTGGGCAGAGAGCCTGGATCGAGTGGTTCAATATGCCTGAGATTTGGAGAAGTTGCGAACTCAGTGGTGGCAACATGTGCAGCAATGAGACGTTACCTGTGGCAACCCTGGAAAGGCCAAGATCAGAGGACGAGAGCGTAGTTGTTGCAGGGGACTCATTCGCATGTACATAGTGCATGTGTGTGTCTGCGCACTCGTGTACGTGCGTGTGTGTGCATGTGTGTGCTCTCGCATACTCACACACGCATGTGTGTGGAATCACTGCACATACACTGCACATGTTTTGTGTATGCATGTTTGCGTGTGCACGCATGCATATGTGTGCTTGCATGGATATGTACACGTGTGTGTGTGTGTGTGTGTGTGTGTGTGTGTGTGTCTGTGTGTACGTCGGCGTGTCTTTTTAGTCGTGGCAACTTTGTGAGGCTACAGTCGGTGACGTGCTTCATACCTACCGTACGTTAGGTACATTACAACTTAGTCTTAGGACCGGCTTTTCTATTGCCCTTTTCTATGGCCGGCATCTGTCCAAGTGCCATTGAAATGGTTGATAAATTACTATTTGCTGGTTGTAAGAAAAACGAAGCAAAAAAGCAGCTGATTTGCCGGCCTCATATTTATGGCTTTGAATGATCCATAGCGCCTTCATGATAGACATAAACGAATTTTGCCAACTGTAGGACACTTTGATTGTTAAGTGCAAGCCCCTAGCCTCTGGCTTTAGGGTCAGTCTAGTGGCGATTGCTGCTGCCGGCTGGCATTGCTGGTGCCAGCTATCTGCCGACTCGTAATCGTGGCTTCGCCACTAAACTTCGCCACTAAACTGCACGAAGCTGCTATCTTCTGCCCTATCTTCTGCTGCTCGGCATCATGCCTGTGCAGCTGCCTGCAGCCTGATCTGCACGTGACTTGTCAATGCCCCTCTCCCGTCGGTGCCCGGTTGCAGGTCGATGACTATCCGGACTTCCTGTCCGGCTCTGAGAGGCTGAATACCTTGCACTTGACCGTCCATCACGTGGTCGCCTCGGCTGTGCTCGGCAAAGGCAGAAGTAGCAGCGGTAGCCGTTCGCCGTCGGTGCAGCAGTCCGAATCGGCACCCAGTGTTCTCGCGCTTGCCAGCAACAGCAGCAGTAGAAGCGTCCAGAAGGGACCAGATTCGTCCGCCGGGTCGTCGGTGCACTTCGACAGCTCCACGGACGCCAGCGACGACGAGTCGGCTCGTGAGCCGTGGCAGCACAAGCAGCTGTCTGCGTCGGCGCCGTCGGGCTCACTGAAGGGCCAGCTGAGCGGTGCCGAGGCCGGAAGCACCACCTCGGACGATGGGAGGCTGCCGGCGGTGGCGGCCGGTCCGGCTGTCACAGGCGGCGCCGGAGGAGAAGACGGCAGCGAAAGCCTTGTGATTTTCGCAGCCGGCTCGTACCATGGAGGGTAAACCGCATGTTGCTGCTGCATGACGTGTTGACCTTGCGCTTGGCAGAATCTTAACGACCTCTGCGAAGCAGCCCCAATTGGGCAAGGCCCGGGCAGGCATAGTAGGTGGCAAGTGTAGACGTTGTTGCCCGGACCTGTTGGCCCAACTTGCCGACATTTTGGCACCGGTACGTCGGTTATGCATGGGGGGCCTTCGCTTTTTGTTCCCTGAATGTTGCATGGTCGCGCGTGCTTTTTTCCGGTGCACGTCTTTTGATGTGTTATTGTAAAAGAGACTTCTTTAAGCAGTAACGTACATTTGGTCCAGAGCATATGTAGCCATTTAGCCATGCACCTCAGCTATATCACGAGCATATGCCCGCAATCAGTGGCAAAGCCAGGATTTTCATCTGTGTGTGGAAGGGGCAAGACCTTCAAGATTTGCGTGTAGGTTGGGTCCAGACCGGCAACTAATGAGAATGTATTGCGTAAAATCATAGTGCATATTCGACATGACCTTGGCGCTGCTCATCGATTGGAATTGAGACATTATGTCGTCGTTGGTGACGATCAGTGGGCGTGCACACCTGTAACGACCGAGGTCAAGGTGCTCACCATTACTACCGAGGTCGTGGGCTCGAGCCCTGCTGCATATGTGAAGTGCGGGATAGAGATTCAGTTC
The DNA here is from genome assembly GCA_009760855.2 of Cristatella mucedo. Taxonomy (NCBI): domain Eukaryota; kingdom Metazoa; phylum Bryozoa; class Phylactolaemata; family Cristatellidae; genus Cristatella; species Cristatella mucedo. The sequence continues at coordinate 2,222,752 of WPIO01000063.1, read as the reverse complement.
TCTTGGGGCACTTTACAAATGAATTGTATTTTAAGAATAGGGATGACCCTGGGCCCCTTCCCCACCGCACACTCCTTCCTCTCACCCCCTCCTCTGTGAGGGGTAAATGTCCCCTGCTCCCCCTGGCTCCGCCACTTCCAGCAGTACTAGAGCAGCTGCATCGAGATCTGCTGGCACACGCCCCCAACTTGCATGGGGGGGTTGAGCACACTGTTTATGTGAACCGGAAGTCGTGGCGGAAGTATGCTGCAGTTCGAGCCCACCAGTAAAATCCGACAAGTTTGGATGACTTGGAGAACGACGGTGGCATCGCTGCAGCGATCCGTGTGCCCAATCAGCTGGCGGCTTCGTCTCCCAGATCACTGTGCACTAACCAAAGAAAGAGTCAGTGGATCCAATGGAATCGCCCGTGGCAGTCTGTCATGTGGAAGCAGTCGACTATTGTAATGCAATGTATCTCTGCCTGTAACTCCGTAAAGCCACAAGGACTGAGTGAGTGTTAAGCTGGAGAGTGCTGTGTAGTTTTGTGGAGTTTTCTGTACTTTTGACCAATAACTGTTTGGTACACATACAGTGGCCCAGCCAGTCGCCTGATTTGAACCCCATAGAATGACTATGGAGCGATGTCTGCAGGTGGCTGCAGCCGGGTGTTCGGCCTACACCAGTAGCCCAGCTTTTCAGTAAAACTCGGGCTGAGTGGAATTTGTTGCAGCAGAAGAGACAGTGCAGAAGCTGGTGGCCTTTATGCCAGACAAGGGAGGTCATACAGAATCTAGGTTGGCCGATGTCACACTAAACGCATACATACAAGCAGCATGTGTTTGTTTTTGAGCTATCAATAAATGTTTCCACATTTCACCTAACCTTATTATGCCTGGGATAGTAGAAAACCCCCTTATTACCCGAACGAACTTACAGCTACAGCAGCTGCAGCCATAGGTGAGGATTGTTTGCTCTTGAGAGTAAGTCCTCACTAAGAAACCCTAAAGTTACGTGTATATTGGCCAGAGGAACCAGCGATTGATACTCGCTGATCACTTCTATGCATATTGTATTTGCTCCTGATTCACCCCACCCCTCCATCTCCCGATGACAATGTGGTGAAGTACCTACCTTCTGCCGCAGGAAAGCTCTCTCTCTCGGCCGTTCTTCCTGACACGTTTACTGACAGTTAACCCGTCAAAGTTCCTCAGCCTTTGCTCCATCTACATCCACACTGTCCTTTCCTGTATATGCTTATGCTTGGTGAAATTGTGCACACTATCGGTTACCAATTAACACGCTTCTTCTCCCTTTGTATTTAATAAGAATAAAACGTCGTTATATAGCCCCTTAGAGATCTAAATATATATCCAGATGCCTTATAACATACCAAAAGAAAATGCCTATAGAGAGGCTTTGTTCTCTTGGGGCAGCATGTGAATATTTTTGTTATTATTTATCTTAACTTTCATATTCAGAAGAGCAATATAGCTAAAGCATTAGTAAAGATGTGCCGATTCTTCCCTTCGCATCAAATGTGAAGCGCCTAGAAAGAGATTGAGTTCTCTGGGGGCGCTTTATTAAGTGGATTAGTAGTAGTAGTAGTAGCAGCAGCAGCAGCAGTAGTAGTATCCATCGACCTCATATTCATGTAGCCTCAGAAGAGCCTGTACAGCTTTCATCTTGACTGCAGCTGGTAATACAGAGTTGCCTGAAGCCGGACTCAAAACCACGACCCATCGTGAAGTGCAAACATCTCACTACTGAACAAAGATCAAGTGACAACTGCAGTATAGTGAGCTTTGCCTGGTTCACCTAATTGATCCTCAGCGCTACCCAGCCACCAAGCAGTTGCTGAACGTTCTATCCATTAAGCCAACCCTATGAGACTCATTGGTCTCATCCAGTAACCGTCATTGTAGCAGTTACTCTCGTTCACACATACGTCCCAACTGAGCCGCTGCTCTGCCTGCTGTTAATCACCTTTGGCAAAAAGTCAGTGAAGTTGTCCGAAAAATGAGCAGCCCTCGATCATTTTCTTCCGTATTTTGTCTATGAGTCTTGGATTGGATGTAAAGACTGCCTTTGTAGCAGCCATTGCCTATTTGCATGCTCCGACTTTATTATATTCACTTTCTCCTGGTTTCGTGAATCGTGCCTACTAAGACGTTAGGCTGTAGTGTAGTGACCACAGCAGGCAGGAGAGCGTTCCAGCATAGCTGTGATGCATTAGAAGCCCTTGCCGTATGTCCCAGGATGAGCTTGATTGTGCTTGATCGGTATCTCAAGACCATTTCATCTCATTTCGTCACAGTGCTGGCTTTGGTTATTCGGAGCTGAGAGAGCCGATCAACGAATCTCTGTGGGCTGATTTAACGGCACCAACAGAGCTTCATTGAGGACAGCAGCAGCAGCAGCCGCAGGCGACATCTTTGCTGCATACTCTGACATTTCGGTGTATGGACAGTAGACTTTCAGGCAGTGGCTGCACTTGGACCAAACCGAAGGGCACCCTTTTTTATTAATGTCCCGTAGTCCTGCCTATGCAAAGAGTCACTTACAAATAACACAGAATTCGGCAGCTAGGCTTGTCTTCTGTAAGCCGTGCAACAGCCTCATTGCACCACCTCTCTGTGACCCGAATAGGCCCCCATCAACCAGCTTGCCTGTCTCAAGCGGTGCAACAGCCGAATTGCACCACTTCTCTCTGACTTATCTATTGGCCCCCATCAACCAGAGCACCAACTTCAAGGTCGTGTCACTCACTTTTAGGTGTCAGGTCAGGATAACCTGTCTGAAGTTCTTACTCCATGGGCCTACCCTCACACCACAAACTCCTCTGATTGGGGGGGCCATACAGCTGTGCCTCTAACCAACCTCATAGGATCGATACTGAATGCTCGACGGAGGAGGCGACCCTGCCGCTTGCCAAGCAGTATAGCCATTTTCCGAATTCGATTCTGTGCACATCTACGCACAATGGAGGTCGCCTCGCCTACAGCATTATTGTCGCCAGCCTACCTACTGTTACTAAGGGATCGTGAGTTAGTAGCCTGAATTGGACCGAGAGACACGCGTAAATAGGGGATTTTACTGAACTTTATTCAAAAGTGTACAATGTCGCTGAGCGTCTAGTTCAGTTGTATCCCCACACTCCTCACAAACGCAGCAAGACACGCGCGTATGAACCACCCCCTACAACTGGGCTCTCCTACCAAGAAGGCCATTAGCAGCACCGGTTCAGGCTTCGCTAGTGGCTCTGCGGCAGAAACCCGACCGAGTGCCCCGAACGCCGCTCTACACAAGACAGCAAGAGCTGGGGGTGGGGCTTGGGGATCTGTTCAGCAATCGTGCAGCTTTCACTTTCACTTTCGCCACGTAGCTCAAATGGGAGAGCTCCTTCAGCTCCCCCATTCACACTCCGAGCGAGGCCAAACGATTGTATGTGACTGTGACTGACGAGTCGCCTAGCTTCATAAATCACCAGTGGAAACTCGTATCTTTTGCGTGGCTGTGTGCGTGTTTTCTTATCCACTGGCGCGTGCTGGCTTTTTCTTTCTAGACGGCTGCCGTTTTGTCTATAGTTTACAGCTTTAGCTCAGCTTGACTTGCTATCTGTGCCATCTGTGTGCTCGGTCTTGATAAAAGATGCTGCTCTTTGCAGAGCACCTAGCAGTCCTGTGATGGCGAGGAGCGCAAGCACCGACGGGGCCGATGTCGCTCGGGCAGCAGCAGGTCCGGCTGCCACTGTCCGGCCTGGTTATGCAATCTCCTCCCTGCATCTCTACATGCTTAACTCGGAGTCACCTATGTTCACACTGATGAGATACGCAGCCGACAACTGTGCAATCGTGAGTTAATGGAACCGACGTTTTTTCTTAATCAATCCACGAGAGCTACCTCTCTGGCTGACAGGCTAACTAATGCCAGCGACTATGGATCTCGTCGTCAAAATTTCGGAATTTAGCAAGCCTCCAAATTTTTACTATACATTAAGTAGTATACCATTCAAGTGCCTATTGTGAGACATGGCTTGCTGGATAAGGCTGAGTGCAACCAATTCTTGCATTGGCTTCCAACTGCCAGTTACAAAAAGTTATGTTGCCATGCGGCATCGGGGATGCCAGTGCTGCAGTAGCAGCATTGTCTTGCTGCTGACCGTCACCGTACATCGCCTTGGAAACGGTGGGCATTTATTTCCTTCGTTGTGTTCATGAGGGTCTTGCTAGCGACTCAAATAGGGAAGGCATGCCATACGATAAAGTATTGGCATCGACTACTTGGCCAGGCATCTTTGCCAAGCTTTTAAAATTCATCTTGCATGTATCAGAAAAACGGCTTGTATTCTGTCCAGTTCCATCTTTTCAGAGGTCGACTTTGATGCTGGATCAGGAATATTGTCAGAGGATCCAGCAGCATGAACGAAGGTGTATAAATGAGTAAGTTGTAAGAGTCTTCTGACATCTTTGACGATGTATGCTCAATCACGATTGGCATTCTGTTGCAATAATGTGGCTCTGTATTATGTTTGCAGAGAGAAAGTTGAGGCACAATTCATCACACTCGTCCATGAGCTGCTGACTCCATGCAACACTATAGAAACCAATTTTAATTTGACTAGAGAACTGAAAACGGCTGCTGAAAAAGATTTCCTTTTAAAAAAGTTATTCTGGAAGGTATTACTTGTTGCATTAGAACACTAAATGATCAGTTACTTGCAACTGCTCTGATATTTTTTTGTTGGCTGCTTGTCTAAGTTTAGCAATAACGTGCATGAGAGAGAGAGAGAGAGCACAGAGAGAGACAGAGAGAGACAGAGAGAGAGCACAGAGAGAGAGAGAGAGAGAGAGAGAGAGAGAACATATAACAGTGCAGTGCATTGCAAAACTCTTTCTGTCCTTGCATCTATTCTAATTTTCTTAGTTGCTCTCTGCATTCTACTCATTTGCCTTAGACGTGTGATTCTGGTCATTCAACCATTTCTCAGTGTGACGTGAGAAGGACACATCCGAGACCAAGAAGCCCAGTTCGAACTAGTGCGAGCATGCTTGCAACTAGTAGCAAGCGTGCTCACATCATTGGTACTCCTGGTCGCACCATCAGTGCTATGCATGCAAGCTGCCATTAGGCGCTTGCGCCATTCAAGGGAAGCTTATCCAGCACAAGTTCAACAGAGTTATTATGGCTTAGTGACCTTTTTAATAAGAGACCTGCATAAAACTCACACGAGATTTCAGATTTCATGCACTCGGTATCAGTGAGAAAAATATGCAGGATTACCCTGCTACTCGTCAGAGCCATTTGCTCTCACTTTTTCGTCTTTCCGACCGAGCTTACAGAAGCAGACTGCATGACGTTGCATGCACTGCCAGGCTTACGGCCAACGATTTGATTGTGGTGGGGATCCAGACTTTGAAATTCAGTCCTGGAATGCGTGAGTTCACGAGTGCATAGATAGTCGAATCCGGGATAGAGTATTCATTGTCTGCACTAGCTCGCTCTGCCCTAGTTGAAGACGTCCTGCTATGGGACACAGCTGCCCGTGCCAGACGCTGATTCAGGGCGGTTGGCACTGCGGGCTGCCCAGTGCCAGCATTCTTGGATGTTGGCTGAGAGTGAGTGAGTGAGTGAGAGAGAGAGAGAGAGAGCAGAGAGAGAGAGAGAGAGAGAGCAGAGAGAGCAGAGAGAGAGAGAGCAGAAAGAGAGAGAGCAGAAAGCCGAAGCATGCTTTAAGGTACAGTGCTACAATTCTATGATTGCACCGTGCACCACATCGCTGGATATCGGCATTGTTTAATTAGTAGCAGTTGCCATGGCCCTAAGTTTAACCCTTCGTGCCCAATTGATTTTCTGTGACCGAAGCAAGCTTTCTTCTTTCTCCAGTCGAAGGTCCTGCAAAAAGAGCTGCTCCTGTGGGTGGGTGGGTGGGTGGGTAGGAGTGCTTCTGCTGCTGTGGCTGTGGCTGCTGCTTTCTCTCGATCCTGTATCCTGTATAGCTCTCCACCCCTCCCCTATTTCATGCTGTATTCATGCATGCATGCATGTATGTGCAGGCATGCATGCCTGATGCTGCAACTCGGAGGCACCAGTTTGGTTCCCCGTCCTTTATTTCATTATTAGTTTATCTAACAGCCTCATTTGTATAGCAGCAAAACAGCCTTAATGGCTATCATCGCCGAGCCTGCAGTTGGCAATTAAGGATCGCCCAACTGTAGGATTCGAACCCACGACCTTGGTTGCACCGGTCCTCACTCTGCCTACAGTGCCGGTCTGCCTTGTGCCTTTCCCCTTCTGCGAATGCCGTCATCTGGGAAAACGTTTTATTAAAGCACTTCTATGCTGGCCATCGTGTGTTCCTTATATAAAAAAAGTATAATTCATTTATATAGCGCCCCAAGAGAACTTAATCTCTATTCAGGCGCTTCACATATGCCTCGGGGCTCGAGCCCACGACCGCAGTCAGACCTTGGTAGGGGCGAGCACCTTAATCGCTAGACCAAACCAGCAGTCGGTGAGCAGTAGATGTGGAAGCCTCAAGCAATTCTAACCTTTCTGCCGCCTGGATGCTGCATCTACCTGCCTTTGCCCAGGGGTCTTGATTGCACTGGCATGACTCTGCTGTCGTGGCTGCTGGCAGCTCGATCAGGTTCGTTTCTCGTGCCGTCGGCACTTTGAGCTGACATGGTGACACATGGGCAGTTCGTTCGGGTGGGCGGCTTGGGGTGCAGCACTGGTGCAACAGTTCGTCGTGGTTCGATGCCTCGCACGAAATGTCTGCCCTTCTGTTGATCATTTTGACATGTGACACCTTCCCCCCCCCCCCGAGCTTTACCTGCAAGGGATGGCACGGCATGAGGCTGATGAGGCATCCGACCGGCCGATCGAACTCAGCCTCAGCCGGTTGTTCACTTGACCTGGTGACCGGGCACGTGCCTCTGGTACAGGCTGTTTGGTCGAGGCAGGAAGGCTTGTCTGCTGTTTCTTGATGATTCTTTCATTGCTAGTGACCTCTCGGGGTGCCCGAATCGATTATCGGCAGGAAAATGTCAAGAAATAGTGAGAGGACATATATATGCTTGCTGCTTAAGCTGGGTGTCCTACCTATCGCCCTACTGGCCTTCGTTTCCATACTTAAATGGGCTGAGGCTTTAGCTTTGCCGGTTGACAGTGACCTTACTATTACGTACGATCGTGCACGCCTATGATCGTTTCACTGTTATCATTAAAAAGCATTCCTGTTTGTGGTTACTGCTGCCGGGTTTCGTGAATTGGGTATACCATATTATGCCGTTGACATCGGCCATTTTATTACTAACTGCTTGGTCATGCCTCCTTTACAGCAGATGTAAAGTACCTAGAAAGAGATTAAGTTCTCTGAGGGTTCTATGCAAACGTATTATTATTATTATTGTTATTATTACTATTATTATTTTGGCCTCGCATGCAAGTAACTGCCTAGTAAATCATAAAAGTCGGCTGATTCACAGCCTCATTTGTATGGCAGGAGAAGAGCCCTAGGTATTATTCCAATAAGGAATTGCCTACTAGATTTCACTTGCATTTCACGACATGGGTTGTGAAGTTCAAGCACCCTCACCCCTAGGCTAAGACCCCGGTCAGGTAGCGGTAAGACTAAAAAGGAAAGAAGAGTTCGATCGAGTGATCCAAGAAATTCCATGCCATCGTGAAACTTCTAGGACTCGAAAGGGCAACGGATTTTTTTATACGATGGTATCGAAAGCCCTGAAGTGTCTGAGATCGTTTGAAAGAAGCAACCGTGTCCGTCCTCTCTCAGAGACAGACGACCCTCATCACGACACCACCTGTGTCGAGGCAAACTTCCCCGATTCATGGCTGTTCAGGGGGGACATGGCAGCCTTACTCCTCTTCTTCCAGTGTGAGCTTTGCTGACAGAAAAATGCTCGATGGCATCCATTGCCTCGCCATTGTGTGCAGTAGTCCAGTGCCCGCCTAGCAGCTTGAGTTTTCCCCCTTTAACGAGTTGGGCGCCGTGCCCCTGCCGAGCAGGCACGGCCGCGTGCGCAGCATCGGCGGCTCGTAAAAAGACAGCGTGCACTCATCTCGTTGGGTCTCGAGCCTCGCAGCAGCTGTGTGCACAGCGGCTGCTGCCTTGTGTAGATCGCTCGATTGTGAGCAGCTCGAGTCGCTCGAGCCGAGTTTTCACGCTGTTCGCCTGATATTCTTCGATGCTCTTCGATGCTAATCGATGCTCTTGTGGTGGCAGCATCGAGGCTTGACCGGCAGAGTGTATCGTTGCTTGCAGAATGAAACCCTGTTCGGCTTCTTCGTCGCCCAGCTGCAGACGTACTTGCCGCGATCGCCGCACCACTCGGAGGAGGCAGACACGGCCGGCCGCATGCGTCGGGCCGACGAGCTCGAGTGAGTGGCGGCCACCGCTGCGCTTCACTCCGAGTGGATTGGCTTACGTAGGCCATCGGTCGTGTCCTCGCTGGCTTGCCGCGTGCTCGCTCCCGGGATCCACCGTCGACTCACAGCACTAGCAGCAGCCGTCCTTGGCCAGTCGGTTCGTCGGCTTTGCCATGCTGTCTCTTGTGTCGCTCGCTCGTCGATAGGCTCGTCATCCTAATAACCCAGACACTCGAGCTGATGTTCCGAGAAACAGAAATCTTCCCTGCTCGACTGAAAGTGCTAGCCGCACACTCAGGCCGGTTGGCCGCCCGGCTTGCGGCTGTGCTCACCTGCCAGCCCGAGCTGCCGCCGCGCCACCGGCTGCCGTCCACCAAAGCCGCTCGTCTGCTCTTGCAGACCAAGGCCGACGAGCTGCACTGGTCCGCCGATGAGGAGGTGAGTGCCCAGTTAGTCCTAGCATTTGCTGCACCCCTCTCGACTTTGTTCCATTAGAGAGCTATGCAAATTTTCCTATTATTATTATTTTTATTTACATGTTATGGTGCCTTGTACTTCTAGCCGTGAACTTGCTAGCAGCCGTAGCTTAATGACTGTTATGCGATTTGATATACTTAGCACTAGTTTCTATCGCACTTGTAGCTGCATGAACTGTGCGAGGAGTATGGCCGACATGCCACAGCCGTCGTGTTTGAGCTGGTGCTCATTGCACAGCAGAGTTACTGGGGAGCTGATGCCGGTAGCTTTCTAAATATTGGCTGGATGGTCCGCGCTCTGGAGCTACATGATGCATCGGTAAGTCCTTACTGTCTTGTGCAGTGGTTGTCTGTAATTAATAGCTATGTCGTATGCCTGAACTCTCTTCATTCCTTCCATTTCTTGCTACGTCCTCCTCCCTCTCTCACTTTTTCTCACTCCTTTCTTTAATTGGTCTCTCTTCCTTCTCTTTATCTCCCTTCCCCCGTCTCTGTCCCCTTTCTCTCTTTCCCCTTTCTATCTCTCTCTCTCTCTCTCTCTCCCTCCCTCTCTCTCTATCTCTATCTCTCTCTGTCTGTTTCTCTCTCTCTCTCTCTGTCTGTTTCTCTCCTCTGTCTTTCTCTCCCTGTCGATCAAGCCAATATTATGCTTTCTGCATGTGAGCAATTCATCGATTGTTCATCAGTCATGCTTTTTGTTGGTTTTCCTCTAGCTTGCAGATTGCACTACAGCTGCCTTCTGTTGGGCTGGCTTCCTTGGATTCTTACCGAACTGTATAGTGCTGGGCGGGTGGTATTGATTTCTCCTGTTTACCGTGAGTGAGGCACTGTTTGTGCTTAGTGCTGTTCTTTTTGCGGTTTATGCTCTTCCTCTTTCCGATGTGATTGCCAGCACAATCTAGGCTTTCACTTCTATGCAAATGACACTCAGTTGTACCTGTGCTTTTATTCTTCCCAGCCTTCGAGCACCTCAAATCCTCTCAACTCCCTTGCTGCATGTATTGATGACATCCGCAAATGAATGGCAGCAAATTTTCTTAAATTGAATGATGATTATGCCAACTTACTAGTTATTCGCAAGCCAAGTGTGAGTCGGAAATTGGAAAGGCTAGAGCTCAAAATTGGCTCTGCCAGCATATCTTCTGTTGGAATCTGCACGAAATCTTGGTGTCCTGTTCCAAGGTGACCTTTTGTTAGACAACTGCATCAGTTCCACAATCAAGTCTGCCTACTTTCAGATACATAACATTGCTAAAATTCGGGCTTGTTTAGATAAGGATACCACATCTAAGTTGGTCCATACATTTGTGACATTCCGTCTTTACTTCGGTAACTCACTGTTTGCTGGCCTACCGGCATGTGCAATCAGGTGCTTACAGCTGGTGCAAAACTCTGCAGCTAGGCTTGTCTGTCGTGAGCATCACAGTTGCCACATCACACCACTTCTCGCAGACCTGCACTGCCTACCAGTCAAGCAACGGATCGGCTTCAAGATCTTGTCGCTCACTTTTAGGTCACTTCATTCTTTGGCTCCAGCCTACCTATCAGATCTACTTCCCTACAAGGCAAAGCATCGTACCACCTGCTTTTTGGAATCTAACTGTATGCCAGTATTTCGTACAAACCTCAAATATTTTGCAGACCGTGCCTTTAGTTCGTATGCTCCCAAAGTGTAGAGCTTACTTCTGACCAGCGTCACGACATCCCCTGACTTGACCACATTTAAAAAGAAATTTAAAATGCACTTTTTTATGACAGCATTCAGTGGATCCCTGTGATTCGTTCTTTATGTGTTTATGCATGGTGTCACTGTGCATGCTGCCACTAACCACACTTGCATGCTGACCCTGTGCATGTCAACCTTAACCATGTTATTCTTGTTGTTTATCGAGCACGCTGCCACTAACCATTCGATCGTGATTCCTTTGCAGTAGATGTAAAGCACCTAGGAAGACATTTAGTTCTCGGAGGGTGCTCCATCAAATTGTGTTATTGTTATTCTCATTAGTTTTCCTATAGCTGCTATAGTGAAGATGAGAGAGCAACAAAGAAGTACAACACGATCGTAACTTTGTACTTACAGGCAGATTGAAAATTCCCGGACAATGCGTTTCAGGCCTCTTAGGTTTGCAGCTACATTAGTCGGTTGTATCTTCAAGTGCCTATCAGGGAATCAGCAATCCGGTCTAGTCAGCTAACAAGCTCGGCGATTGGGCGTTCACGACATGTTATGGATAACGTCTTTGCGGATTTTATTATCTCATCGTTGCTACAAACTGGTTGCTCCCTGACACTGCTCTCAGTTGATCCGCATGTTGTGGTACACTTATCTTTCTAATAATGTACCTGGTGTTGAATCTTATCTCGACATGATAGGAGTGGAATTTGTATATGACTGCTGATTGTTTGAATGTATGTAATGCAGCATTTGATAGCGGTATTTTACGTGATTCCGTTTTTAAAACCTCTGCAATTCACTGAATGAAGAGATGTGGCAGTGAGGTTTGTGCTGCATATGGATTTCAAGCTGCTGCTTTGTTGCTGCTCGAGCTATGCGTATCGAAGGTTGCCTTTTGGGGCTGTACGTGAGTGAGTAGCTGCTAGTCCTCTTAGTAGTCTGATTTTCTCTCTGTCTGAAGGGCAATAAGATTTGGCTTTGCTTGTCAGCTTTGCCAGTGCGGTTATCGTAGTTATCGCGGAGCCTCTGGGACGTAACCAGAATCAGATTCAATGTCCCTAATGACGATGCTGCATCTGATAGGAGACTAATAATAAGAATAATAACAATACGTCGTTATTAGAGCACCCTGAGAGAAATTAGCCTTTGTCCAGATGCGCAACAACTCACTAACGCTTTGTCATACCATGGATATGTGGTGTTGAGTCTCTGTGATGCTGCGGTTTAGCAAAAGATAGCTGAGGCCTAGTCCAGTTGGTGCTTGTATGAAAAACTAGAAACCTCGTGCCGTTGAAAGACAACGAATTTAATTGAGCAGCAAATTTAGGGATTAGCAAGCAGCAGATGTGGAGAATATCGGACTGTTATTCCCCACTCGAGCACTAAGGGAGCGTGTAAATGCTGTAAAGGTGCGAATGAAGAATGAAGCATGGAGGCATCTTGTGCAGTTGTGCTTTTCTTTGCACTGCACTCCGGGTTTCCTTTTCTTTCTGTATCCATACCGAATTTTCTGTCGCAATTTCAGTCTGCACCAACTAGATTTTGTAAACAACCTCTGGGAGTTTGTCGGCCCGTTTTCATGAAAACCGGCAAGGGTTTCGAGCACCAAACTTGTTAGCATAGAAAGCTTCTTTTTTTTATTGGTACAATAAATGGAAGACCGATCTCTCAATCGTGAGATTGCTGATCGGGGCAGGCAGTGTGTCGGACTATGTAGACTGAGACAGCCAGTCTTTAACTAGATCAGATTGATTAATCTTAATAATAACACAGGGTAACATATTTCAATTTTCGCCCTTGGATACAAAGTATGTTATCTTAATCCCTCATGTCTAAAATAAATAGAAAATAGCTTTTGTTCCCTTAAAACTTTGCTGTGTGGTCAAGACAATAATACTCCGGTTGAAATACTCCGGTTTTGCGGCCTAGCACGGTACAAAAATGAGCCTTGCACATATGCAGCATTGTGCTGCTAACCAAATTAGTGATGGTTAACAGGGAAGAAAATGTAAGGGTGTAAGAAAATCTAATAACAAGTTTTTTGGAATAGTAAGCTCAGATTACGGGCAGAAGTCGTGAGAGTTATCCTAGATGAATCAATCTTGATGCTAAGGTCTTCCAGCTGCTGACTGATATTAGGTTTGCCCATAACTATTTGGCCGGTCTTATCATCGTCAAGTTTCAGGAAGCCTGGCTGCTCCCACTTTCAAAAGCTAGAAACGTTTTAAATGGAAATAGCTGTTGGTCTGGCGTTTAGCCAGCTCTCTCTCTCTCTGTCTCTCTCTCTGTCTCTCTCTCTCTCTCTCTCTCTCTCTCTCTCTCTCTCTCTCTCTCTCTCTCTCTCTCTCTCTCTCTCTCTCTCTCTCTCTCTCTCCTTAGCTGAGCACTACACTGATCCCAGCTGTGAAGTCTGTTCAGGAGTGTCTGCTCTTGCTTCGAGTGCAGCCGATGCTAGCCACTATCGAGCAAACTACACGTTCGTAGGAACGCTGCATCACAGTTCAAATTTAGCCATAGCTACTATGTGGCATGTCATTTTTGCGAGTCAGCTGTCATCGCCGTCAAACCAGCATCTATTTGAGATTGGATTGGTTTCCACGATTGCATGGAAACTAACCGAGCCGTTCATGCAGCATTTTCATCCCCCGCAAAGCTTCCACGAGGCTGAGGCTGCCATCACTGTCTGTCCTGTGAGCAGCCGGGCATATTTATTACTTGCCGGTTAGCTCGGGCAACATGCGGCAATCGTTCGCGAATTTGCAGAGATACTTCACTGAGAAGCTCGTTCACCAGGCGCTCGGTCTGATGCAGCCGTCTCGGGGGATTGGGCTGTCGCCACTCGAGGCTGTTCTCGTCTTCCAGCAGTTTACCGTTCTGCAGACACTAATCACTCACAGCAAGCCGTTTGCTGCTCACGTGAGAAATCGCTACCGGGAAGAGTTCAAGTGAGCTGACGCCATGTTAGGCTCCGCGGTGGCAATGGCCAACTCGTGCCTGCCGTAGTGCTCTGCCGATGTGCTGTGACGGTGTCTGTATTTCTGTTTTGTCACCGTAACCCCTATATCCATTCGTGGCTGTGGAGCCGGTCTGGCCTTCATCGTTGGCATTTGCTCGCTAGACCTTGTCAGCAGATTTACCGGTCCCAGCTGCGAGTGCAGGTCTGCGACTAGCCATTGAATTCAGCTCGTCACCGCGCGCTGCTGCTGGGTTCTTTCAGTAGCTATTGCTGATCTACTCGCGGACATTCAAGTCTAAGGTATATTACTCTGCAGCCACGATTGCCTAACTTCAGTCCCGTATGCTATATCGATGTAAATGCATTTACCGAGTTAGTCGAACGACTGACTAACTTCAGTGCCGAATTTACTGCATATACTAAACATATACCACGTGTACTACTGCGTGTATACCACTTTATATCGATGTAAATGCATATACCGAGTGACAGTTGCATTTACGCAGTGCAGCCAGCACTTTGCAAGGTGTCGCATCGAAGCGCAGGCAGGAAAACTCGTGACTCGTGACTTGTCGGTGTCCGGAGTTGTAGAGCAGTGGCTAACCTACCCCAGACCTTTGACTGTAGCTCTGTGATTATTATGAACTGTGGTGCTGCTGCAGGACAGCTATACAAGGGTCCTGGGTGACCATTGAACAGGATGTTCCTCTTCATGTTCTGATATGAAGAAACTGATAAGGATGGGGAAAGTCGTAGCAATAGGCGTCTGGCAAGAGTTCTCCAACGTTTCGACGTACTTCAGACTTGCACGGTGTGCAGCTTAAACAGTAGCTACCTTCGGCAGCTGTGCTGAGACATCTAGAAAAGTTAAATTTAGAGTTCAGCGTATCTCATTGTTCTCCTTCTGTGTATGACTCTTCAGGATCACTTTATCGGTTTTCCTTTTCTGTCCTGTTAGCTAGCAGTGTGCTGTCACTAAGTCTGCTCAATATAGAAGAGCCACTTTGTCTTTAAGGGGGAATATTCAGAAAATACTTGTATATCATTGGTCCGACAATCAAAATTTAGTTCAAGTACCTTTCAAAAGAAAAACGTGTTAGAGGTGTGAGCAGAAGTTCTGACGGCTTCTCCCATAATAGAAAAAAGGATTCCGCAAACCATATCTAACCCAGATGTAAACCGGAAGCAGCATATCTGCAAATAGCAAATTACCGATCTCTGCATCATACGCAACTTGTATCCCAACTCATTGAATCTTGGTAGATTGAGGTAAATAAATACTAGCTGATTTAACAGCCCTTTTCTATAACGACAGAAGAGCCTTAACGGCTGTCACCACCTCTAGCAGTGACGATACAGAATCACCCACCGCAGGATTCGAACCCACGACATCGGGACCGAAGTCGTGAAAAGCAACCGCCTTACCTAGCGTGCCATCACGGCTCATGCGTTAAGCTTGTTGAGATCCATGCTTGTGACTTTTGAAAAGCTTCATTTTCAGAAGTGCTGTGTATTTGTAAAATCTATAACTCGGCCAACACTTCACGTATCAAAGTGAAATTTGCGCGAGTTTGGCTCTGATTGAACACACTGATGAGGAATTATTTCTGACTTAGGTCGGATAGGTTTTGCTATACACGATGATTGTATATGGCATTCGTAGATGAGGCAAAACTCGGCTTCTAGGTCTGCCTGTCGTGAACATAGCACCTGCCTCATTACATCTCTTCCTTCCAATCTGCACCAGCTCCTGATTCAAGCAGTGCATATGCATCAAGGTCTTATCACTTTTAGATTCCTTCATTCTCTTGCTCCGCTTTACTTTTCTGATGTGAAAGCATATATTGGGTTTTGTCGCTCACTTTTAGGTCCCTTCATTCTATCGCTCCAGCCTATCTGTCAGATATACTACCCCATCAGGCTAAGCATCATACCACCCGCTTTTCGGAATCCAACAGTCTAGAAATACCTCATACAAACCTTAAATCCTTTGGAGACCGTGCATTTAGTTCATATGCTCCCAAAGCCTGGAACTCCCTCCCGACCTGCGTCAGAACATCCCCTGACCTGACCACATTTAAAAGGAACCTAAAAACACACCTATTTAGGACAGCATTTAGTGGGTCCCTGTGATTCGTCCTTGATGTGCTTATGCGTGCTGACACTGTGCATGCTGCCACTAACCACATTTGCATGCTGACCCTGTGCATGTCACCCCTAACCATATTATTCATTTCGTTTGTTTTTTTCAAGCATGATTTTACTTACCATTCAATGGCATTTCACTTTACAGCAAATGTAAAGCACCTAGAGAGAGATTAAGTTCTCTGAGGGCGCTTTATCAAGTGAATTAGTATTATATTATTATTATTATTATATTAAGTTTCTCCTAATACCACCCGTCCTCTGGCTCTGTCCTTTTAGCTTCAATATTCATTACTGTGGAGCTCACTTTCGCAATTCTTAGGCAATGACTTCTGTCCTGCTGGCAACTCTGGAACATTATTTCTTGCCTTCTTGTGCTGCAACTACCAATACTCACTTCTTTGACTGCCTCTTAACTCAGCTATGGTTTATGCAGTTCCCCTGTTGTGTGAAATTAATATCTTGGCTACCATTAGCATACGAAAAGCCGCTTAGGCTTAGAGTGAATGCTGCTTAGGCTTTGATTGACCTCATGAGTGTAACACCTGCTTAGTCTTTGTGGCTTTGTAGAGTTAATAATAATAATAATAATAACAATACACTTGATAAAGCGCCCTCAGAGAACTCAATCTCTTTCTAGGCACTTTACATTTGCTGCAAAGGAAAACGTGATTGAATAGTGAGTGGTATCATGCTTGATAAACAACATGAACAACACGGTCAGGGGCGACACACCCAGGGTCAGCACGCAAGTGTGGCCAGTAGCAGCATGCACAGTGTCAGCACGCACAAGCACACATAGGACGAGTCACGGGGATTTACCAAATGAGTTGCAGATAGAGATAAATGCTAACCAGTCTCTCATATGGCAGCAAGCTTTCTTAAATTGAATGAGGACAAAACTAACTTACTATTTATGGGCAAACCAAGTCTGATTCAGCAATTGGAAAGCCTAAGGCTTATTGGGCTGTGCCAGAATATAATCTGTTGAATCTGCACGAAATCTAGATATTCTGTTCCAAAGTGACCTTTCGTTAGACGATTAAATCAGCTTCACAGTCAAGTCTGCTTTCTGTCAGCTGCATAGAACTGCAAAAAGTCAGGGGCATGCTTAGACAGGTATGCTACATATAAACTGGGTCATGCATTTGTGAGATCCTGTGTCGACTTCTGTAACTCACTGCTTGCTGGTCTACCGGCCTGTGCTATCAGGCGCTCACAATCGGTGCAAAACTGTACCGTAGGCATTTCTGTCGTGAGCGTTGTAGTTGTCGCGTCACACCACTTTTTGCTGACCTGCACTGGCTCCCAATCAAGCAGCATATCGACTTCAAGATTCTGTCGCTTACCTTTAGGTCCCTTCATTCTCTGGCTCCAGCCTACCTATCAGAACTATTCTTCCACCGGGCCAAGAACTGTTCAACCTGTTGTTGTGACTAGAATCGTTTAAAAAACCTAAGCTGATTTAGCTGCATTATTTGTGTAGCAGTGTAAGAACCTTATCGCCAATCACCTCTGCTTGCAGTTGGAAATAAAGGATCACCAACTGCAGGATTCGAGCCCGCGACCTAGGCCGTAAAGAGCGAGCACCTAACCTCCTGGGATACCTCATACGAACCTCAAAACCTGTAGAGAACGTGCCTGTAGTTCGTGTGCTCTCAAGGCCTAGAACTCACTCCCGGTGAACGTCACAACGCCCCTGACTTGACATTTAAAAAGAAGCTTATAACACACCTATTTATCGCAGCGTTAGTGGGTCTTTGTGATTAACTCTTCGTGTGTAAATGCATGCTTACACTATGCGTGCTGCTTGCCGATGTTACCACTAATCATTTGGCAATGCTTTCTATACATCACCTGTATAGTGCCTAGAAAGAGACTCGGTTCTCTGAGGATGCTTACAGATGTATTTTTATTATCTTTGGAGACTGCACCTTCAGTTGCCATGCACCGAATATCTATAACGTCCATATTAACTGTTCTTGATGTGTATGTGCATGATGCCATTTTGCCTGTTATTATTACTAGAAAGTTAATATGCTTCTTTTCAGGCATATCTGATGTGCTTAGAACGAGATTTGGTTCTCTGATGATGCGAAATAAATTATCATAAGTGTTATGTAATGATTTTGCTTAGATCATGCTTGACTTTATTACTGAGTCTTTACTCCGACACTACTTTCACTCACGGCATTACTGAACTGGAGAGTATGATCATAATTTTGACATAGTACGCTCACTTCACGATCCAGGTCGTGGGTTCGAGTCCTTGGGCTGCTTGACGGTTGCTGCTAGCACTCTTCTTCTTCTGCTGCTTCGTATGGCTGCACACACGAGGCTGCTGCTGCTGCTGGACCATCAGCCTCGGACCTTTTGCTTCACTTCACCATCGGTGTTGGAGTCTCTTGATATGAGGCGATCAACTATGACTGATTACGGCGATGCCTTGCTGTCCTAATAGTCTATCGGGTTCCTTCAGTACGCTTGAAAAGCCACGTCATGCATTCTCGTTTCAGGTACTATATGCGAACTCCCACTATGACTGAAAAGCTTCCTGCATCGTATCCGATCTCCCACCGAGCTCTTCAGTTGATGGGCGACGTTATTTCACGCATCGTGGCATCGGCAGACTAGGAAAAGGGGACGCAACGTATTCCTAGGAATGTCGACTCACTTTTGTCTTCTGACTCTTAATAGCATGTACTCTCTTGTGCTTGTCACATAATTACAGTAGTATGATATGCGAACGTGTCGCTAGGGTTAGCAGGCGGTCGTAAGGATTAAGACAAGGAACCACCAGCTTCCATAGTGATACATATGAGCAGAGTTGTTCAATGTATGTCACCATGCCCTTTTACTGGTATTTAAATACATTCCTGCTGATGGTCTAGCCTTGCTATGCTCATAAATAGGAAAACTTCAAGAAAGACGCTATTGGCAATATGCAGAGCCGAAACCTGTCTGCATACGGTCGAATCCAGTTGTATTCATTAACCAACTGGAGTCGTGCAAATGTCAATTTCATTGATACGCTTACATTTTCTGTATTTTTATTTGAGACTACCTTACTGGAGCCTTTGTCATAACTCGGTCGAACGGCTGGTTCTCTGAAAACTGTGTGACCGACGTAAACACACACCTTTGGCAAGTGCTGTGATTTCTAGCGATGGCACTATTTTTGTACGGCTACCGGCAGGCTGACGTGCTTGTCGAAGCAATGGCTACATGCACCGGCTACAAGTGCAGGACTCATTACTGAGCCTCAAATCTGCCGCTCATGCTGCTTGGACATACATGCTCTGTGCTGTGTGTGCTGGTGCGATGGTCAGAATCTCTTCTCTTCCACGTGATATATGTGCAAACGCTATAGGCGCCATTCGTGATATGGAAAGTTGAATTTATGATAATAAAAGACAATGATAGTCATGACTCGATCCAGAGATCTCATCTTAGAAATGTGTGTTTTTTTACTTTAGAATCTAATAATCTTGCGTTCCTTGTGTCTTTATCCATTAACATACAAGATCGGTCTGTCTTTAAGCACTTTGACATTAAGCTTCGAAGAACCTCCAACCATATCGCCTGTTCAAATATGGATAAGCTGAAAGTTGGATTGTTAGTGTGCAAAGCAAGTCATTTACCTTATATAATTATTTATATAATTCATTTTAACAGCGCCCCAAGAGAAAGTAATCTCTATTCAGGTGCTTCACATGTGCCACGACCTCGGCCAGACCTTGGTCGGGCGGGTACTTTAACCATTGGGCCAAACCAGTGCGGCAACCTTGCTTGTCTCCCATATACAAGATAAGCCAATCCTCAATCTTGATGGTTAGACTTCGTCTTTTATCTGGCAATGCGAGCATCTTTACCCCTCTCACAACTTCTGTTTTCTTATGAACTTTATTTGGGAAACCTGCTCCAGCCGCGTTGCAGATTTTCCCACAAAATTCGTGTTCCTTACGTGCTTTGCCACGCTATCGACCTCGCATTCGCTGCAGCACTTTTCGCAAAGTGACAGAAGAACTACTGACAACTTTCAGTTTCTTCGCACACGAAATAGAGCTCGCAGCCGGCGATCAAAGGAAATATGCACGCCAGAGAAATATTAAAAGGAGACTTCAATCTTATTTATAAAGGGTATAGTTTCACGAAATCCTACAGCAGAACCATATCAGATTGCGGCAGCAGTTTTGTAATGTCCAAAGGACCGGTGTGTGGATGGAACCATTCCCACGTTGGTTGCTGCGCTAACGACTGTTACGATTTGAAACTCGTAGCTGCTTCCTGACTGTCAAAATTAAAGCCAATATGAAGGTAAATCTTAAACCCTTAACTGAAAGGAAGGTCCGAGTTCCGCTCCCTAAGCTGACTAAACCGGGCCACCTCTGTCAGATTTAGCTGTTGGGATCCTTATAGTATAATAAGTGTAATGACGCTGTCGATCTCGCCGTGTCCATTTAGTGTCTCACCTACTGACAAGTTCTTAGGGTGAGGCAAACCACACCGATCCGACTTCATGGTTGTCTTGGGTGGAAGCCATTTGGGAGTCTTTAAAAAAGTTGGCATAGCTCAAATCGACAGATGAAAAGAACAAGCAGCCCTTTTGCAACTTTATATGTAGGACGTAATTGTTTGTATATGTTATGTCTGTGCGGCCAGTCATGCACAGATCAAGACGGCTCAAGCAGACGCCGTTTATTGCGGAACCGGGCTGCACAGCCAGCACGTTGTCCTGCAAGCTGCTGTAAGTTGGCTCGCTGTTTTCGCCTCAGCGGCTTCCGCCGGATTAGTCCGCTGTCGCTGTACAGCAGACCTAAAAGTATAACTTATAATAATAATAATAATTCACTTGATAAAGCGCCCTCAGAGAACTTAATCTCTCTCTAGGCGCTTTACATTTGCTGTAAATTGAAATGCCATTGAATGGTAAGTAAAATCATGCTTGAAAAACAGACGAAATGAATAATATGGTTAGGGGTGACATGCACAGGGTCAGTATGCAAATGTGGTTAGTGGCAGCAGGCACAGTGTCAGCACGCATAAGCACATCAAGGACGAATCACAGGGACCCACTAAATGCTGTCCTAAATAGGTGTGTTTTTAGGTTCCTTTTAAATGTGGTCAGGTCAGGGGATGTTCTGACGCAGGTCGGGAAGGAGATCCAGGCTTTGATCAACTACTTCGGGTAGCGGCCAAAATTGAATCGTTTAGGAAGACTGGGTCGCTGTATTTCTGAGCGTCGTACCAAATCGTTGCTTAGAATGCTATGCGACAGCTTAGAACTGTAACGCCGAAGGTTCGGCAGAGTATGCTTAACCTGCCGCTTACCAAGGGGCGTAACCTACCGCCTAAAGCAGTTCGGTGCGCGCCTACGCTCAATAAGCAGGCCGCCGCTGAACGAGCGCTTCTGGCGCTGACCGACTTGGCGTTACTAAAGGGGTCGTGAGTCCGCGGCGTGAATTGGAAAGCGAGACACACAAATTGAGGATTTTACAGAGCTTTATTCGCAAGCGCACAAGTCGCTGCGCGTCTAGCTCAGCTTTATCTCCACACTCCACACGCTGTCAACAGCACGAGCACTCTTGCGGGGGTAATACGTTCCCGCACTTAGGCTAGCTACGTCTATTGTGGAGGACGACCCGAATAAGACGAAGAGCCCGAACCGGAGCCTCGACCCTAGACTGGAGAGCTAGGGCTCCGCTTCCAATGTGAAGGCAGGAATAGCATACGCACACACTACACCGAACTACTTCTAATTCGCATCGGTAAATCCCTATGCTGGGACCACGCCGCGCGCGCACACGCGCAAAACACAAAATGCGAGCATGGGCGCTATAAGACCGTATTCGGTGGGGTCCACCGAATTCTCCTGATGTTGACTCTTTCCTTTTCTTCAATCGCTATCGTGGAGGGCCTACTCGCTTCCATCGCTCGAAGTGCCACCGATCATCAGTCCCACCGCTGTCGGCTGGCTACCCGCGGCGGCGACCTTGCGCCCGCGTCGCCCTACCCTTGAAAAACTGGCCGCGACAATAGGATTGACAGGCCAGCCGACATCGATCAACCCCACGTGCGGGAAGCAGGATAATATAAATAAATACTAGCTGATTTAGCAGCCTCTTTTTTATGGCGACAGAAGAGCCTTTACGGCTATCACCACCGCTTGCAGTGGCGATAAAGGATCCACCAGTAGCGATAAAGGATCGCCCGCCGCTAGAATCGACTGAAAAGCAACCGCCTAGTGATAGCCATTGATGGATGCTATACCTATTGAGTGAGCCAGGCTGGCGCTGTGCTACATAACCACCAATCTCCAGTTGTCTAAGAAAATGCTGCAAGAACCAAAAGTTACTGTAAAGAGAGGTTTCTACGGCAATTTTCGTGAAATGCTAAAGATCGTTGTTGAATTAGGAAACATTTTCTGGATGTATACGAGACGCTTTTCTGGTCAGCGAATTAATTTTTTCCATGACCCCGTGGGTCGTGGGCTGTCTCTCCAACATCCGCTGAATCGACTAGTCGGAATGCTTATTTTTGAAAAACATGAACGCAGATGTGTGGAGGCATATATTCACGCCATATATTACCAAGCAAAAGAATTATTTTGGCGAAAAGCTTTTTTAAATGTTTAATTCGTACAAATCATGGCGGCCCTTTATTGCGTCAATGAAAGGAAACGAACGTAGAATCTTCATTGTTTTAGTAAATGTTGAAATTCAAGGGTCTTCATTGGTGTAGCGAAGTCGGTATTCACTTTTAGATTCCTGCCTTCTCTTTCTTCAGCCTACCTATCGGTACTACTCCCTGATCAGGCCACCCTACCACCCATTCTTCTAACTCAACTCTCTTAACAGGACTTCTAAGTAATTTCAAATCCATCGGAGACTCTGCCTTTAGTTCGTATGCTCCCAAAGCCCGGCACTCACTTCCAAGTGACGTCACAAAATGTCCTGCTTTGAAATTTAAACAGAAGTGAAAAACGCACATTTTCCTCACTGCATGTGCGTGGTCAGTGTGAATTTTCATTCGCATGCTTTCGCGTGCCAAAACTATGCATCTTGCCGCTAGCCATATAGCTCAAATTCTCTGAGGGCGGCGGGGCCATCTCTTTGAGTTGACTCGTTAGTATGAACAGAAAATCTATCAACACCGTCAGATTCCTTGATTTATTTGTTATTGAACTCTTGTAACTAAGATGCGTACTCACGTGAACTGATGGTTGCTGCTACGGCAAGAGGCTGCTATTAAATCTTCAGCTCTTTTTGGTTGGCCATAATGAAAGCGGATTCTTGTTGAAACCCGATGGTGGATAGAGAGAGACAGAGACAGACAGAGACAGAGGCAGACAGAGGCAGAGAGAGAGAGACTGAGACAGACAGAGAGAGACAGAGAGAGACAGAGACAGAGACAGAGACAGAGACAGAGACAGAGAGGGCGAGAGAGAGAGACAGAGACAGAGAAAGAGACAGAGACAGAGACAGAGACAGAGACAGAGAGAGAGAGGGCGAGAGAGAGAGAGACAGAGACAGAGAAAGAGACAGAGAAAGAGACAGAGACAGAGACAGAGACAGAGACAGAGACAGAGACAGAGAGAGAGAGAGAGAGAGAGAGAGAGAGAGAGAGAGAGAGAGAGAGAGTAGGAGCTACTCTTATTAGCTTTTATTACCCCTGGGGGCTCAGCCGAAGGGTAAGGCGATCAATCGCCCTTCGCGATCCGGGTCGTGGTCCTGGGTCGATCCTGCTGAATCCAATCTTCTTTAGTGCCTTCTGCAAGAAGGAGTAGGAGCCGCTAAGGATCTTCTGCCATTATTAATAATAATAAAATGGCACTTGATAAAGCACTCTCAGAGAACTCAATCTCTTTATAGGCGCTTTACATTTGCTGCAAAGGGAAATGCAATTAAATGGTTAGTAATATCATGCTTGATAAACAAACAAAATTTCTAACATGGTTAGGGGTGACATGCACACGGCCACCATGCAAATGTAGTTAGTGGCAGCATGCACAGTGTCAGCACGCATAAGCACATCAAGGACGAATCGCAGGGACCCACTAAATGCTGTCATATATAGGAGTTTTTTAAGTTCTTTTTTAATGTGGTCAGGTCAGGGGATGTTCTGATGCAGGTCAGGAGGGAGTTCCAGGCTTTGGGAGCATACGAGCTAAATGCACGGCTTCCAAATGATTTGAGGTTTGTACCAGGTATTTGAAGACCGTTGGATTCCGAAAAGCAGGTGGTACGATGCTTAGCCTGATGGGGGAGTATATCTGAGAGATAGGTTGGAGCCAAAGAATGAACGACCTAAAAGTGAGCGACAAAACCTTGAAGTCAATCCGTTGCTTGACTGGTAGCCAGTGCAGGTCGGCGAGAAGTGGAGTAATGTGGCAACTGCGACGTTCACGACAGACAAGCCTAGCTGCAGAGTTTTGCATCAGCTGCAATCGCCTGATCGCACATGCTGGTAGGCCAGTAAGCATTGAGTTGCAGAAGTCGAGACGAGATGTCACGAATGCATGGACCAACTTAGACGCGGTATCCTTATCTAAACAAGCCCGAATTTTAGCAATGTTATGAAGCTGAAAATAGGCAGATTTGACTGTGGAGCTGATATGGTCGTCTAACGAGAGGTAGCTTTGGAATATGACACCTAGATTTCGAGCTGATTCGACAGGAGATATGCTGGCAAAGCCAATTTTGAGCGTCAGCCTTTCCAATTTCTGAATCACAGTGGGTTTGCCCATAACTAGTAAGTTAGTTTTATCA
This sequence comes from Cristatella mucedo, assembly GCA_009760855.2. Taxonomy (NCBI): domain Eukaryota; kingdom Metazoa; phylum Bryozoa; class Phylactolaemata; family Cristatellidae; genus Cristatella; species Cristatella mucedo. The sequence continues at coordinate 2,198,359 of WPIO01000063.1, read as the reverse complement.
TCGTTTTGTTTTAGAAAATTTGCTGCCATCCATGTGCTGATGTCATCAATACATGCAGCAAGTGAGTTTAGAGAATTTGAGATGCTCGAAGGCTGGGAGGGATGAAAGCAAAGGTACAACTGAGTGTCATCCGCATAGAAGTGAAAGCCTAGATTGTGCTTGGCAATCACATCAGCAAGAGGGGAGAGTATAAACCGTGAAAAGAACCGGACCTAGCACGGAGCCCTGAGGTACTCCATATTTCAGAGGTACCTCAGATGATCTTTGTCCATTCACGTCAATACTCTGGAGTCTTCCACTGAGATAGGACCTGAACCACTGCAGAGCAGTGCCAGTGATGCCCAGGCGAGATGAGAGGCGCTCTGGAAGAACTTTGTGATCGATTGTATCAAAAGCTGCCGAAAGATCGAGCAAAACAAGCAGAGACACTCTACCCATGCCTGCATTCCTAAGTAGGTCGTTGTATACCCGAAGCAATGCTGACTCTGTGGAGTGATTAGCTCTAAAGTCAGACTGGAACTTACTAGCAAGGTGTGAGGTTTCGATATATGAGTTTAGCTGGTCTGCCACGACCCGTTCCAGTGTCTTTAATAGGAATGGTAGAAGGTAGACTGTAATGTAATGTAATGTATCTCCGTCAGTAACTCCACAAAGTCATAAAGACCATGTGGGTGTTACGCAGGAGAGTTTTGTATAGCGAACTCACAGCCTAAGCGGTTTCGGTACGCATTCGGTACCCAACAGACTTCGTCTCACGCAACAAAGAGAAAGTGGGAAGCATAGCAGAGTCAGGAGAGCAGTTGAGGTAGTGAGTAGCATAGAAGTAGCAGTTCAGGACCGCTGAAAAAGATGTGCGATAGTCGGCAGTAGGAGAGTAGTTGTCGTTGCGTAAGAATTGTGGAAGCGAGTTCCACAGTCTAGGACCTGCAGAGCTAAAGCTTCTGTCGCCAACTGTCTTTAAGCGGAGGAATGGGACAGCTAATTTATTGTCCACACAGGACCTGAGGGCGCGAACAGTCTGAAACTGATGCAGCAGTTCAGCTAGATACGAAGGAGCTAAGCCGTGGCGGGCCTTGTGGGTCAGCGTAGTCGGTAGTTGCTTAAGTTCTCTTGGTCTAGTGTCGATTTCTTGAGAAGTGGCCTGACTACAGCTTTTTTGAAAGGTGCTGGGACATGACCTGAGGCTAATGACATATTAATGATGTTATTTATGCATGGCAGCAGCAGATCAATGCAACGTAGGAGCAGGACAGTGGGAATAGGGTCCAGAGGACTTGTTGTCTTCTTTGATTGAGATACGAACTTCAGAACTAGATCACTAGTGACCTGCTTAAATGTAGACATTGAGGTGCAGCCAGGAATCGGGGAACAGCATTCTAGTGGGGAGTTTGTCATCGCAGGGATGGATTCCCTGATCTTGTCTATCTTCTGCACAAAGAATCGCGAGAAGCGATCGGCTAGATCATCACAAGGATCATCAGGTAAGGAGCTCATCTGGGAGCGGTTGAGGAGATGGTCTATCGTCGACATCAGCAGTTTTAGATTGTGCATCTGTGATTCAACAATGCTTCTATAGAAGCTAGACTTGGCCTTTGCTAGGATCGATTGGTACGACCTACAGTAGTCTTCATATGCTTGTCGATGGACAGTCAGTCCAGATCTTTTGTATGCTTTTTCAAAGAAGTATTAGACTTAGCTTAGTAGACCTGGCTAAAAAACAATGTCTGTGGTAAACCATAGGCCGTCTAGGCGAGGGCGCACAGTGCGCTTTGTCAGAGGTGCAAACTCGTCGAGCGTGTCAGCTAGTGTCGTGTTGTAGCTATCTACCAATGATGACAGATCGGATGAATGACTGAGCAGCAGAGGTGATACAGATATTTTTGCACGGACAGCATCGATGTCAGGGGTCTTGAGGTTTCGCGATTCACAGGCTATTTTAGACGAGGATGTGGGCACACACTGTAGATTGAATGGGATCTGCGTGCGGTCAGATAAGCATGATTTGGTAATAATTGGTGATGACAAAGTGCAGTTGTATGAGAAAATCTGGTCGAGTGTGTGACCTTTGATGTGGGTAGGGCCATGCACATGAGCCACAAGAGACAATGAGTCAGTCAATGCACGAAATTCGGTGCTGAAAGCGGCAGATAAGTTATCAAAGTGAACGTTGAAATCACCTATGACGAGGAAATAAAACGTTAGCGATTAAATCAGCCTTAACGAGGAAGGATCGATTTCTTGCACACAGAATGGAAACGAGATCGGAGAAATCTGAGATAAAGGAGGATTTGGTACCTGGTGGGCGATAGACTACTGCCACTATCGGTAGCTTGTTTTCGAATGAGACCAAGACAATTAATTCAAAAGACTGCTTCGAGGGTACTGCAAATGGCTTGAAGTTGAATTTCGAGCGCACAATAATAGCAACTCCACCTCCAGTTTTGATTGATCTAGGGGTGTGAAAGAACGAGAAACCAGATAAGGTTGCGTCTTTAATTGTCGGGCAGTTTATCGATTTCAGCCAAGTTTCAGTTAGGGCGGGCAGGTCGATACTATTTTCAGAAATAAGGTCGCTTATTTCCAGAGGTTTATTGCACTTTGAGCGAGGATTCCAAAGGCAAGCGTTAAGTCTGGCCGATGGAGTTACAACAGGCTTGATGACTACTAAGTTAGAGAGATTAACAGTGAGGCATTTGGGGGAGCGTGCTGAGCGGTTCGAGACGATGCTAGGAATACCAAATGAGCGGGTACTCAGCTCGCAGTTCCTGCCCAACGAGTGGCGTCTGACCTGGCTGTTCCGGCCACCGCGGCGGCTACGGGGTGCTTTACTTTGGTAATGCATAGTACAAGAATCTTAGCAACAACATTAATATCTAGGAATGCATTTGATCTATCTCATGTGATCTGCCATTATATAAATCAGGCTGTTGAATCAGCTGAACTTGCTTTACATTTTCTTTAATTGTATTTCCTAGTTAGGCTAACTGCTTTGACTTCCTTGAGTAAGCTTTGTTCCTGTTTTCACAACGTGTGCGTCGGAGCTTTTTATAATCCAAAAGTTACGAATTATAATAATAGGTAAGAAGCGAACTAGAACTGTCTATATACTCTCGGAGGCAGTGCATGCGTCGCGGTCCTGTATCTCCCTGCGCCATCCTTGGACAGTCAGGACTCTACCGTAAAGATCTCTTCTAACAAAGAAAAGCGTGTATTGCTTACACGCGCGCAGTGACTTGTTTTTATGCTTGCGAAGCGGCGACTTTTCTATCCTACGGCTTTCTTACAGACCTAGATTTATTGTGGCGCCCACACGGTAAAAGCTTGACACGAAACTCGAACCCTCTGAGTGTGTAGCACTCGAGAGGTGAGACCACTCGACCGGTAAGCAATATTCATTAGGCACAATTTAATTTGAAATTTTAGAAAAAATGCTGTGTTCGCGTTCTTTATTCTTAAAGCTTTGAACTGCCGCGACAGATGCCGTATCGCGCGGTACGTCGAGTGTCGTACCTCTTCTGCTCAAAAGCTGGCAAAAGCAGTCGACGGTGCGTCGACTGCTTGTGACAGCGCAGTTAACGCCCGGCGAGCCGGGGACGTAGCTTCAGAGAGGGAGAGGGAGAGGGTTGAGGATGCTTCGCTCTGGCGTTTCCAATACGGCCTAGTCTCTTAAACGCTTCGTCCTTGAACCGACTAGTAAAGACCGTCGTGCGCTCGCTGTAACAAGGGAGGAGAGGCTTAGCAGCGCAGCAAGGTTACCCTTCCTGCGAACACGCGTTTTGGGCCGCCATTCTGAATATAGATTTGAGCTGTTTTAGAGTTCCTCGCAAACGCGGCCTGAGCTCTGAACGGAACTTCGCCTCGGACGACGAACGAGGAACGCGTACGCACTAACTGCCCTAACTTAGCCGCACTGTGAGCTGTATTACATTAATTAAATCATGAATGATGTATTTTTATATATTTAGAAAAATATTTTGATGAATCTAGCTAATATTTTAGTCTCACGTTTTAAAGTCATCGGAGCTCGTGCTACGCCCACGCATTATGTAAGGCTGTGAAGTGTCTCGGTGGCATCTCCTTTCATACCGAACAGGTTCCAATTACCACACCACACAATTTCTCACCGATCTGCACCGGCTCCCAGTCAAGCGAAGCATCGACTTCAAGGTTTTGTTACTCACTTTTAGGTCCCTTTGTCCTTTGGCTCCAGCCTACCTATCAGATCTACTCCTCACAGGGTTGGGCATCGTTCCACCCGATTTTCGGAATCTAATCGTTTCCACATACCTCATAGGAACCTCAAATCCTTTGGAGACCGCGCCTTTAGTTCGCATGGTTCCAAAACCTGGAGCTCACTTCCGACTTGCGCCACGACATCACCTGACTTGACCGCTTTTAAAAGGAAACTAAAAACGCATCTATTTATCATAGTATTTAGTGGGTCCATATGATTCGTCCTTCGTGTGCTTATGCGTACTGACACTACGCATGCTGCCACTATCCATATTTACATGCTGACCCTGTGTATGCCACCTTTAACTATGCTAGCTCGTTTTCATTGAGTATGCTACATCTAAACATGCGGTCGTGCTTCTGTAACTGCGCAGAAGCTCGTCCCCCGGTTCTCTACCGGTGGACGGTGTACTGCAGAGCTGCAGTGCGGTTAAAACACAAGCGGCCATACCTGGGTGCCGAAAGCAACAGTTTATTTTGGGCCTGTTAGAAATGGTTCCGCGCCGGCGCAAGCGCTTTACGCAGCGCGAACCGGACCGACGGAGTTACCTGCCTGAGAACTCCTGAAGCCCGACTACAATAGGCTACCCTACGCCCGCGTTGCCAGCGATGGTCCCGACCACGAAGGCGGACGGCTACAGCACCCCATGATATTAGCAGCCAGCTGAGTAGCCGACAGAACACAACCGCACAGTCTAAGTTGCACTTAGCTGTTCGTCGCCGTAGGTTTGACTGTCGTGCTCTCGAGGTGTAGTCTCGCATCGACTACCGAAGCTCCAGCCCCGAGCTCTGTCAGTCGTCTCATTTATACTCTCTCTCTCTCTCTCTCTCTCTCTCTCTCTCTCTCTCTCTCTCTCTCTCTCTCTCTCTCTCTCTCTCTCTCTCTCTCTCTCTCTCTCTCTCTCTCTCTCTCTCTCTCTCTCTCTCTCTCTCTCTCTCTCTCTCTCTCTCTGAACTACTGACCTTGAGCGTAGCTGCTACTTTGCCGGACTGCCGCTCTCGGTGTCCGTTCTCAGGCCTATTCGCTTCCGCCTGTAATTTATTAGATGGCTCCTGCGCCATCTTGCCGTCCTTTCGCTCTTCGTGTAATGGAATGCAGTAGTCGGTCCACATCCTGACCGCTCTTTGTCTGTCCTAGCTCCATTCTAACCTGAACGGATCTCTCTGTCAAACTGATGCCTCGCTCCGCTCCCGGTTAACTAACGTGTCCCCTACCCAATTCTTCTTGGCTAGTCCGCCCGCTATGGGTTGCTCTAGGTGCCCAAGTCAGACCCGCTAAGGCGAGGGCTAGTTTCGAGGCAAACCTGAGAGCTGCCCCAGTGCAATTCGTTTGCAGCAAATTTAAAGTGCCTTAAAGGAGATTGAGTTATCTGAGGGCGCTATAACAATTATTATCATTATTCTTATTTTGTGGATGGCTATAGTTCAGATTAGATCTCCTCAGCTGCCCAGCGCAGTTTTCATAAGGTCTCGCACGCACCGCTGCGGCCGTCCCGTCCAGCCGAAAACTCAGGCCAGACGCGCTAACGGTTGGGGGAGTCTCAAGATTCCGCCTGCGAGGCTCCCCAGACCCGACGGCTCAATCCGGGCACTCGTGTTACGGGGAGCTAACTCCCTGTTATGCCCCTTGGATGCCATCCCGATGACCTGATCTATGAAGAGGGCAGGGCGCATGCGTTCAGTCATTGGGGGGGGGGGGTGGGGTGGTGGTGGTAGGGTAATTACTGGCGGAAATCCTGCACGAGCGCCGCCGGCCGCACAGCGCTCGCCGTTCGAGCGTCGCACGCGAGCGATAAGCGGAAGTACTTCGGTGGATATAGGTATTGTTACAGTGCTCTCGTCTTTATTTCGAACCGCCGCGCGGCGGCTGGCCAAAAGAATCAGCTAGAAAATAATAATACTGCTCGTTCTGGGTCGCCACGCGCGCAGCCCACGTGCGGCGGCGATCGCAGCGATCGCAGCGCTCTGCGGGCGCGCTGCGCTCGCCGCCGCGTACTGCGGCGGCACGCTGAGCGCCTGCGCTCGTAGGAGCCGGCTCTGCGATCTGGCCGATGCGATCTGGCCGAGTAGTGCTCGCAGACATCCGCTGGGCGGAAGCTCGCGACCGCGGCGAGGGCAGTGGGATTAGCTGGCCCGGTTGGCGTAGCTCACCGAATGAGAGCGAGATCTAGAATTGGCGGGCTACCCACGTGTATTTTTGCGCTCGCGCGCATGCGTGGCGAGCTAGCTGGATGGGCGCGGTTGAGCCAGCGCCGTATCTGCTGCCGGTAGCGTTTTCTAACCGCTCGCCGTCCGAAGCTCCGTCCGATGTCGGTCGCTTCGGCTTCTTTTGTCTAGACGTCGTCTCAGACGCACTGTAGGCTGGCTAGCCCTGCGGCAGCAGCGCCCGAGCGGCCCGGCCAATGACGCATCTCCAGAGCCGTCTTTGTGCTGATTGATGTAGCCCTGCGGTAAACAAAGACTTGCAGGAGCGCTGATTCAGAGGTCGAGGCAAGAGTGGCCGCCGCCACAACTGCCTCGAGCTGTTTTGTTCAAAATCGGTAGCCGTGCTTGCGATGCCGTTTTCACGTTTCGTTATTGATGTTATTTAGGTATTTTACATATGCTACAAAGGAAGCATGACCGTATGGTTGGTTATAACTTGCAGTGTCAGCATGCATAAGCACATAAAGGGCCCAACAAATGCTGTGAGGAACAGGTGCTTGTTAGATTCTTTTTAAATGTCCAGCCTTGGGACGCTGTGACGGCAGTCAGGAAGCATTGATCTTTCCAATAACTAGGATTGTCCATACCTAATAAGTTTGTTTTATCGTTATTCAATTTGAGAAAGTTTCGTGCTATCCAAGTGCGGATGTCAGCAATACATGCAGCGAGGGAGTTAAGTTTGACGTGCCGGCAAAGGCATAGCTAGGCCTCAGGTTTGGAGGGAACTTGAACCTCGACCTCCTGAAACCAAGTTCTGGGTATTTGACTCTTTAAAACTCCACCTAGGGCTGACTTCTTGGGGGATGGCTGAAGGTAGTGTTACTGGCCGAGGGTGTGGTGAGTTTGATCGGCTGTAGCTTTGGTTGGAGCAGCCGGTGCCGTCCCCTTCAGTTAAGGGTCCCCATGGAGATAATGATGATGATAATAATAATACACTTGATAAAACGTCCTCAGAGAGCTCAATATCTTTCTAGGCACTTTACATTGCTGCAAAAGAAACGCGATCGAATGGCAAGTGGTATCATGCTTGATAAACAACATGGATACCATGGTTAAGGGGTGACATGCACAGGTCAGCACACATTAGCAAATAAAGGTCGAATCACGGGGACCCACTAAATGCTGTCCTAAATAGGTGCTTTTCTAAGTTCTTTTTAAATGTGGTCAAGTCAGGGTATGTTGTGACGCATGTCGGGAGGGAGTTCCAGTCTTTGGGAGCATACGAACTAAATGCACGGTCTCCAAATGATTTGAGGTTTGTACAAGGTACTGGTAAACTGTTGGATTCCGGAAAGCAGGTGGTACGATGCTTGGCCTGATGGGGGAGCAGATCTGATAGGTAGGCTGGAGCCAAAGAATGAAGGGACCTAAAAGTGAGCAACAAAACCTGGAAGCCGATGCATTGCTTGACTGGTAGCCAGTGCAGGTCGGTGAGAAGTGCTGTGATTTGGCAACTGCTCCACTGACGGCAGAGAAGCCCAGCTTCATAACATTGCTAAAATTAGGGCTTGTTTAGATAAGGATACCACGTCCAAGTTGGTCCATGCATTCGTGACATCTCGTCTCGACTTCTGCAACTCACTGCTTACTGGCCTACCAGCATGTGCGATCAGGCGATTGCAGCTGGTGCAAAACTCTGCAGCTAGGCTTGTCTGTCGTGAGCGTCGCAGTTGCCACATTACTCCACTTCTCGCCGACCTGCACTGGCTACCAGTCAAGCAACGGATTGACTTCAAGGTTTTGTCGCTCACTTTTAGGTCTCTTCATTCTATGGCTCCAGCCTATCTTTCAGATATACTACCCCATCAGGCAAAGCATCGTACCACTCGCTTTTCGGAATCCAACAGTCTAGAAATACCTCATACAAACCTTAAATCCTTTGGAGACCGTGCATTTAGCTCGTATGCTCCCACAGCCTGGAACTCCCTCCCGACCTGCATCAGAACATCCCCTGACCTGACCACATTTAAAAGAAACTTAAAAACATACCTATTTAGGACAGCATTTAGTGGGTCCTTGTGATTCGTCCTCGATGTGCTTATGCGTGCTGACACTGTTCATGCTGCCACTAACCACATTTGCATGCTGACCCAGTGCATGTAACCCCTAACCATGTTATTCATTTTGTTTGTTTTTCAAGCATGATTCTACTTACTATTCTATTGCGTATCACTTTGCAGCAAATGTAAAGCGCCTAGAAAGAGATTAAGTTCTCTGAGGGCGCTTTATCAAGTGCAATATTATTATTATTATTATTATTAGCTGCAGAGCCTTGCACCAGCTGTAAGCACCCGATTGCACATGCCGGTAGGCCAGCAAGCAGTGAGTTACAGAAGTCAAGACGGGATGACACAAATGCATGGACCACTTAGATGTGGTATCCTTATCTAAACGAGCCCGAATTTTAGCAATGTTGTGTAGCTGAAATTAGGCAGACTTGATTGTGGAGCTGATGTGGTCGTCTAACAAAAAGTCACCATGGAACAGTACACCAAGATTTCGTGCAGATTCAACAGAAGATATGCTGGCAGAGCTGATTTTGAGATGAGCCTACTATAATAATAATAATAATAATGACACACTTAATAAAGCTCGTTCAGAGAACTCAATCTCTGTTTAAGCGCTTGACATTTTGCCCTTCAGCACCTCTCTGCACCCTTGCTGCAATGGCTCTCGGTTGATCAACAGACACAGAGCAACTGTGCTGAATTGTTGCACCAGTTTTGGCCTCCAGCCCCTCAGGTGCTCTCATGAAAAGCTAGCTGTCCACTACTTCGACTTAAAGTCTGTTGCCAATGGAAGCTGACTTCCACCGTGACCGTGGAAGTCTGTTTGATTCTTTTGCAAAGATATCTTTGCTCCTACTTCAGACCCGGGCACTTCTTTGCCAGCCATCCCATCTGCTATTGCCTTGCTACTCTGTCTGTTGGCCATCAGCGCGTGCACATCGAATGTCTAAAGTCTTTGTTTGAGTGGGCTATACAAGTCTCGAGCCCGGTGATCGCCAAGTCTGTGAGATTGTAGAGTTATTGATGGGGATACACGCATAAACTTGAAAGTGCATAACGACTCCGAAGGCCATCTGCTGTCGAATTAAGTGCAGAAAGAAAGCTTGCCGTGAGTTAGTGTACACCTTGTGCACTAACGACGGCCCCGGCTTGTTGTTCTAGGTCATCATGATTTGCCGAGTGGCATCGTGGTGTGCTGCATCTCACTCTATTATCCTGTTTGAGGCAGAGGAGTTTCGCATGCGTGCGAGTCGTGGATGCTGTACGACAGAGGGACTCCTCTCTTCTTTGATTTAGATGATCAGTGGGGGACTTTCACTTTCACTGCCAGCGGCTTTTAGCAGCCGCCCATCGATCATAGCCGTAATGGATGCCAGACAACAAACAACTTACGGCAAGCTCCCAAGTGTCAGCTAAGATCCGAGGTTGAAATTCGGTGAATTCGAAATTGAGTGCAGAGCAGTTCCAGGTTAACCAAAGGGGAGTTGCCTCAAGAGGTCCCTCCATTCACAGACTCACTGTCAAGTGGCTCACTCACGCGTGGGGTGCTGACTGACTACGTGTGCGTGATTTGGTTTGCCACTCTGCTTGGTATGCACCCCTGTGTCGTAGTCGAGCAGTGAGGCACTCGAACTTCACGACCCAGTTCGTGGGTTCGAGTCGTATCGCAGGCGATCCTTTAATGCCCAGTGGCTACAAGCCGGAAGGGGGTGGGTTGTTAGCTTGCCAACGCTCTTTTGAGAGGCTGCTGAATATAAATATATGTAAAGAGGCTGCTGAATGTAAATATATACATAAAGAGGCTGCTGAATATAAATATATATAAAGAGGCTGCTGAATCGCCGACCGTTGCTTTTATCGAGCGTACATCTGCAGTAGTGCAGAGAGAGAAGTTCAGCCAGGGCGTTGTATTCGGCATGTACATCATCCAGATGGCCTAGTGTGTAGTGACCTAGTGTAGAATGACCAGAGCTTCCAGGAGGAAGTCGTGCTGCCTGCATGCTCCCCAGCCTGTCAGTTGACACCAGCCATAATCGGGCGATCGATAATGTCTACGTGGCACTGGGGGCAGTGTCGGACCGTAAAACCTAAGGACGCTCTTAAAAATTGTGGCAGAAGTGCCTCAGCAGCAGTGCATTGCATCCTTGCCTGTGAAACAAGGTTAACCTACGAATCGGCTTGTTCACTGAGGCCCGACCGCACGCACCTACACCGTCTGCACCTCCTCGCAGAGCGTAACGGCTTTGCGGCGCGACTGTCGTCAGTCGTCGATGTCATTTGTCCAGGTTCTGCTGCTGCTGCAAAATGTCAGTCCGGGTGGAGCAGCACGACACGGACAAGTGCCAGTCTTTTGATGCTGGAAAAAGTTCGTACGTCACCGAGAAGGACGAGGTACAGCGTGTCTGCGCTGGCTTTGCTTTAACTAGAAAGCAGGTCGTTGCTAGCAGGCACTCGCTGGCATGCTCGCTGGCTGCTGTGCCACCTCCGCTTCTCGAGGCGACAGCAGCCCCCCTGCCACTCTCTGACCAAGCGCAGCTATCGCCTGCAGCTTATAGCGGCCGGAGAGTGGCTGTCGCTCCATTCGACCACCTACAGGGATGCCAGCGGCGTGTCGAGGTAGGGCCACAGTCGCCTGGCACCGGTCGCGTTCGGTAGCGCTGGTCGCCCCGCGCGATTGCAGTCCGCCGTCACTTGCTGCTGCTGCGAAGCTGCGCTCTAGGGCGAAGCTTGGTTGTCGCGCGTATAGCTTGTCGCACGGTGCTTTAAAGATGGACGGCGATTGGCTGCTCCTCGGCGCGACCAGCCAATCAGTTCAGGCAGCGTCCGAAGCGCAGCAACTTCGCCGATGGGATTTAGTATTATGGATTATGGCTTCGTCGATGAGCAGCGTGCTTGACGAATTGAGCTGCCGGAGGGGGGGCCTAGCGAATTGACAAAAGAGCTGTGGGCCCGCGCGACTTTGGTAGGTAGGTAGGCAGCGGCTGGCTGCACATAAGTGCGCACCAGCCGTCTCGATGTCAGCGGCAGTGAAAGCCGTGCAGTTTGCAGGGGGAATGCTATTGCATTCTCTCTCTCTTTTTAACTTTCTTCCTCTCTCATCTCTTTTTTTCTGCTGCTCGGGTCGCAGTTTTACTGCACCCTTCCGCGGACCCTCGCCCGGTACCGTTTCGACTGCAGTGTCACTACAGCTTCATGACGGTCCGTTCTCGGTTAATTTTGGTTTTGGTTCATAACAAATTCGCTTTCCGTGACGGACAGGCACCTGTAGCTGCCCCCTCCAAACTTTGCCAAACAAACCGAAATGCGACCTGCTGCCAAACTGAAGATATCATTATTATTATTAACCGAAAGCTCCTGATAATGTTACTGATCCGAGGTCTTCGATTCGCATAACTGTGTTGCCAAGTTAGCCGTGTCCGGCAGGGCAGCCCAGCCCAGAATCACCCTACAATTCGAGGTCACGACCGACCTCTAACGTGAAGGAGCCCAGAATACTAGGGGTCGATCGCCAGCTTTTTTTTTATCAGGTTGATGGGTCTCAGGCACCCTAATGGGCAGCTACTCAGCGACCAGAGAGCAAGGCTGCATCGAGACAGATGGAGGGAGCCCGTGTGCAGAGGCATCATTTTGTCTCATTTGTCCCAGCTACGGCTTTTTACTTTAATGCCAACCAACGATCGTGTACTTTGCACGACGAGTCATGCATCTGCAGCTCTCTTCTAACCCAAACCGAGCTTTTTTGCAAGGAAAACGTCCGACCGGGTCGCCTGGCTGCAGTTGTGCAGTGTTGGCTGTGGCAATGCACGGGAGCAGCGCTTCGTGTGCCCCCCCCCTGCACCATTGCTGCAATCCAACAGTCTAGAAATACCTCGTACAAACCTTAAATCCTTTGGAGACCGTGCATTTAGCTCGTATGCTCCCACAGCCTGGAACTCCCTCCCGACCTGCATCAGAACATCCCCTGACCTGACCACATTTAAAAGAAACTTAAAAACATACCTATTTAGGACAGCATTTAGTGGGTCCTTGTGATTCGTCCTCGATGTGCTTATGCGTGCTGACACTGTTCATGCTGCCACTAACCACATTTGCATGCTGACCCAGTGCATGTAACCCCTAACCATGTTATTCATTTTGTTTGTTTTTCAAGCATGATTTTACTTACTATTCTATTGCGTATCACTTTGCAGCAAATGTAAAGCGCCTAGAAAGAGATTAAGTTCTCTGAGGGCGCTTTATCAAGTGCAATATTATTATTATTATTATTATTATAAGCAGAACTGCGACGGCGATCGGAATCGCGACCGGCTCTTGGCTGTCTTGCAGGATCTGGGAATCTGTCGCCAGGACGAATCATTCGCCACGTAGCGAAGCCGCTTGCGATGGTACGAATGCCTTCTGCGAATGGTCACGATTGCGCACGCGAAGCGTGCTTATTGAGCGCTAGCTAGTCTCATTTTTGTAATGCCAGGTGCTCGGTTTTGAACCCGCCGGCTTGTCTCGCAGCTGTGCGCCCGGATGCTTCAGATAATGTAATGTATCTCCGTCAGTAACTCCACAAAGTCATAAAGATAATGTGGGTGTGGAGAATTTTGTATAGCGCACTCACAGCCTAAGCGGCTTTCGGTACGCATTCGGTACCCAACAGACTTCGTCTCACGCAACAAAGAGAAAGTGGGAAGCATAGCAGAGTCAGGAGAGCAGTTGAGGTAGTGAGTAGCATAGCAGTAGCAGTTCAGGACCGCTGAAAAAGATGTGCCATAGTCGGCAGTAGGAGAGTAGTTGTCGTTGCGTAAGAATTGTGGAAGCGAGTTCCACAGTCTAGGACCTGCAGAGCTAAAGCTTCTGTCGCCAACTGTCTTTAAGCGGAGGAATGGGACAGCTAATTTATTGTCCACACAGGACCTGAGGGCGCGAACAGGCTGAAACTGATGCAGCAGTTCAGCCAGGTACGAAGGAGCCAAGCCGTGGCGGGCCTTGTGGGTCAGTGTAAGAACTTTGCTCTGTATGCCGAGTGCGCTCGGTGCTCGCGCTTGCCAGGCGCTGCTCGCCTGCAGCTTGCTCTTCTGGGCGCGCATCTGGTCGCACTACTGCACCTGTATCACCTAGTTCGTCATACCTGTGCACTGAGCGGGCTGCTGCTATCGCTGGTGATCGCATTGGAAGCCCTTGCGAAGAAGTTGCTTAGCCGGCCATAGGCGAGTCTGCTGACTCTCGGGATGAGGCATGATGGGATGAGGCACGTGCAATGCAATGCCGTCGTTCTGCCCTTTGAGCCAGCACCGGAAATGCTTCTCGAGTCGAGCCGCTCGATCGCCTGACCCCGGGATGTTTGCCCACATCTGGTTTTCTCTTTTCCTTTCGCCAGGTGTTGTCGTGGTGGCGTTGCTGAGACGGCTGCTCAAGGTCGACTGCTTCATCATGGCTTGTCAGTATAGACCCGCACTGCAGGCTGTCACCCTCGAGTTTCCGGCTGGTAAGCTGCCGGTGCGACCTCTGCGCGTGATCTGGCTGTGCCGCAGTGCTGTCGAACTTCGAAGTGCTGACGAGTCGACAGCAGGTATTGTGCTAGTGCTCGTCATCGAGGGGGGCTGCTCAGAGCTAATGCCGAAATCTTTGCGTCTGGGCATGGCGCGAGTGCGATCTGCGGCCTCTCTGGGGGGGGGAGCAGGTTAGCGCACAGATCTTCTGAGTTCAAAGTGTGCTGTCCGCCTGATGTGCCGCTCAGCTGCTTGTGCCGTTTAGGCGTTTAGGAATCTGCTGCTGCTGCTGGTGCTGGTGTTGCCACGGCCGTGCATTTGACGTGTTGGCTCACGCTTGCCCGCCGCACGTGATCGCTCGCTCTTGCGACAGCTGGCTTGACCACACTCGCACGTCGGGAAGTGGGGGTCAAAGGCTCAACTGACCGTTCGAGCCGTCAGCTCAGCCTGGCTTGTTTGTCGCTGCCTCATTATATCGCCACGTGCGATCGGCCACCAGTCACTCGTTTCCGTATGGCCATATGAGTGCTGACGGCCTTCATGCCTGCTCCGTTGCAGGTCTCGTCTCGATGGGCGAGACGTGCGAGCAGTGCGCTGTGCGCGAGCTGCAAGAAGAGACGGGCTACCGTGGCAAGGCAGTCACCTGTTCGCCTCCACTCAGCATGGAGCCAGGCATCACCAGCAGCATGGCTCGCGTAGTCACAGTCGAGGTGGGCACGTGCGCGCTGCAATTCGGCTGTCGGCAACATCGACCATTCACGGCCTTGCACTCTCCGCCCCACCCCACCTCTGGATGGACAACGCACGCTCATCTGCTGCGTGCACAGCCTCGGCTGAGAGCGCGCCGAGCAGTCTCCGTGTCCACGCGTGTGTCCACGGCAGCCTTCGTGTCGAGTGATCGTCACATGCTATTGTAATGACTGAGGGTGGGCAGCTCTGGTTTTTAGCCGAGAGGGTGGTGGTCAAGAGAACATGTGGGCCACAAAGTTTCCAGCATGTGAAAGCCGAGCACCCTCTCACATAGAAGGAGATCCTGCACTGGCAGGCACACACACACACACACACACACACACACACACACACACACACACACACTTAGAAGGAGAGAAAGGGGGCAGACAATTCATGCCGACCTGCGTTGGCTCTCAGTCAGTGAGCTGGTTTGGTCCGGTGGTTAAGGTGCTCGCCCCGACCAAGGTCAGGCTGAGGTCATGGGCTCGAGCCCCGAGGCTTATGTGAAGCGCCTGAATAGAGGGTAAGTTCTCTTGGTGCACTATACAAATGAATTATATTAAGCAACGCATCGACTTCAAGGTTCTGTCACACACTTTTAGGTCCATTCCTTCTTTGGCTCCAGCCTACGCATCAGATTTACTCCCCCACCAGGCTAAGCATCGTACCACCCACTTTTCTAAATCGAATCGTTTAGCTACACCTCATATGCACCTCAAATTCTTTGGAGACCGTGCCTCTGGCCCTGTGGTCAAGGTGCTCGCCCCGACCAAGGTCTGGCCGGGGTGAGCTCGAGCCCTGTGGCATATGTGAAGTGCCTGAATAGAGATTAAGTTCTTTTAGGGTGCTATAAAAATGAAGGCTGTACAAATGAGTTATATTTTAACCCACTTCTGACTGGCGTCACTTTA
The DNA here is from genome assembly GCA_009760855.2 of Cristatella mucedo. NCBI lineage: Eukaryota > Metazoa > Bryozoa > Phylactolaemata > Cristatellidae > Cristatella > Cristatella mucedo. The sequence continues at coordinate 2,182,789 of WPIO01000063.1, read as the reverse complement.
TCCCCCTGACTTGCGTTAAGAAGAAGCTAAAAGCGAATCTATTTATCGCAGCATCTAGTAGGTCCGTGTGATTTGTCCTTGGCGTGTGCTTATGCATGCTGGCACCTTGCATGCTGCGACTAGCCATATTTGCATGCTGACCCTGTGCATGTCGCCTCTAATCCTGTTATGCTAGTTGTCCTTGAACATACTGCCACTAACCATTGTAACATATTCCTTTGCAGCATATGTAAAGTGCCTAGAAAAAGACCAAGTTCTCTGAGGGCGCTTTACAAATTTATTATTATTATTACGGAGTAGTAAGAGAGAAGAGAAAGGAATGGGCAGAGACAAACAAGGTGGGCAAAGAATAAGAGAGGAAGAAGAACAGACAGACTGAGACAGGAGAGAATGGAGAGACAGACATAGAGAGACATAGAGAGGGAGACAGAGACAGGAGAGAATGGAGAGACAGACATAGAGAGACATAGAGAGAGAGAGAGGGAGACAGAGAGAGACAGAGACAGGAGAGAATGGAGAGAGACAGAGACAGGAGGACAGCAAGAGGAGAGAGATAACTCCAAGCTTCTCCATGCTCAACGCGCTTCTTTTCAGTACCACTGCACAATGTAGCTCCTTTGACTCTCATATCTGTTTGATTTCTGTTTTCTCAGGTTGACGGTGACTCTGTGGACAACTTGGCTCCAATGCAAGGCAAGTGCTCTGACCCGTGACCAAGTGTCACAGGCTCCATCCTTACGCAGACTTCGGCTTGCTTTATTGTTAGCTAGTGCCAACGGAGCTTGATATTGTCACAGTGTCATTCCTGCTCTATGCTGCTGCGGATGCTGTGAGCAAATCGGTTGCCATTTGTGCATCTCGGTCGAGCATCTCTAAGCCGGTCGGCTGTGTTGCACTCATAGACCTGTCTGCTCCTGCTGCTGAGGTCTTCAGAAGAGAGCAGTTTTCAGTCATGTTTGACTCCCATGCTTGACCGAGTTTTCTCTCCTAGCTGTCCTCGAAGGCCAAGGACTGCCACGTCCAAAGCCCTACTGTCTTGCCTTCTCTTTGCTTTGAGGAGCAAACTGCTCAGCTCTCGTAAGACTGCTTGGCCAGTGTGTGAGCGTTGCGCCCTGCTGTCTGCTGCTTTGCTTGTGCGCCGCCGCTGTGCTTCCCACATTGTGCTTTGACCTCGTGCCGTAAAGTGCTCTGGTAAGCGGCAACCAGTGCTTGCATGTGAGTAAGCTTCTGGCGGTGCGCTGTCACTGTGTCGCACTCGTGTCGCAGCTCCCCAAGCTGGCAAGCGACCGCATTTTACTGGACCGACTACTTGAATGACCGTCGGTAGACTACTCACGGGAGTGCACAGTCATGCGTGCTTGCATGAGGCTCGATTCCCGGCACAGCAGCCGAGATCGGCTTGCGTAAAGGAGCCACGCGTGCTTCAGACCTCGATCGACCCGGCGCCTGCCCCGTCTTTCGTGCCGTCCTGAGCTGCGACTGCTGACCTATACATACTCGTATGTAGAAATATTGGACCACCCGTTTTGGCTGAACCCTCGAAAACCAGCGGTAGCCATTGCTCGACCTCGAGGCAGCGATGAGTCATGTGGCCACCTGCAGCCACCGATGCTTGGATAGTCCCAAAACTTGTCGAAAACTGAGCGATAAATGGCCTTCTGTTAATGTATTTATAGGATTCGAAGTTGGAAAGCCTTTTTTGGGTAATTGCTGTCGAGTTGAATGGTGAGCAAGTATAAAGCCTAGCGATCGGACCGCGCACATACTGCTGGGGGAGGCTCAGTGCACACAGCATTGTGCCAGCAGTGTGCTCATATATAGAGCTCATCAATGTTCAGCTTGATGCAATGCTACCGCAATGGTTGTGCCGCCGATCCTCAGCCACTGATAAAAGTTCCCAAGATTTACGTTTGGCCTAAGCAGTTTTTTAGGGAAAACTGCACCTATCAGTTTGAAGTGGGTCAACTATACGTAGCATGTCCCATCGCTTGTACTAGGCATGCTCTGCTAAATAGCAGTAGTAAAAAATGCTGGCAGATTTAACAGCCTCATTTTGTATAGTGGCTGAGGAGCCCTCAAGGCTATCACCACCGCTGGCAGTAGCAATAAAGGGTCGCCCACCGAAGGATCTGAACCCACGACCGTGATGGCATACTAGGTAAGGCGGTTGCTTTCACGAGCTCGCTGCCTAGGTCGTGGGTTCGAATCCTGCAGTGGGAAATCATTTATTGCTGCTGCAAGCGGTGGCGATAGCCGTAGAGGCTCTCCTGTCGATATACAAAAGAGGCTGTTGAATCAGCTAGTGTTAGGCCACAGTCACTTCTCCAGTGGACCGGGGTCATGAAGAGCAACCGCCTTACCTAGTGCACCATCATGGCTCACCTTATCATAATCACTCCAGTAGCAGCTAACACTGTCTTACTATGTGACATAGCTTTTAATACAGCAGCAAATTGTGTGCTTACACTGCGTATGTTATCACTAACGAAGTTGACCTGCTTCTTTCCAAGAGCTGTAAAATGCCTAGACAGATTATTTTTCTCTTAGGGTGCTATACAAATTTCGTTATTATGATTATTATTATTGTGCCAACGAGCACATTCTAAATTTTGCTTGTTTAATGTTGATTTTAATGCTAGCTCTGCTCTTGTTATTACTTTTTAATGAGACTCGTGTGTTTGTGAAAGTCTTCAGCATGTTTATGTTACTTGGCGTTTCTGTGTTCAGTTCTCGAAGACGGCGAAAACATTCGCGTGGTGCTGATTCCTGTTGATAAATTCATGACGGTTATCAACGGTAAGCTTTCTTGATCTGGTGCTGCTTGATTGTGCTGAAGTGCACTGCTATGCTGGTAGAGGGCTCTTGGTAGCTGTGCCGCTGAACAGCTTGTATGCATCTGCATGACTACACGGATACGCGCGCGCCCCCCCCCCCCCCCCCGTCTTCGCCCAGGAGGTAAGGTGCTCGCTCTTCACGATCCAGGTCATGGGTTCGAATCCTGCAATGGGCAATCTTATATTGTCCACTGCAAGTGGTGGTGATAACCGTTAAGGTCTTCTGCTGCTGTATAAATGATGCCATTGGATCAGCTCAAAATTTACTAGTTATTATGGCACGCACGCGTGTGTGTGTGTGTGTGTGTGTGTGTGTGTGTGTGTGCGCGCGCGTGCGTGCCATATGTGTGAGTGAGTGAGGGAGAATTGAAGCAGCTTCTCTCCTGAAGTGGTGCTGACAGTTTTGCTGGTGTGTTGAATGAGGCAGACGACCACCTTGAACGTGACGAAAGACTGCTCAGACTATTGAGTCCGGTCTCTTTAAGTGTTCCAGTGTTGCACTCAAAAGTCTTTCATTACTTAATGGGTCGGTCACCTCCCTAAAAGATTAATTCTTAAGGTCTCGTTAGCAAGTGTGTATGCATCTCGCCAACCCTTTGGCCAGTAGCCAGCACTTTTGGAGCACGCTTGGGGTTACCGTGGCTTGAGGTTGCCTGTAGTTCCTCGTGCGGCGATGGCTCTGTGGAGTGCCCGGCCGTTGTTACATGGTTAACTTTACCTAACCGGCAAGCAGCCCCACCACCAGCAGGACTCGATAATACTACAGAACTCGGCAGCATAAATTTGCATGAGAATTGCACACTCATTGACAAGCAAATCAAAATTATCTCACCGATGTGGACTGTAAATGCAAGAAATACTCGGCTGTCAACTCATTGTACTGTGAAGACGCTCAATTGCATGGTGGAGGGGGGCATGAGGGAGGCTCAGATATTTGCAGCCGGTCAAGCCGAACGGTGGTGGGAGCCCTGGTGATCGAGTGCTCCGACGAGTGCATCGTGCATCCGCTGTTCGACCGGAAGGAAGGCTCGAAGCTCCTCTCGGTGGGTGGAGGTGTGAAGCTTACTTCCTAAGGCAGGGCAAGGACACTCGGGGGGGGGGGGAGACGTCTTGTTAAAGATTGTCTTGTGGAGATTTAGTGGCGTTTTTTCGGAACCTTGCAAGACATATTCGTGAATTCATGAAAAATTCGTGAATTGTATTGTTAGCATCATCGGCATGCCTAATGAAATCATCTTGCAATATTAGCTGATTTAGCAGCCTTATTTTGAACAGCGACAGATGAGCCTTAATGGCTATCCGCACTGCTTGCAGTTGGCAATAAAAGAGATCGCCCACTTCAGGATTCGAACCCTCGACCTCGGTCATTAAGAGCGATCACCTTACCTCCTGGGCTATCACGGTGTGCAAACTAATGTCGTCCATGTGGGTGTGAGTTTGTATATGTTCGTTCGTTTGTGATCTGCATATAGATGGAAGCTGGTAGAATTAGTGTTGAGCTTGTGTCTGGCCTATTCGATCTAAGAGTGACGTTTGGGTAATGCAGAAACTGAGCCTAGATCAGATCACCCTGAAACCCACACGTGACAGCCTGGCTGAGATGAGTGGTGAAATTGTGTCACAGATGCCCTAGTAAGACCTTATCCTAACCATGCCAGGGTAGCAACATCCGTCAGACCTAATGGTACTGTGTAATCTGTTCTTGGGGGTGTTTTGATCAAGATATCAATGGCTAGGGCTAGTCAAGAAGGTCAGAGCAAGCAAGGGACCATTCCCCAATCGTTATTTCGTCATTGATGGCCTGTAACGTCACTTTGAGTCGGGCAATGGTATGTGAATTAGATCAAGATCTCTCACTTGGGCTTATAAACTGCTTGGTATGTCTGAAGTGCTGTGCAGCAATAATGAATGAATCGTCTTGGCAGAATTCGAAGGGGAAGGCCTGACTAAGCAAGTGTCACGTGACATCGTACTGCAGTCGCAGCGGTGAAGCCACGTTACACTACAAATATTATCCCTTCTTATGTCTGCACCATTGGCTGTATCTGAGGATTGAGTGTAAGAGTTTTTGCTGCACAACGTCTGAATGTCTTAGCACACACAGGCAAGGCGCTCGCACTTAACCACTCAGGTCGTGGGCTCGAATCATGCAGCAGGGAGTTCTTCATTCCTTGCTGCAAATGGTGACGACAGCCACTTCGGCACTAGTACTTGCTCTGTAAATAAGACTATTAAATTAGCTAACCTTTGTATATTAATATCTCGTGTTCGATGAAGCATTTTTTATGTGCACAATTTCTAGGTTGCTTGATGCTAAAGAATGTCTAGTTTTAACGCAGCTGTAACCCCCTCCCCGTCGTAGGCTGCTGTTTTGTGCTTCAGCGCTGTTATACGCTTCTCATGCTGCAGTTGTTGTCATAGGGGCTTACTCTATGCTCTCTCTCTCTCTCTCTCTCTCTCTCAAAAAATTGCTGACTGAGGGATGTGGCTCCAAGACTGCATCCATCGTTCAAATGCGTCTGTATGGTCTTCATACGACAGCTCACAGAATCGAATCAGATCAGATCAATCAGATCATCACCAGATCATCAATCAGATCAGATCAATCAGACGATTCAGCGCACAGAATCCCACTGGTATATCTTCGAGGGTGACTGAGAATTGAGCAATCGTGTCTGTCCCTACCCATGCATGTGTCGGTCAAAAATAAGTGCCCAAACCGCTTGTTGCTCCATCTGATCTGATCATCCCGGTGTGAGCCAGTACTCGCATGTACCATAGCGACCGGCCACCAAACGCTGTGTGGCTGAGAGAGGCTCGTGCTGTGCGTGGACAGCCGACGACAAGCCGGCTTATTTTTCAAACGCTTTTGCAGAGTATGCCGCACAGGGCATGGTGGTCGACTCGAGGGTATATTTCTACGGACTGGCCTATGCTCAGCTGCAAGTGAGGACTACGGCCACCTTGAAAGAAGTCAAGTAGACCCCAGCTGCCATCGAGTTGGCCAATCTGCATGCTCGTCGGCCGGCAGTGCACACCCAACTGTTCCCTGTGGCGGCAGGCCCGTACCCGCAGCCCCCCAAGCGTGGCATTTGGCTGGCATGCTTGCCTCGCTGGAGCCCACCAAGCACCGTCCCGCCCCCAGATTGCCTGTCGCCCATGGTGCAAGCTTGCAGTCTGCTTTCATTTTTACGCGCACGCCACCTCCGAGATCCCGCTGTTTGTTTAGCTTGCGCACACATGAACAGGACTCGGTTGCGGGAGTAATAAAAACCACGTCTTTTGAAAAAATCGCACTCGAAATCCACGTTGAGTGAGCAGCAGCTTATCTCAGCTGCTAATGGCAGCCGTCCGCATGTCGGCAAGCAATTTGCAGGGGGCGGCAGCAACTGCAGTCGGCAAACACCGCCTGCATGGGGTCATTTGGTGATCGCGACAGCTACACGTGTGAGCAGAGTGCCGGGCTCTGAGAAGAGCGCTCCCGGCCCCTCTCTGCCTCTCTCTCTCTGCCTCTCTCTCTCTCTCTCTCTCTCTCTCTCTCTCTCTCTCTCTCTCTCTCTCTCTCTCTCTCTCTCTCTCTCTCTCTCTCTCTCTCTCTCTCTCTCTCTCTAGCCATCTATCTGATCGAAGTTGTCATGTCCCGTTGTGCCGGTGTGATCGTTGGCGGCCGCAATCCCGGCGCACCGAGTGCCGCACAGGCTACAGCGCAGCTGCAGCATCTTCAGGTCGCCAGTCACATACTGTCCGGCCGCTCGGGCGTCGCTAGCGACAAACAACGCCTCGTGCAGCGCCGCCTCGTCGTCTCGACCGAACACGGTCTGCCACGTGGCGGAAGCTCCACCGTCGCCGTGCAGGTCGCGGCAGAGCGGGTCGTAGTGCCCGCCGTCGTACAGCAGCAGAATGCGACTGTCATAGTTGGCTTGCTGGCCGAATCGCTGAAGCGTGCACGTCTCGATGCTGACCACGTCTATCTCGATGCCGTACAGCTCAGCCAGGACGGCCGCTTCGATGGCTCCGCCCCACGCTGTGGGACGCCTTATCCAGTCGGCGTACTCTTCCGGCGGTTTCCCTGCCAATGAATTCGCCCACTTTTTCTCTACCGAACGGGGGCGCAGCCGCCAGCTAGGAGGGGCATGCTTCGTGCTCGCTCGTAGAATGGCGCTCGTAGAATGGCGGCACTGGGCCATTCTCCATAGCAGTCAAGCGAAAAACCATACGTTAGACAAAAAATACTTAAAAACGACGGCTCCAATCGACAGCCAGACTAGCACCGCCACATCGAGGCTTCCTGGCGAAACACAACGACGTGACACCGCACTGCACATCTGGCGGGTGCTCGCCCCATTGGGCGGCTACAGATTACATGCAAAGCTCAAAAATGCTGTTGGGGTTTTTGTCTCTTCTTAGGCGTCCAGGCGGTTATCACGCCAAACTAGAGCGTTGCAGTGCGATTTCCAACGGCTTACGTCGTCCTGCTCGGCGGCAGCGACGCTTTCATAAGAGTGTAAACGGTAAGAGGAAGCAACGCAGAGGCTTCTGCAGTCGTATCGCAGGGAGGAGGGCTTCTGCAGATGAGGCAGTGCTGAGCCGACAAGGCTCGTCGGTGGTAGATCATCGCCCGGCAGAGCTGCAGGCAAGCAAGGCCCCTTAAACTGGGAGCTCTTTCATTTCCCTACGGGCACTAATTTAGGGTTCAGGCAATGTCACATGTATTCATGACATGCGAGTCTGCTGGTTTTTGTTCTGGCAGGAGCGGCACTGCCTCCACAGTGACAAAAATGGCAGCAGGCTACAGCTGAATTAATGAAACCTAAACTAGCCCAAGTAACTAGACTCCTCTTTCTTTTACCAGGACATTTGGGTACGATCGCCTGAACCGACTATCGTACACTGATGCCTCAAATTCGACGAGCTTGCTGGGGGCACTTTAAAAAGCAGTTAAGCACCCTCTCTCAGATTTATTCTGCCGGGTAGCTGGTCCAAGGTCCGGCAGGGCAAAGGACTCTCTTAGCTAAATGGTGGTACCATGACGAGCTGCCATAGCTGCTACTGCTTGCTAATCGTTGCAAGATTATTTTCGTTCAATAGTTTGTCAAGAATCGACTCGTCTAAACGAACAAAGTCACCGGTGTCAGCAGATTGTCATATCCCGAGAGCAAATGCAGCTTTAGTCGAGCAGATATCGCTGGGATATTGACAGCATTACAGTCACGTCAATTATAGTGGTGACCTTAGCAGCTTCCATGAGAAACCAGCATGTTGCAGCAGGCGATGACAGAAATAGCAAGGGTAGTCGGGGCTGAGGCTGGGACACCAGAAGGAAACGGCAGTAAATGGGAGACTTGCACTCGTAGTTACTCTCACTTAGTCACTCGCTCTGTTGGAGCCTTCTTATCAGACAGTATCGTAGCATATTAAAAATTTTAACTAGTCCAACTACAGCACAGTGTCGTCTGCTTTGCATGGAAGCTTTGCGTACAATGAGTACGATGCACTCCTTTTGGAAGTTTTGCAATGACACATTCCTTCTCAAGTCTTGTTTCACCCGGTATGGTGACTCCCACCCATTGCTGGCTGACAGCCTTCGACTTAGCATGGAAAGGTATGCATTAGCAATGTCTGGGCACCATACAGTAAATGCATGCTTAAAGTCTCGCTCAAAGTAAAAATAGCGTTTCCTGGGCAAATAATTTGTTAGATGGTCGGGCCTTCTTAGCGCAGAGTCCATCAATCAGCCTCTTACAGGTGTCTTGAGGTAATGTTACCACAGTCAAGCTAAATTATTCATCGGGAGTCTTGGCAGGCACAAAATCAGACATCCAACCTATCCCAAAGATGCTCTACGGTCGGGCGAGAGGCTGACTCGGTCAACTCACGACGTCAACTCGCGTCAACACACGCACGTGATGCCCATCACTCCCCCACGTGTTAGAGCACAGGAGCGGGAGGGCAGCCTGCTGTTAGGCCGGCAATGCCAAACAGTCGGACGAAGTACTCCCCCCCCCCCCCCGTAAGAAGTAAGAATGCGCTCAGCCTCCCAACCGGCTTGCATTCGGAACAGGTACATCCCTCGGGGGGGGGCCCTGTAGGTCAGTTGCTGATAATCAGGCTCCAATTGCTGATAAGAGTTGCACATTGCACACACACACTAGCTCTAGCATTGGCCTTCATCAAGAAGGAACAAGTCCACACAACCAAGCAAAGCTGACAAGCAGGCAGCATCGCTATGCCACCACCACCACCACTGCTGCCAACCCCAACCCCCCCACCCACCCCCCCCCCGGCAACCGACCACCAACATCATCCTCTCACCCCACCCCTCCCCGACAAGGTCCGCCGGCTCAAAGGGTGCGCACGGTCACTGGAAGGAAACCCGTGTGACGGCGTGGGGAAGAAGCCGCAGAAGCCGCAAGAGCAGACACAGAGCAGAGCGGCCGTGGTCCACGGTCGGCCGTGCACCGACCGATGCGCTAGTCACGGGCAACCGGCGACTAGCGCACGACAGAGCCGACCTCTTGGGGTCGCTGATGGATGGGGAGGTCACTGCAAGGCTGTGCTGTCTCTGGGTCTCAACCAGACAGGGGGAGGAAAGAGTAATGATATGATAATAATATAACTCATTTGTATAGCGGCCTACGAGACCTTAATCTCTCACTTCACTATCGTGACTCAGCTATGCTTCTTACTTTCTCTTTTTTGCATGAGGTCTATCGCAGATCTATCTCTTCGCCCAACTTTTGGTTAACCTAGGCGTTCGCTCTAGCCTTCGATAACTACTTTCTGCCGCCGACTATGGCTTATCTTTTCAGCAGTCCCGAGCTGCTACTTCCGTGCTACGCACTGCCTCAACTGCTCTCCTGCCTCTGCTATGCTTCTCACTTTCTCTTTGTTGCATGAGATGAAGTCTGTTGGCTACCGAATGCGTACCGAAAGCCACTTAGGCTGTGAGTGCGCTATACAAAACTCTCCTGCGTAACACCCACATAGTCTTTGTGGAGTTACTGACGGAGATACATTTTCACAAATGCCACGGGGCTTGAGCCCACGACCTCAGTCATCAATTGCATTCACCTTGACCTTGTCAGGGCAAGCACCTTAACCACTGGGCCAAACTAGCATGGAAACTGAAGCCACATGCAGTAATGAGCTGTCGTCTTGTGTGACTTACCCCACGTTTTGGCACTGTGGTGATTAGTTGTCATCGCGTGTTCCGGGGAATATGCGAATCGAACTTTAAGCTATGTCGGCGTGCAAAGAGATGCCGCCACAGTACTACCATCGGGGATGACTTGGTAAGTTGACTTACTTGACTCGGAGCGGAGGTTCAACGAGAGAGGCATCGACTCAGCTAAGTGGCACGCATCTGTATATTCGTATTCCTGGAAAGCAGTGCATACACGTTGGCTGCGAGTTAGCACCCGAGGAGGTGCAGGAGGACTACGCCCAGCTGCCCAGCAATACTTGTGAAGGTGTTCGCCGCAAGCCCTGCAGGTGAGGAGGGGGCGTCGGAGGTCGGACTTTCAGAGCGCCACGAGAGCGCAGGCGATGGCGCAGGAACGCCCCGGAGACGGAGACCGGCAAGGCGCGGCTGCTGCTCGCTCTGGTGGCGGTAAAAGCTGGTCGGACTACGGGTGGTGGGGGGTGGGGCGACCGGAACAGCCAGGAGCGGCAGCAGCAGCAATGGCAGACGGCATGCCAGGCGACAGCGGTTTGCCAGGCTACCACGGTGGCACAGGAGCAGAAGCAGACTGAGCTAGTGGTGGTGCGCGATGCTCCCGCAGAGGAGGCGGGAAAGACGCCCGTCAACGAGGTGCGCCAGATGCAACCAAAGCCGATAGCGCAGGAGAGACCGAAGGAGAGAAGCTGGTGGCGAATACTCACGAGTGGCCGGAGGAGGCGAAGCCACGTGAGGGGCAGAAGCTGGCAGCAACTTGAACAGCAGGCAGAAACGGCCTTTGGCGCAGCGCAAGCCGTCGAGGTGACCGCTGTGCTGTGAAGCGGCGGCGGCACAAGCCAGAGAGGAAGAGGACGATTCGTGTGGCGACGATGGCAGGCAATGACGCTGAACCGGCGGCAGCAGCAGAGGTCAGCTCTGCGACGACAGCCCGTGCGGCAACGGCACAGGGTGTAGCAACGACGACTGGCAATAACGAGATTGCGGCTAGTCCTACACCAAATCCCTGGAGCCCTGTTCAGCAGCAGAGACTGGTTCAGCGGCAGAGGTCTGGTGCTGATCGGAGACTGGTAAAACGGTGCAGATGTCTGCATGCGATGTGGGAAAGCTGGTGCCATACATAGCCGGCAGGTTAGCAAAGCCGTGCTATCACGTGCCTCCTCCGAGCGGCCATTACCTAGCCTCGTGCTAGATGGGAAGACAGTTGTCTGCCTGCCTGCCTAAGGAGACGGCATGTAATAATAATAATAATAATACATCTGATAAAGCGCCCTCAGATAATTTAGTCTCTTTCTAAGCGCTTTACAATTGCTGCAAAGGGAGCGGAATCAAATGGTTAGTGATAGCATGCTCAATAAGCAACAAGAACATGGTTAGGGCTTACTAGTTATGGGCAAACCCAGTGTGATTCAGAGATTGGAAAGGCTGTCCCTCAAAATTGGCTCTGCCAGCATATCTCCAGTCGAATCAGCTCGAAATCTAGGTGTCATATTCCAAAGCGACCTCCCGTAAGACGACCATACCAGCTCCACAGTCAAAGCTGCCTATTTTCAGCTTCATAAGATTGCTAAAATTCGGGCTCGTTTAGATAAGGATACCAAGTCTAAGTTGGTCCATGCATTCGTGACATCTCGTCTCGACTTCTGCAACTCACTGCTTACTGGCCTACCAGCATGTGCGATCAGGCGATTGCAGCTGGTGCAAAACTCTGCAGCTCGGCTTGTCTGTCGTGAGCATCGCAGTTGCCACATTACTCCACTTCTCGCCGACCTGCACTGGCTACCAGTCAAGCAACGGATTGACTTCAAGGTTTTGTCGCTCACTTGTAGGTCCCTTCATTCGATGGCTCCAGCCTATCTCGCCGACATACTCCCCCATCAGACCAAGAATCGTACCACCCGCTTTTCGGAATCCGACAGTCTAGAAATACCTCATACAAACCTTAAATCCTTTGGAGACCGTGCATTTAGTTCGTATGCTCCAAAGACTAGAACTCCCTCCCGACATGCGTCACAACATCCCCTGACCTGACCACATTTAAAAGGAACTTAAAAACACCTATTTAGGACAGCATTTAGTGGGTCCCCGTGATTCGTCCTTGATGTGCTTATGCGTGCTGACACTGTGCATGCTGCCACTAACCACATTTGCATGCTGACCCTGTGCATGTCACCCCTAACCACGTTATTCATTTTGTTTGTTTTTCAAGCATGATTTTACTTACCATTCAATTGCATTTCCCTTTGCAGCAAATGTAAAGCGCCTAGAAAGAGATTAAGTTCTCTGAGAGCGCTTTATCAAGTACATTATTATTATTATTATAGGGATGACTCTACATGGTCAGCATGGAAGTGTGGTTAGTGGCAGCATGCAACAGTATCAGCATGCATAAGCACACAAAAGACGAATCATAGGGACCCACTAAATACTGTGATAAATAATGCGTTTTTAGCTTCCTTTGAAATATTGTCAAGTCATGGGATGCCGCGACACAAGTCGGGAGTGAGTTCTAAGCTTTGGGAGCAGACGTACTAAAGGCACGGTCTGCAAAGGATTTGAGGTTTGTAAGAGGTATAGGTAAACTACTAGATTCCGAAAAGCTGGTGGTAAGATGCTTGGCCTAGTGGGGGGGTAGATCTGATAGGTAGGCTGTAGCCAAAGAATGAAGGGACCTGAAAGTGAGTGACAAAATCTTGAAGTCGGTGTGTTGCTTGACTGGAAGCCGGTGCAGGTCGGCGAGAAGTGGTGTGATGTGGCAATTGCTACGCTCACGATAGACAAGCATAGGTGCAGAGTTTTGCACCAGCTGTAAGCGCCTGATTGCACAAGCCGGCACAGGCAGGTACTGTTTAGCAGCCTACGAGGACGGCTGTTAATGCTGGTTTGTGTCATGCTGTGCATAACTTTTGGCTTCCGTAGTAGACTAGGTGATGTCATGCTTCTATTCTGCCCGTTTTGACGTTTGAGGTATGATCAGCAGATCAAGAAGCATGCAGTTCTGCTTTTTGTAATGCCACCTTCACACTGAAGGGACAGCTCACTGTAGCATGTAGTTCGGCATGCACAGCGCTGCTCAGTTCCGTACTCCTATTCTGGCCATTTCCGGCAATGCCCAATTCTTGTTGCTACCCCGTTTGATGTGCATGATTCTGAGATCATGGGTGGGTGTAGTTGGTTGGCTAACCAGCAATCAGCCTGTGCACCCTTTGTGATCTTGAGATCAAGGGGAAATGCTGCTGATTTATTGCTTTGCTATTGCCAGTTTTGCTGCCCATTGGTTTGTATGGCCTTGTTGTTCCAGGCACCGATCGTTTACAGTCGTCCATAGCTACATAGAGACTGTTGTGGCTTCACCACTCTATCACGGTTTTTTAAATACGTGTATATTCATTAAAAATTTGATCGAAATAGTGAAAATGATACAGCGAGGGCTCATTTGTCTGAATCAATTATATGCCCCTGTATTACAATTAAAATTAAAATTACTGTACTTATTGAACATGGAAGAAGACGACGACGCACTCTGTTGATACTGCACCACCTGAAGACTCCCCTACTGAAGTCGGGCCTTCAGAGGAGCAGTAGCCTCGGTCCTCTTTGCTGTGCTGTACATCTCTTCATCTTAATCGCTTCATCACCAAACGCACTATTTTCATAGCTTGGTGTTTGTGCGCAAGAATTGTGTGTGCGCAATTAAATGTAAAAAAAATAACGAAACGACGTTTGTAACGTCTAATATGCCTTATTTTCTCTTATTTTTTCCGGTATATTTGGTAATTCGAGTGTAATGGTGACTAAAGGGGTGTTATTTCATGTCCGGAGGTCTTTAACAATGATAAGACCAGTATTTAGAGTGTCATAGACAAGTCTTCTATGCTCTAACTACGAAATTATTAGATTTATAAATAAAGAATCCTACTTCGTGGAAATTCACCTATCGTGGTAGAGCCTGGAACGGATTAGCCGCGATAAACGAAGGTCGACTGTATAGAGCTAGCTCACTTTCGTTTATGAGCACACTGCTCATGCAGCACATGTTTGGAGTCTATTCGATTGACCTCACTTTCGGCTATGAGCAAGTTATTGCCACTGCTGCCAGTTTATGGTCCGGAGGTGTTTATGGCGCTGCTGCTGGTTTATGGGCCGTTGGTGATGGCTTATAGGTTTAAGGCTTAAGTTGTATAAATGAATCTATTTCAGTCAGGGCCTGCAGAGGCTTGAAGCAGTTGCGACTTGGACGCCGGCTAGAGTGGTCGAGTGCTGGCAGCCGTGTGAATAAACGTCTACTGAGGCCCGATAAGGTAATGAGCTGTCGTCTTGTGTGACTTCTCCCGCGACGGGATGGTGGGGGGGGTTGGCACATACCCGTTTTGGGCAGCAACTTTGGTGGCCTCCTGACAGTAGATCGTTTTGGTGCTGCAAGAGCTTTGTTAGACTCGGCTAGCTACACCGGAACACGTGATTGCACTCATCACGTGTGCCGGTGAGCAGGCAAATCGAACATTCTTTACACAGCACTGCTGCCACATTTACAACGGCTGCTCAACTGTCACTGCTGTCATCTTTCTGTTATTCTAAGTATCAAATTCTGCATCAAATGACATACATTAACCAATTCGGTGTCCATAAAAAAGAAATACCTAGGCTATCAAAAAATCTGTCAAATGAACCTCATCTCCGAGTATTCTAGTAGTTAAGAATAGTACTGTGAGCATGCACACAGGTGTTTACATTGCTGCACATAGTGGATGTGTTACATGCTGTATATGTATGTATTCTGCATGCATGTGTATATGGTGTATATGTACTTTTATATGTCAGTGTTCACGTGCATGCATGCATGTGTGTGCCTGTGAGCGTGTGTGTGCGCGTGCACTCGTGTGTGTACATGTAGGTAGGTTTACAGCATATGACACGTACGTGTGCATTTAATAATAATAATACACTTCATAGAGCACCCTCAGAGGACTCAATCTCTTTCTAGGTGCTTTTACATTTGCTGCCAAGGAATTACGCTGGATCCACACGCCTATACCTTGACATTTCCTCACAATCGATGCTTCCTGAAAATGTCAACGATAATTTATGTCACACGACCACTTAGACATGCCAACGTGAACAGAACTAATTTTGATACGAAAACCACAGTGAACCGCCTGTGTCTGTGATGTCAGCAAAAGGCAGCACGTGGACAATGTGGCAGCTCTGCACTAAAAACAACCCACATCTCTGCATTGAGATACAGTAGAGGACATTAGGAATATTTGTGTGATGTTTGCTGACGTTGCTGTGGTTGCTGCTGTTGCCCACTGGCTGCTTCTTCATGCCGCTAGCTTGGATGGTCGATGCGGTCCTTTCGGCTGCTGTTTTATCAGTGGGAGGCAGTGTGCCTGTTGACTTTCCATGTCTTCCTCACAAGGCAGCAGAATTTAGGCTGACTTTATGCTTTGTCATCCACTGTAGCCTGTCGTCTGGCATAGTCACAGGGTGGTTGGTCTGAGCCGAGTGGAGAGGTGCTTGCAATTCACGATCCAGGGTTTGATCCCCATATCGGCATTACCCTGGATATGCTATTGCTATTGGCCAAGGAGGGGAGTATCGTGTGGCCAAGTTTGGTCGGTAGCCAGGTTCGCTACGGTCACCCACTAGAGGCCTCTCCCCTTGAATGTGCTGCTTAGATCGACAGGGAGAACTGGCCATGCGATGTCTACGTGTCTTGTCATACCTTTACCAAAAGCCCCTCGGTTGCGCCTCTTGGTAGGTTTTCATTCTCCGGTCATCATTTCATCTCCGGTCATCCATCAGCTGACATTTCCTAAGCCCATTTTGAAGTTGTAACCCCACAGCCAACGGACCCTAAGCAGTTGCTTCTGCTTAGCTTACAGCCCTAAGGCAAAGCCAAGGCAGGCTTGAAGCCGTCTTGCCCCGCCCCAGCAAGTCGCTGTGCAAATACGGCTACTAGATTCTTCTCTGATCAAGACGAGAGAG
This sequence comes from Cristatella mucedo, assembly GCA_009760855.2. Classification (NCBI taxonomy): domain Eukaryota; kingdom Metazoa; phylum Bryozoa; class Phylactolaemata; family Cristatellidae; genus Cristatella; species Cristatella mucedo. Next base: position 2,166,793 of record WPIO01000063.1, on the reverse strand, counting down.
AGAGAGAGAGAGAGAGAGAGAGAGAGAGAGAGAGAGAGAGAGAGGTGGTAAGCTGGTCCGACGACACGTCGAGCGGTGCGGTGTGTTCGACATACAGAACGCACCGCCTGCCGCCGAGAGCAATCGAGGCTTCTTCCAGCTAGATAAGGGCAAAGCCTTCTCTGCACAGCTCCGGCACCTCTGTCACAGGACAAGTGGCCGACGTATAACAAGGCGATCGAGCAGCCAGCCCAGGCGGCTGCCATCGTGCGACGGGCTTAGGCCGGTGGCTTAGGGCAAGCAAGCAGCGGTGGCAGCGACTGTTAGTCGAGACCGGGTGCTCCCACGCGTCGTCGCGAGCGGCGGCCGCTGCGCGAACGCCGGCCAGCGAGAAACTCGCCATCTACGGGAAGGTCCGAACGGCGCCCCGCGGCAGTGTGAGGTCGAGCCACGTCGGGCACCCGACGCCGCCGTGGCAGAGCCGAGCGCTTGCCGCAGCGTGAATGCACTCACCGAGTATGGCCGCATCGTAAGCGTCCTGCCCCGAACGGATCGCGGCGGCGACATCGTCCCGCAGCGCCGCGGCGGTGCAGCGCGCGCCCACCAGCTCTCGGATGCAGACGGCGACGCTGGTGAAGAAGCAGCAGTCGTCTTTCGGCACCGCTCTCCGGACAAGGCGTCCGCCGCGCCGTCCCTCGTCGTCGTCCCGATCTCGGACGGACGGCGCCGCACGAGGGCTCTCGGGCGGGAGAGCCGCCGCCGCCGCGGTGGCGCCGTCACGCGGCCGGTGCGGCGGCGGCCGCGCTGCGTCCTCCGCGATGACCGTGCTACCCGATCTTACGCCCATAGCTCGTAGCGACGCGTCGGGGCTCGCGTTTATTGGCGTCGGCGGAAACCCCGTTTTGATTAGCAGCCTTTCGCGGCGGATGCCCGTCGCTGCGGCAATCATTTGCTCCAGATCGCCGAGCGTCGCGTTCTCCGAAAGGGCTGGCAAACGAGCGCTGCCACCTTTCCATTGACAGCTCAGCAAGACAGCGCCTTGCCGGTCGCCGGCGGATTTCATTGTTCTAACAGGACCAAGCAGTCGAGTCCAGCTTTGACGGCGCGGCGCGAAACTAAGATCGCGTGCGAGACGCGGCCACAGCGGAAACTTCGAAGGCCGAGCGTCGAACGACGCGGAAGAGCGGCCGGCGCGTATACCCGGAGTGCAACGCGCCGAATTCCGGGTACCAGTCATGGACTCACTACGTCACATCCGTCAGCTGCGGCCGTCCGCCGCCGAGATGGCGCTTTCCCAGACTGTGCCCCTGCCGAACGGTACGTACGTGCGCGCTCGAGCGTCGGTCGGCAGCGCGCTCGCCCGGGCATGCGTCGTCGCGCGGTCGAATCGCGAAACTGGCTAGCGACGCGCCGGAGCGGCGCCTAGGATCCGATTAGACTGCGGATGCCTCGTCACGTCTGACAGAAACGACGCCGCCGCCGCCGTTTAAATAACGATTTAGACTCGCTCACAGCCTCTAGTCGTCGCTGGTGCGTGAGAGGGTTAGCGCGGCGTTGACGACGGCTTCGCGCGGGTTCGCGAGTGCCTCACTAGGCGTCGCTCGCTCGTCTCTGCCGGCCCCCCCCCCCCGCTTCCGAGAACTTCGCCCCGATGTCGCGCTCCCTATATATAGATAGCCGGCGGATTCTGTTGAGCGTGTATAACGGCGCAACAAGTGGCCTCTTGTCGGCACGTGCGGTTCGATTGTTCGCCGGAATTTGGCGCCGCCGGTTCAACCGCCGGTTCACGCGGCCACGCGACGACGACGCAGCCGCCGCCGTCGCCGCGCGGCTGGCCGGAGCGGCGGCGGCCGGAGAGGCTGCGGCCTCCGGCCTGCCGCGAGCGGCAGCAGCGCGGGCTGCGTCGCGCAATGGCGCCCCTCGCGGCGCGTGCACTCTCGGCCGCCTCGAGGGAGGGGGCGGGTGGCTGACCGACGGCGCCCCGCGCGCTCCCGGCAGCTAGAAATAATCCCCTCTAAATGCTCCGAGATTGGAAATGCTCCGAGATCGGATCGCCTTCATTTTCTGAGTCGGAATAGAAGCGGCGGTACAATCGAGACGGCGCATTCCGAGCCTTTATCTTCGCATAGTGCACTACGGTCGTGTTCGCACTTGGCTTGTGTACTCTCAGTAGGAATCGCTAGACCGCGTCGATTCCGGCTTCAGATCGCTCGTCGTACGACCGCCTACTCGGTAGGCGGGCGCTGTTAATTTTTCCCTGCGTAAGCCTCTGCTCGAATTAAATTGAAATCGTTCGGCGATCGGGCGTTCGGTTCGCATTGAACGGAAAGTCTGGAGCTCGATTCCGGCTTTTGTCACCGCGTTGCAAGGACTTGGCGCCATTTGAATTTCGGCTAAAGATGCCTATACTCAGTTTTCCCGTCACCCACTGAATTTCTCTTCTGTTTTCATTCTCTTGTGCTAAGCGCGCTGGTGCACGATTCAGTGCATGCTACTAATCAGGGATTCTACTGATCGGATCGGATCGGATCTGGACATATTTTGTCTTTTAATCTTTGCTTATTGATTCTCGAGATGCAGCGAGTTATCGAGCGCGAGCGGATAGATACTGGTCTTTCTTAGGACGCAGTACAAGCGACCTATTATTGTTTTTATAATTAAACTGGCCAGATTAGTTAAAGCCCATACCTGTCAAATGCAATTTTTTGTGCTGCCACGGCAATTTCACTGTTTCGATGCCCATACGGGTATGCTGACTGCAAAAAAGAAACCGATTTGCTCTCGGGCTCTTCTTTCAGGTCGATAGTGTTTGCACATCCGACAGCGGCCTCACTAGCACGCGCCCTGGCATAGCGACCATGACCCTGATAAGTCCAAGTGTTGCTGGCCAGCAGCCATGTGTAACTAGGCGTAGGCATAATAATATTAGTAAGCCATGTATGTAGCGCCGTAAGAAACCAAGTTATCCGGGCGCTAGAAACAATAACCGAGAGTCGGTGGCAAGCAACGTGTCGTACTTAGACTAGCTCGCATAAGCACGCGAAAAGACGCTCGGGTCCACTGGTTAGTACTTGCTTGTTTTGTAACATGCACTGAAACATTTGTGGGTAAGCGGGCAAAACGCACCAGAGCAATAAAAAAGACAAGTTCAGTGGTACGATGAGACAGCTAGAAATGGAACGGACGCTTTTTTTCTGAGAACTAAGCTATTCGAAGTCGTTGCTGGTGGCGACGTAAGACGGGTAGCGAGCTCCCAACTTATCGTGCATACGCGAACTGCAGGCCCGTAAGATTTCGGTGGATTTCGACGAAAAGCGAGGCGAGCGGAAGCCGAGGAGCTCGAGTGGCGCTCGAGCAACGTGATTGTCGGAGCAAGCAGGTCGCGTGCTGATATGCTGGTGCAAGCGAGTGAGGGCACCCGTCGGCCTACCTAAGAGAAAAGTCTATTAGTCTATTAGGGAGCCACTCAAGCTTCAGACAGAAGTGGTTCGATGTGGCAGCCACGCAGTTGACGACTGGCCAGACTGCCAAGCATGGCCTGGCTGCCGAATGCCGCACCTGGTGCAGACGATTAAGGGCGTAAGCCACGAGTACTGTCAAAAAGAGAATTCCAGTAATCTAAACATGATGTCACAAGCGGATGAAATAGTTTGGCCCTCTTACTCTTGTCTAAGCAGGCCCTAATTACGGTTATGTTCCCCAGCTGCTTGACAGTGGAGGCAATGCGCTCATCCAATGACGGGTCGTTTTGAAAAGTCAAGCCCAGAAGCCCAGGTCAGGCGGCATCGAAGCGATGCTAGATGTAATGCATCTCCGTCTGTAACTCCGCAAAGTCATAAAGACCACGTGGGTGTTGCGCAGGAGAGCTTTGTATAGCGCACTCACAGCCTAAGCGGCTTTCGGTACGCAATCGGCAGCCAACAGACTTCGTCTCACGCAACAAAGAGAAAGTGGGGAGCATAGCAAAGTCAGGAGAGCAGTTGAGGTAGTGAGTAGCATGGAAGTAGCAGCTCAGGACCGCTGAAAAGGATGCGCCATAGTCAATGTAGTTCGATTGCATTCGGGCTGGTGCCGCTCCTTTCCTAAACAGTTGTTGGGAGCATCATCTAAAAGGGGCCTGTGCACAGCTGTGGTCCGCTTCTAATGAGGCGTCGACAAAGGCCGATAACCCGCTGGTGAATAATAACGATAACCCGCTGGTGCTGGCTATTTTGTACTCATGATGAAATGTAAAGTGCCTATGAGGAGATCTACATCTCTGAAGGCGCTAAATAAAATGTATTATAATTATTTTTATTCGCTGAAGCTTCGTCTCGTTACAACAAGTCAGCCGCTGTAGGGGCGGCTGCTCGCTCGCCGAAAGCGGCAGCCGTCGGTCGCTGCCGAATCGCAGAACGACGCCAGCTCGATGGTTTCGTCCTGTCCCCGCCACCCACACTTCTGTTAGACCAATGCTTGTAGGATAAACAGAAATTTACATCTTCAGGTTTTCTAGCACCGCAGGCACCGGGCTCACTGATTTTTTTAAAATCCAGACGCATCCACCCTCGAAACGCATCCTTAGTTAGGAATCTCTCGTTCAGCTATCGCTGCGCATTTTTAAGGGTCGCAATGGTCGTTTTTAAAAGTCCCCGAAACCACCGTGCTTACTTCGGCTTAACGGCTTTGTAGATTTAATGTCGGCGGTTCGCTGCGAAAAACGTTCTGAATGAATTCCTCTATTAGAAAACCCCCATGCTCATTTGCGAAGCTGAATACCTGTAGCTAGTCTTCGCGAGCTGAGCTCGACCGCTGGGGCGGGGCTTCCTTAAAGAGCGCTCCGCACGACCTCGACCGCTTACCGACGAAGCTGTTCTGTGTCGTTTATCTATAATAGTGAGGGCATTTAGCGAAGCGTGCTTTCTCTCTCTCTCTCTCTCTCTCTCTCTCTCTCTCTCTCTCTCTCTCTCTCTCTCTCTCTCTCTCTCTCTCTCCCTCGCTCTCTCTCTCTCTCTCTCTCTCTCTCTCTCTCTCTCTCTCTCTCTCTCTCTCTCTCTCCCTCTCGCTCCATCTCTCTCTCACTCTATCTCTCTTTCTCTCTTGCTCTATCTCTCTTTCCCTTTCGCTCGCTCTCTCTCTCTCTCTTTCTCGCTCGCTCTCTCTCTCGCTCGCTCTCTCTCGCTCTTTCTGTCTCTCTCCATTTCGCTCTATCTCTCGCTCTATCTCTCTCTCTCTCCCTCACTCTCCCTCGCTCGCTCGCTCGCTCTCTCTCTCTCCCTCGCTCTCTCTCTCTCTCGCTCTAACTCTCTCTCTCTCTCTCTCTCTCTCTCTCTCTCTCTCTCTCTCTCTCTCTCTCTCTCTCTTTCTCTCTCTCTCGCCCTCTGGCTCTGTCTTACTCTCTCTTTCTCACTCTCTCTTCTCCCTCGACAGGTTTGGTTGGCAGGGGAGGTTTGGTTGTCAACAGGATGTCAACGATGTCTTAGGCTTTGAGGATATCAGCGACACACGCCCACGCTGGCCAAGACTCGTGAAAGTCGCTGTTAACAGCTCCGTCCCATGCTGTTAGTAGCTCCACTAGTGAGCAGTGATGGCACACTAAGTAAGGCGGCTGCTTTTCACGACCTCGGTACCGAGGTCGTGGGCTCGAATCCTGCGGTGGGCTATCCTTTATTGCCACTGCAAGCGGCGGTGACAGCCTTTAAGGCTCTTCTGCCGCTATACAAAAGAGACTGTTAAGTCAGCTAGTATTTTTCTTTTTATCGCATCCGAAATGCTGTCCAGCGTCTTTTTGTGAAACGGTTGACTCTTTCTTAATTCGCAGAAAAGTTGCGGCGGCGGCGGCTCAGGGATGCTGGCTTTTGTGCACACAACTTAGGGCTTTAGCATCGTCGAGGTTTCGCATTTATGCGAGGCTGATAGTGCGAGCCCAGTGCTGTGCAGTGCAGTGCAGCCTGCAGAATGTAAGTCGCGAGCAGGTCGCACGAACGCCGCGGCACGAACGCCGCGGCGCGCCGCGCGCGTGCGTCCGTAGCGGTGTCGGCTTAGTTCTGGCACGGCCGCGTCAATGTCAGCCGCGGCTCGGTGGGCTGGCTGGCTGGCTGGCTAATCGCCTAGAGCGTCGGGCCCTCCTGGTGGTCGGCTCGGGTATCGCTAGCGCCACCTGGCGACGCGGCCACGCTAGCCTCACCCGCCAATCTGCACACTCCCACTTTTCCCGCACTCCGGTCTGAAGATGGCGGACAGCCCCTCCCAACACATTCGCGCTGAAAAAGGAGATGAGCGAGCAGCAGTTCGTGCAGCTAATGTCAAGGACAGCGGCGAGTATCGGGCAGTAACGCAGGAGAGATGATTTCAATCTCCAGTGTTTGCTCGTCTACCTGTCTCGTAGGCACGCGCTTGCGCACTGTCGGCTGGAGGTTTCTTTATCGCGACACGACTCGGCCGCGCCTGCGGTCGTCTGTAGTCGTCTGCAGTCGTCGTAAATGCGCTGCCTTTGGTCTGTCGTTAAATTTAGCTGCCGTCAAAGCGATGGCTATGCAGACGACGAGCTGGGCACCTTTTAGTTTTGTATTTCTCCATTAAAAAGGAAAGTACGATTACCATTCCTACTGTGCGCATTTGCGAGAACCGCGGAAGGATCCGCGGAAGGATCTACATTCGTTCGCTCTCTCTCGCACTGTCGCTGAAAGTAGAGACGGTATTAGGAGCTAGCACTTTGCGTGCGTGGCAGTACGCCGATGACCAATGGCGTCATACTGCACGTAGCGCTTCACTTTCGTTAGTGCGTCTATTGCAAGGGTGTGCATGCTAGCTGTTAAAGCTAGGCTCGTAAGGAGGACGAGTGGTGACGTGTTAATGAGTTGTTGGTGGGTCATTTCAAAGTTACGTTGTCATTTAGAATTGATATCCTTTTTGAAAAAATGGAATGCGGTGTCGCAAGGTTTACTTTACATAAATCGGAATAAATAACACCAATGAAAAAACGGTAGGTATAATAATAAAGCATTTGCATAAGGCACTGAAATATGAATATATTTCTAGGAACTTCACACATAGGCAGTATAGGAAGCGTGGCGAGTATCTGCCAATTAGCGATAGTAGCATACACATTCGCAGCGTTCAAAAACGCGTCAGAGATTATTCACGCGGACATTGCAAATGCTGTGAGAAGCAGGTGGAATTTTAGTTTTGCTCTAAATGTCGTCAAGTTAGGATATGTCGTGATGTCAGCCGCTTAGATAGTCTCTGGTGGTAGAAATTAAAGGTACGGTATCTATAGCATTCGAGGTTGCTTTGAGGGACAGCTAAATGACCAGAGTTAAAGAAGTGTGCTGTGGTGAGAGGAGTGGCTGAAGAGAGAAGTGTCTCGCAGAAGTAAGCCGGAGTTAGAAGATTAAGTGATCTAAAATAGAACGGCAGAGAGAAGGGGTATAGTGAGGCAGTTGCGAAACTCACGACGGACAAGCCTAGCATCTGTAAGTGCCTTAATGCTCTGGCTGAAAGACCTGCCAGGAGAGAGTTACACAGAAGTAGGTAAGGCTAGGTCACATATGCGTGGACTAACTTGGCTATGCTACCCGCATCTAATCGTGCTTGAATTTCGGAAGCGCTGGTTAGCTGAAAGTGGGCTGGCTGTTGATGCTGTCATCTAAAAACAGAGTACTGGTATTCAAAAGTCCGCTTCCTTGCAGAGGTCGATAGAGATGTACTAGCTAGCACCTTTTGAGCCGTGATGTCACACTAGGTAAAGCGGTTGCTTTCACGACCTCGGTCCCGAGGTCGTGGGTTCGATTTCTGCGGCGGGCGATCCTTTATCGCCACTGCAAGCGGTGGTGATAGCCGTAAAGGCTCTTCTGTCGCTATACAAAAAGAGGCTGTTCAGCTAGGATTTTTTTTGAACGTAAATCTTTCCAGTTTCTGAGTTGATACTCAATTTTTTATAGCCATCAGCTTGGTCATGTCGCCCTTCATTTTCGAAAAATCTGTTGGTGCCGTCCAAGTGCGAAAGTCGTCAATGTAAGCTGCGAAGAAGTTTAGACTTCGGCTCAGGACTCAGCCTGTAAGAGCCTACCCGAGCCAATCTAGAAGAGCGAGGTGCAGCTCTGAATAGAAATGATAGACTGGCGATAGCATCAGCTAGAGAGCATGGGGATTTTTTTAAAGAATGGAACCTATAAGAGATCCCTGGGATGGCCCTTTATTCAATAGCTCAACCGGTGGCCGCAGGAATCTGCGCTCTAAAGTATCTCACCGACATGGGGCCTAAACCACTGCAGCGCTAGGCCACTGATTTCAGACGAGGCAATGGGTGCTCACGAAGGGCTCGGCTGCGATTACTGGTATCGAGCGCTTCGTAGAGGTCCAGCAGAAACAGCTGAGACTCGATCCAACTCAGCATTCCGTTCGCTATGTACACACTCGTAGCAGTACAGTCTCCACGAAGGTAAAGCTGTAAATAGCAATTGCACTAATTTGTAGTTTGCATGTTGGCACGGGCCACGTGATCTTAGCTCATAATTTCGACGTTTTTTGTCACCAGTATTGACATTGAGCCTCTAATAAGACATCTTCTGACGTAATACAAATAGTAAATGATCTTACACTTCGCTGTAAAGTTCGCAAAGATTTTCAATTGGTTTCAGATCAGTAATCATGTGTGGCTATGGAAACACAGTCAGTGGAGGGCACCGGCGATCCGGACTATTGTCGAAAAAATATAAGACTCACCGACAGTTTGCCACGCTTAGGGCTGTACTCTTATTGCCAAATCAAATCTAGCCTTCCCAAGACCATTGCACTTGAAATGCAGACATATGCTTACGATGTTAAAGTATGTATGCTGGCTCATAATGGCTCCTAAGCGATACAGTACTTCACGAGTTTTGGTACTAGCTTCAGTGCAATAACCCCTTACCGTCACTTCACTGAAGCCGAACTTGAACACCGTCTGTAGGCAGTCATGGGGTATGCTTCATTAATGTGCCGCTTCACTTTAGCTCTCTTAAAAAGTATTAAAAATGGCAAAATTCAATCCACCAAGCCGCACAATTCTTTGACTCAGCAAAGGTCAAGGAGCGTCGTCGCTAGCCTGTTGCAGGCTGCTGAATTTTTGCTCTTTAAAAAGCAAATGCTTTCTATGCGAAATCCTGAAGAGAGTACATTGCTGGTGTAACCACTGAAGAACGTTCAGTTAAGCCCTATCGCATGTTGAAGCGTCCGAAAAACGCACTTTTTTTGCAGTAACGAGTCTGTTTTTCAATTCTTGCGTTTTAATTAATGATCATGTCATCCCGATCGGTAAGTCAGCTTCGTGCGTCTACTCCCTCCCCGCACTTGCAGCGTACCGAGTTGCAACTACTCTTTATTATTGATTGTAGCACACAAGCTGCACAGGAAGCTTCGTGGGAAATGTCTTCGGAGACATGTGTGCCAAATAACGCATTCGATGAGTGTTGCCAAATAACGACGTTCGCCAGCATTGCTTTTTTTTTAAAATTTACTTCTCCCTTACAGGAACGTGTATTCTTTTATAATTTGCTTCTCCTGCTCCAGAATGCCGTGTGAACTGCTTTATTTGGTGTGTATTGATACTGGGTTTGGATAGTTTGCTGCGTATGAGCCAGCCCAATCAGGAGGGGCATTAATCGTCAGAATTTGTTCTTTCCCAGGAATAGCTTAACATTTTTTACTGCACCTGTATACAGAGGGATGTACACAGGCTGTATGTATATATGTATATATATATATATATATATATATATATATATATATATATATATATATATATATATGCAGCCTGTGTACATCCCTCTGTATACAGGTGCAGTAAAAAATGTTAAGCTATTCCTGGGAAATATATATATATATATATATGTGTGTGTGTGTGTGTGTGTGTGTGTGTGTGTGTGTGTGTGTGTTTGTTTATGTATATAGTATATACAGGGGTATGTGTAGCTAACGATATACATCTATTATGTAAATATAGGTATGCACAAGATACGCATATTTTTATACGTACATAGATATATATACATTCATACTGGTATGTATAGGCATGTATCTCCGGCTGCAACTCCACAAGCTAAGAAGAATTGGTAGGTATCTCGCTGGAGAGTTTCTTTTAGCACACGCAGCACCTTAGCGGCTTTTGGTGGGCATACAGTAGCCTGCAGACTCTATCTCACATTAAGCGGAAAGCTGGCTGTATCGGTGGGCGGTAGTGAGATTAGTTGCACAGAAGTGGCGCGAGACTACTAGAAAGGAACTGCTGCCGGAGAAAAGTTATCGGGGTTGCTCAAGAACTTCTGGAGGCGAGCTCCACATTACAAAGCCCATCTGCCGTCAACTGACTGGGTAATGATGGGTGCCAATGGCAGGACCGGGTGAATGGGGGATGGGCCAACGGTGCGACCTGTGACACCAGGCGGAAATGGCGGTAGTAAACTCCGCCTCACCCGCCGATTTGTGGGTCATGAGTAACGATCGGTCAGACGCACGTCTGACTCACGTCTGCCCACAATCCTCGGTCTTTAGGTTGCGGCCTCAGCCGGCGTTCTCTTGTTGTGATGGCCGCGCTTGAGGGTTCCGCCGATGGGGACGAAATCGCCGGCCTAAAGCAGAGTCGTCTGTCCTGCAAGATGCCACTATGCGGGATGACAATGTCCCAGCGATCCATCCAGTGCAAGTCGCACTACCATCGCGCCCGCACAGGTTTGCCGCGAAGCCCGATGGCGCTACTTAACCAGACAGTGTCGAGCCTGCTCCTGCCCTAGTCGCATCCTCTGCACGTGCTCGGTTTGTCTCTGCCGTTAGACATACACGGTGCTCATGTCCCGAATCAACAGAACGCAAGCTTTCTCTGGCCGTTTCGCGCCTGGAAAACTGCTATCGCTGGCGTTTACAGAGGCTGTTAACGGAGTCTCCTCTCAGATTCGGAAACGTTAACGTTTCATATTCTCTGAGGAATAGGAAACCGTGCATCACCGCCGTGGGCATTAGAGTATGCAGTGTCTTTTCAACAAGGAGCTGTGGGGCGAGTCATTCCTTCAGTATCGCTCGTTGCTCTTAATCGCCGTGCCTTTTTGGTGTTGCCGATTAACCATGTAATGGCTTCTGATTTGCTACTCACTTCAGGGCTTCTTTGTGCAAGCTCTCTCTCTATTGTTGCACGGTGCGAAAAAGCTTTCGTTCGCTCGAAGACCTTACTTGATGCCGCTGTGAACATGTGCGGATTTATATTCAGAATGACCCCAGACGTGTTTTGTGACATCCTGGCAGTGCTTTACTATGCTGATGCTTTACTTACCTTTTCATGTCGTGGATCGAGCGAGCGTGCAAAGTGGCCCCCCCCCCCCGATGCTTCTAGCTGTTGGCGAGCGTTTGGTCTAATTTCCAACTCTAAAATCGTTCATTGCTTGATTTTTCAGTGTCATGCTGCAACCTCGTGAGGCGACCGCAGGTCGTGGTGATGGTTGGCTTGCCGGCCAGGGGCAAAACTTATATCGCCAAGAAGATGGCTCGGTACTTTAAGTGGATTGGCATACATACCAAGGGTAAAGCCATCATGATGTAGCTATGTATTGACGTGGATGTACAGCTGAATGCTAAAATGCTGACGTAATAGGCGCTGCATAGTTATATTATGTACTAGGAGTACTCGGCCATGATCTGGAAAGAATTTGAATTGCTGCTTGATCACGGGCTGCACCAATTCTCGAGCTTGGAAATCATAAAATGCATGAAGAAGTGCTGTGTGCTATTTTTCTGTTTGGAATTCTTGTATTACTGAAGTTTAAATCTATTTTCATTTGACCACAGTTCCTTTAAGGAGGGATGAGTGGTTTCTGATGGCCAACCCTAACTGATCGTTAGGTCACTGTGTGGTGCCTGACCCTCACTTGCATTTATTGACAAAGGAGTCTGGCAAGGATTTGTACTATAATTGAGTCCAAATCTATTATATAGCAAACTTTGATGTTAACCAGGGTAAAGTGTTCTCTCTCACTTCACTACCCTGGTCGTGGGCTTGAGTCATTGCAGTGAGCGGTCCTTAATTGCCCAGTGCAAGCGTTGGTGGTAACCGAAAATGCTCTTCTGCCACTATATAAATGAGGCTGTTAAATCAGCTGGCCTTTATCCTGAACTACTCTTCTGAGGTCACACTGAGTGGTGCTTGGGCAGAAGCACCTGAAATTGTGATCAAGGGGTCTGGCATAGATAGGCACCCATGTCAAGTAACTAGTAGCCTGATACTTTGTAAGTCCTATGTTAGAAGAGTTCGAACTAGTAGGCCTTGTTGCTCAAGCGGTTGGCACAATGGGTCCAGATTACCAAAATTACCTAACTGCATGTGTGGAGCCCAATGTAGCTGGCCGACGGTTATGCCGTTTTCTGTCGCCCAGTCCACCTACAGCCGTCAGGCCGCCATCTTGGGTTCTCGCGACCGAGCAGACGAAATCAGCTTGACCACCGTCCTTGCCGTGCTCTATTTGACAATGGATATAGGTAGGTAGCTATGTAGACATTTCTTTTCTCTCTTTTTTGCTGTTTGTCGTCTCAAGCGTGGCCATGGCAGCCGAGGTGAGGTCTACCTTCCGAGGCTAGCTTTTGACAGTAAAGCTGCGCTTAAGCAGTCGGTCTCATCTCCGTCTTGTATTGGCACTGCGCCAGTCTTCCTTATTGTAAGGAATTCGACATGGTCGGTTTTTGCTGCTTACCTTGGGCCCTTCCTAATAGCTGCACCCCCATAATGACTGCTCTTGGAAAAATTGCTTTTTTGGGGAGGTTGGAAATGGCCGTCCGTAATGCAGCATCCGGTGAATTAGAGTTCACCACATCCATCTGTGTTTAGCTTGAACCTATGCAGAAGAAAAAATAAATCTTAGTTTCTTCTAAACAGGTATTCTCGTGTAATGCATTGATAATCTTGCCAGGTAAGTCGTACGCCAGTCCTTTCAAAGCTAGGAAGAGGTCGTGCCCTCTTGACGTGGCCGATGCTTGGTCGTTTGTTATCGCCTTCTGTTGGTCTGGGCAAAGTAGTAGAACCGCACCATGCTCAGGGTCATCGGTCTTCCGTCGGTCTTGGACCGCCTCCCTAGTCTTGGTGACATGTGCACCGAAGACCTAGGAGAGACCGACCGTGTTAGCACGGTGCTAGTCTGCTGAGGATAGCCTGTCGGGGTGTGCGTGGTTACTTATGGTTAGTGTTATTCAACTTTCGCTTTCACAGTTCACTTTTGCATGCGTCTTCCTTGTTTAATCACCAATTTATGAATGTTTGTCACGGTATGGAAAATGATCCGGCATCGTCTGCTGTTGTATGCGTAAGCTATCGCTGACACGACACACCATTGCTGTGTGTTGCTACTGGCAGCCTTGCAACAGCTATTCCCTCTTCTTTGCTTCGGGTTGGGGAGAAATCACTTGGTATATTTTTTTATTTCTTGCTGTCATTTTTTGATTTTTCAGAAGTGAAGTCGACATGTCCCTTTACATCTTTTACATGCTCCAAATCTTGCTCGTGTAAAGTGCACAGGAGTAGCTTGCTTTTTGCACCTTGAGGCACAAACTTTTGCCGTGTCGACCAAGCTCCGAGCCGCTTCTTGTTTCGTGTTGCATTCTGTACTAACTTTTACTGTATTGACAGCGTACCGTAGGCCATAACTCTTAGTCGCACGAAACTTCTGCCGCCTGCATGAAACTATGATCTCGAAGCTTCACTGTGCAGCAGCTGCCACCGTCACAAACCTGCTGCCCAAACTACTGCACCAATGCTGACGATTGCCAAAGTAAAATTCGGAAAATGATTGATGGCTGCCCGGGTGAAGTATTGCAAGCCACAGGTGGCATCGGCATCTGTCTGTCAGGGAGTCAAGTGGCGGCAGCGCTGCTGAACCAGCATAAGCATCTCGAAACTTTCACCACTCAAGCCTCCTGCCATGTCTGTCATATAGCCAGCCAGCGTCTTGGACTGCTGCTTAGCGCAAGGAGGTGGGTGGGTCGTGACCTTGCCGACGAGTCTTCAGACCGAGCAATGCTCGTGCATAGATAGATAGATATATTCGGGCCGTACCTGTGCAGTAGGCTTTTCTCAGTGAAAGTTGCTATAGAAAAACATGCCATGTGCAGTTTTTTCGGAGGCAGTACTTTGAAAAAAAATAGCCATAGATGGGGCAAACCACACCATGCCGAAATGCACACTGCTAATTACTTCACGTATTTTTTAGGATAGAGCCAGTTAATAATGTGGCATTACAACTTTTACGCATCACCTTTGTTTTTGGAGAGCACATTTGACGTTAACCCCTTATGACTGCCAAAATGCTGCCATCCTGATATCGTAGGCAAGAATTGGGAATGATCATGTCCCCTGTAGCTGTCGACTGTACTTGTTTCGCTTGACTCGCATTAATCCAATTTGCCAGCTCGTAGGGTGCCTTCTTCATGGCCCGGATTCATTCAACCGATGGCTCGACTTAATAATGTGGGCAGGAGCCTAGGGCCAAACTCACGTGACTGACTGATCAGCCGCTAGATTAGATGCTAAGTTGCCCACAAGTAACTTGCATTTATGATCTACTATCGACCCTCTCCACTCCACAAAAAGGCAGGGAGCTTCATCGGTCAATGTCATTTCGTTGAATTAGAACAGCATTCCATACTGCAGTCAATAGATTGGTGGTTCAAGTGCTTATGCGTGCTGACACTGTTGCATGCTGACCCTGGGCATGTCACCTCTCACCATGTTATTCTTGTTGTTTATCAAGCATGATACCACTCACCATTCGACAGTGTTTCCTTTGTGCAAATGTAAAGCGCCTAGAAAGAGTGAGTTCTCTGAGGACGTTTTATCAAGTGTATTATTATTATTATTATTACTTGAGCGTCTTTAATATTCAGCTTTCCAGTCTGTTCGATCGGTCGATGTGAGATAAGTTCGCCTCAGTGAGCCTGCAGCAGAAATGGCTGAGCCGTAGCTGAGTGTTGCTAGCCTTCTTCCCCCTCCCCCAGGGATTGCTATTGCACCACTGGAAACTTCACTACTGCTTCTCGGTGTACAGCTGGTATTGTCTGAGTGCTTTCTCCAACAGCAGAGTACAGCGTCTCGGTAGCTTTAGTGAACCAGTTGTGTAGTGAGCTGGGAACGGATGCTTTCGTACGTGCCTGCCCAGCACCCGTAGCAATGCTGGCCTGCTGTCGGCAGTGTAGTGTGCCTTTTCCTACACTAGGTAGAGGGCACAGTGAAAGAGAGCATGCAGTTTCTTGATGGAGCCCCTGTATGTGGTGCATTTGTGAGACACCTCCATTGCCGGCGACAGTATGTGACATTACATTCCTTTGTGGCTTCTGACCCCTGTCCTCTTTTGGCAACCCAGTTGGCATCTTGTCTTATAGTTAAGGAGGACTTTGTTTAATGTGCAAGCGGCAATCCGTGCTTGTTTAAGATTAAGCTCGGCATTCCCGATCAGCGTGCTTCCCTCAGCACGCCCTTCTCACCGAGCTGTCCAATCGCACTCCTTCTTTAATGCAGTGTTCGCACTCCTTCTTTAATGCAGTGTTCAACGTGGGCGAGTACAGGCGGGCAGCCACCGACTCCTACAGAAGCCACGACTTCTTCAGGCGTGACAACACAGAAGCCATGCAGATACGCGAGTACGAGTCCACAGTGCCGGGTTCGCTTCCAGGCCGTGCATGCATCGTAAGCCATGTGCACCCCACGTGGAGCTTTAGATCCAAGTGATACTTGACCTACCACTAGTAAGAGTGACAGGTCAAAGGAGGTATCACTTCGATCTACAGTATAGTCCTGTTAGGGCTGCGCGACCGGTTTATATTTCCTAAGCTGCCTGACTTTTGCTCTGCTCTTGCTTCCTGGTGGTTCTACAGTACAGCTTCCTCTTGTTTTTGCAGGCGATGTGCTAGAGATGCTTTGGAAGACATGACCCGTTGGTTCCTGGAAGGTGGCGAGTTTGCGGTAAGTTTATGCCGGATTGCCAATAAATTTGTAACAGATCTCCCCATTCACAGAAGATCTAGTTTATTTATTCTAGTGTTCTGAGTGAGGTGGACCCAGCTTCGGCATGCTATGGAAAATCAGTGCCTGCTCGAGTTGCTCATGCTTGTGGTATCATACTCTCAGTTAGTCATACAACCTGCAGAGCTCATTTGCTTGTCACGGCGTATCGGCAACCCGACATCTCTTGGATAGCGATTGCCTGAAGCTTAGCTTAATTTTCTAAAAGATCAGCCCATGTCGATATGTCTTCCCTCACAAGTGGTTTGCCACTTGAGCCAATATCGTATGGGACGATGCTTTGGCGATTTCGTCTGTGTTCAGATCCGTGCAAGCCAGTTTGAGCTTGAGTAATAATGCTAATGATGATACAACATTGTATAGCACTGTGAGAGAACCTAATCTCTTCCTAGGCACTTTACATATCCTGGAAAAGAAGTGCCTCTGTTGGTTAGGTAGAACATGCACAGTTGCAGCATGCACAAGCACACAAAAGATGATTCGCGCGAACCGAGCAATGGCTGTGAGGGAGGGTTAAGTTTTAGCTTTTTTTTTCAATGTCGTCAAGTGAGGAAACTATATGATATAAATCAGTAGCAAGTTCTAGGCTATAGGGGCCCATGCACTGAATTCACCAAAGGCAAGCTACCCATTTCGCAAAGGCAGCCGAATACTCCTGTTGGAGTTAAACGAGTGCGATGAGTACACAGCCTGTAGCCAGTTACCACTTTAGTAGACGAGCAATCAAGCACTCCGTCGGCTCCAGTCTGAATGGGTGATATCGTGATAGTGAGACGAATGAAATGCTTTCTTTTTCACGATTTACACTCTCCCACGGTGATTGCATCGCCAAGCGCAATCTAGCATTTCATTTCTATGCAGATGATGCACAGCTGTACCCATGCTTTGATCCCTACCTGCCTCCCAGCACGGCAAACTCTCAGCTCAGTGGCTGCATGTGTTGCTGACGTTCGTGCTTGGATGGCACCTAGCTTTTTTAAATTGAACAACGATAGTAACAGCTAGTTATGGGTATGTTTAGTTTTGCTCACAAATTGCAAAAGCCCATCCCTCAAAATGGGCTAATCCAGCGTATCTCACCTTGCTTCTGCACACAATCTGTGTGTCCGATTCCAGAGCGACCTTTCACTAGATGATCAGTAGAGCTCCACGGTCAAGTCTGCCTACATTCAGCTGCATACCACTGCAACAATTCGGCCTTCCTTAGACAAGGGTACCTCAACCAAGCTTATCCATGCATTCGTGTGATCGCGACTAAAAATCTGTAACTTGATACTCGCAGGTCTTCTGTGCAATTATATGGTGACATTGGTGCACAACGTTGTAGGTAGACCACTCGTGAACCTCGAAACTGCCACATTGCACCACTTCTCAATCGCCTGCACTGGCTCCCCGGCAACCAGCGCATCAAGTTTCGTCACTCACTTTAAAGTTCCTTCGCTCTCTCGCTCCTAACCTGTCCATCCTCCGAATTACTTCCTAATCAGGCTAGGCACCATATCACCCATCTTCTGACTCAAGTCGTTTAGCTGAGCCTCTAGCTACGGTCAATCTTTTGGTGACCTGTACCCTCAGTTCATATTTTCCCAAAGCCTAAAACTCACTTTCGACTGACGTCACGGCATCCCGGACTAAACAGCATTTGAAAAATAGCATATAACTTGCCTTTCATCACAGCATTTGCTGGATTCGTGAGGGTCGTCCTTTCGTACTGATGCGTGCTAACTTGTGCACTAACTAATCACTAACCGATTGACATGCTTTCTTTCTAGCATATTTCAAGTCCCTGAAAAGAGATTTTTCTGAGGGTGATGTGCTACTGTATTCTTAACAGTGTCAATATTATTATTAACGTAGCCCACAGTTAGAGTCACCCCTTCGGTTCCATCAACTGGCCTTCTCCCGGCTTCCTACGGGATGTTTGTGGGAACAGATCTTTCTACCATCTCGGTGGCTTGGGCATGAAGCAATTCTGGATTTATAGAATTAGCTGGTGGTTATTCATGGCTGGTTCGGTTTCTCCTAGGAGGGAGCCATTTTTGTGGGCAAAATACTTGGCCGAGACTCAGATCGTCATTCGAAACTCTGATGAGTATGTTTAAAATTTTTAGGCATTGTAACGACAGGCAAGAATAACATCTCTGTAACAGAGAATATGCTGAAGCCAACGGTATTCTTTGGCATCACGAGGTGTTCTTGTCCAGTCCGTGTCAAGTTATGCACTATATCCATAACCTAATGACCCCAGGTATTTATTCTAATGCCTCTAGGGCTACTTAAAGTGCAGCCTCAGAGTTATGTTGCCTCGGGTGGGAATTTCCTTTTTTTAGCACTTGACACTAATGCTTGGTCTTTATCGTCAGAGTCTTTGCGTGGACATTCCTGACCTAAAAAAGAGTACTAGCATTATCGGTGCATTGCGCTGCATTATCGTAGTCAAAGATGCCGCCTCCTCCCACTTCCAAGATTCATTGTTCTCTGCCCTGTCCAACGGGCTAGCACCTATGTCAGAGACCGGTTGGCTGCTGCTCTCCCCCCTTGACCTGGACTGTTGTTGGTGTGTGGCATGGCATCTCGTCGCCCTGCAGACTTTCCGGTGTGCGGAGCGATTCTACTTCCGAGACGTGGACTGCCTGCCGTGGCGCCCATTTGAAGCCGACCCGGTTTTAGTGCCGCCAGGGAGGCGCAGTGGCAATGCCTGTCGGTGCCAGCAGTAGCCAGCTGCTGCTCGGAATGGAGCTGCATGCCGGATGCTGCTGCATGCCGGAAGCTTCTCGCCTCTTCAGCTCGCCAGCCTTTGCCATGCTGCAGGTTTTCGATGCAACGAATACGACTCGAGATCGCCGTAAAATGATAATGGACTACTGCACAGTGGAGAACTGCTATAGTGTCTTCTTCGTCGAGTCGTGCTGCACGGACCCGTTGATCGTCGAAGCAAACATACGGGTAGCTGCGCGAGCCAGCCGGCGCTGCACTTTCTTTTGCTCGCGCTCCCTCTCCTCGCATTCTAAAGCGTTTGGCTGCTGATCGGTCAGCTTGTCAGCCAGCCTCAGAGGTGCCGTGCCTCTGACCGGCCGTGAGGCACTTTTTTGGGCCTGATTGATACCGTGCCAGACAGCTTGTTGCTCTGTCCGCGTGCTTCAGGAGGTCAAGGTTACCGGCCCCGACT
Source organism: Cristatella mucedo (assembly GCA_009760855.2). Lineage (NCBI taxonomy): Eukaryota > Metazoa > Bryozoa > Phylactolaemata > Cristatellidae > Cristatella > Cristatella mucedo. Next base: position 2,147,633 of record WPIO01000063.1, on the reverse strand, counting down.
ACGTCGGCATGGACAAGGATCAGGCCATTGCCGACTTCTTGCTCAGAATACAGCATTATGAGAACTCGTACGAGACGCTGTGCGAGCACCACGACAAGGATTTGTCGTTCATCAAGATTATCAACCAAGGAGACCGATTCCTGGTCAACAAGGTTCAAGGTGACCGTGCTTCCCCTCTATGTGCTGCTGCTGGCTCACCGCTGCTGCAAAGCAAAGCAAAGCCAGCAGGCTTTTGCAAAGCCGGCTTGGGCAACGTGGCACTCGCGGCAACGTGGCCGCAAGCGTTCCCGACGGATGCAGAGATGGAAGTTAGCGCCCATTATGTGCAGGTCACATTCAGAGCCGTGTGGTCTACTACCTGATGAACATTCGAGTGCTCCCAAGGACGATCTACATCACGAGGGTAAGTGCCAGAGCACGTGCCAGAGCACATCGCTTGCGCGCTGAGGTGAGTGCATGTGCAAAAAAAAGCCTCGGTCGTTGCAGCACGGAGAAAGTGAATTTAATGTTTTGGGTCGTATCGGCGGAGACTCCGACCTCAGTACTAATGGTCAGAAGGTACGAGTGACGAGTGTGACTCTCCCCTGGAGCGCTTCTCCTCTTGTGATGTGCAAAGGGCCGTGCACGCGCATCTCATTTGTCCCGATCATAGTTCACTCGTCGAGATGCGAATACAGCCGAAGCAGTGCTGATCGTTATTCATTTATTCAAGCATTTGTTCAGGCTCCATTCGTGCTGTAGGCTCCCCTGTTGGTACAGGAAAACCACGTGATCAGATCCGGTGACCTGATTCGTTTTGCCCCACGCTCGACAAATATCGCATTGTATTTCCTGCTCAAATGATGAAGGCCGTATTCGTTGTAGTATGCAGACACGTTGGCAGAGTACTTAGACAAAGAGGATATCAAGGACTTGACCGTTTGGACGAGTGAACTGAAGCGGACTAAGCAGACGGCCGAGCCCATCAAAGCACCAAGCATCGAGTGGAAGGCGCTTAATGAGATCGATGCAGTAAGTTAAGCTTACGGACGTGTGTGTTCGTGAATGTTCGTGCATGTGTATGTGTGTGTGTCTTCGTTAGGGTGCGGAAAAGTTAAAGCACGTGCTCCCATTGCAATCGATTTATGCAAATGATGATCGCTTTCCTGGCACAATGTTGTTGATATTGAGCTCCGTGATTGCCGGTCGGTTCTCGGGATTTTTTATCGCATTGGGCCACACGATCGTCATATTTATGTGAAGCCGTGATGGCACACTAGGTAAGGCGGCTGCTTTCACGACCTCGGTCCCAAGGTCGTGATTCGATTCCTGCGGTGGGCGATCCTTTATCGCCATTGCAAGCAGTAATGATAGCCGTAAAAAGCTCGTCTGTCGCTATATAAAAAGAGGCTGTTTAATCAGCCAAGAGGCTGTTTAATCACCTAGGATTTATCATTATTTATCTAAGTCTGTAGGCGGTCGTCGCATTAGGAATAGGTAGATGCCACCAGCTAGAGGGGCTTTTCACTGCCTTCTAGAACTTCCGGAACTTTCCTCTTCTTGCCTCCAGAGACCAAGCTACTCGTACAAGTGCGTGCAAGAGCCCCTGTACATATTCAACACACTCACTATTACTGTGTGTGATTCCGAAGAAAGGCTGAACAATCGGTGCCGTAGCTGATGGCATATCACTTATCACTCACAGCACCGTACCTCGCAGCATGTTAAATCCATATTGCAAACTTGTGATGTGTCTTTTGACCAAGAATACTTGATATAGTTTCACGACTTCCTTTTTTTATTTCTCTTGTTTCATGTTTCCATCCTGAACCTGGGACACCATGAGGCTCGGTTGTCAAATAAATATGGACACGAAGCAGCTGACCATGTGACCTTTCTCTCTGTGCATCCCGGTCAAAGATTATGCGTTCTTGCATTTGAGGAGGAGTTTATGTATGACGAATGGCATGTAAAAGTTTGCTTTCGAATTTTCTATGCACGTGAGAGATACTTCATACTGGTAGAATGCATTTAGAGCCGTTCTGTCATACTTAACAAAAACTAGATACCTCTTGCGCTATCTGCGCCTAGGTGGTGGGTTATAGCGAGGTATGGGTGCGCTGGGAATTATTTCTGCAGTGCTATGTGGAGAAGTAGCCGTGTTGACACCACTGCTGCAGAGCAAACTAGCACAATGGAGGTTTTTCTTCTCGTGACCACGTGATATAAAAGCTTCATTGAAGATCCTCGAAAGGTTTACTTCTCTGGGGGAGCAAATGTGTTACTATATTCCTGCTGTTGTTATTAATATTAAAGCCCCTGGCCGCCAGGCCCTTGACTGTGTGCCTGGACAAAAATTACAATACTAATAATAATAATAATACACGTGATAAAGCGCCCTCAGAGAACTCAATCTCTTTCTAGGCTCTTTACATTTGCTGCAAAGGGAAACACTATGGAATGGTGAGTGGTGTCATGCTTGATAAACAACATGAATATCCTGGTTAGGGGTGACATGCACAGGGTCAGCATGCAAATATGGATAGTGGCAGCATGCATAAGCACATACAGGACGAATCAGAGGGACCCACTAAATGCTTTCCTAAATTCCAGGCTTTGGGAGCATACGAACTAAATGCACGATCTCCAAAGGATTTGAGGTTTGTACGAGGTATTGGTAAACTGTTAGATTCTAAAATGCGGGTGGTACGATGCTTGGCCTGATGGGGGTGTAGATCTGATAGGTAGGCTGGAGCCAAAGAATGAAGGGATCTAAAAGTGAGCGACAAAACCTTGAAATTGATCCGTTGCTTGACTGGTAGCCATTGCAGGTCGGCGAGAAGTGGAGTAATGTGGCAACTGCGATGCTCACGACAGACAAGCCTAGATGCAGAGTTCTGCACCAGCTGTAAGCGACTGATTGCGCATGCCGGTAGACCAGCAAGCTATGAGTTACAGAAATCAAGACGGTATGTCACAAATGCATGGGCCAACTTGGACGTGGTATCCTTATCTAAACAAGCCCGAATTTTAGCAATGTTATGTAGCTGAAAGTAGGCAGACTTGACTGTGGAGCTGATGTAGTCGTCTAACGAATGGTCGCCTTGGAACATGACACCTAGATTTCGAGCTGATTCAACAGGAAATATGCTGGCAGAGCCAATTTTGAGCGTCAGGCTTTCCTATTTCTGAATCAAACTGGGTTTGCCCATAGCTAATAAGTTATTTTATCTTCATTTAGTTTTAGAAAATTTGCTGCCATCTATGTGCGGATGTCATCAATACATGCAGCAAGGGAGTTGAGAGAGTTAGACGTGCGCGAAGGCTGGGGGGGGATTAAAGCAAAGTTACAGCTGAGTGTCATCCACATAGAAGTGAAAGCCTAGATTGTGCTTGCCAATCACTTCGGCAAGAGGGAGAGTATAAACCGTGAAAAGAACCGGACCTAGCACGGAGCCCTGATGTACCCCATATTTCAGAGGTACCTCGGATGATCTTTGTCCATTCACGTCAATACTCTGGAGTCTTCCACTGAGATAGGACCTGAACCATTGCAGAGCAGTGCCAGTGATGCCCAGGCGAGATGATGTGCTCTAGAAGAACATGTGGCGACCATCGCCTTTCGTTCTTTAGTCCAGCGGTAAGGTGCTCACCTTACACCACTCAGGTCGTCGGTTAAAATCCTGTGGCACACAATCCTTTTTTGCTTGCTACAAAGCAGACAGGGAGCTTCCAAGGCCCTTGCGTTGCTGTTTTAATGAGGCTTTTAAATCAGCTGACTTTATGACAGTTCTTATTATGGTGTGCATGTTATTGACCAGTTTGTATGTTTTCTCTGAAGCCTACATAAAGTCTGGAGCCTAGAAAGGAAAGGAGAATTTGTTCTCTCAGGGCACGCAAAAAATTGCTGTTATTGTTGCTATTGTTACATCGTCTAAATGCATTTATTGTCGAGCTTTTGTGTAACCCTCGATAATCTTTCATTTCTGTTAGAGGAGGCTAAAAGCACATTTTTTCTTCTTCTCTGAATATTGAATGCTGGCGCCTCGCTATGCTTTTGCTGCGCTGGTTACCTAGCGTGACGTTACCTAGCTTCTGACTCTGCTGCTCCACAGAACATGCCACTAGGAGCCACGTGCAGTAGGGGGTGTCTCTTGTAAGCAAATGGCTCCAGAAGTAGTTTGTCTCGGATTTAAGCGTTTGTGACAGTGAATGTTTCGGTTTCTCATTTCAGTGTGCACTACTGCACGAAGAGTAGCATGTGTCCCACTTATGTCGTGTCGAATGGCTTGCACTGGCAAAGTAGTGCTGGCAAAGTGTGCAAAGCTGCTGCTGCTGCATGCACACGCATCATTTGCACATGCGAGTACACACGCACGTGCACCCGCGCACGTGCACACACACAGGGTGGGCTTTAGCTGGTTACACTGCCTTGTGCATGCAGCAAAGCCGAACTGAGATAATTTAGCCGCTCAATCATGCTCAGTATCCGATCCTTGTAGCACTGGCTACTTACATCGAAGGGGGTCCCATGTACTCGTGCAGGACCGTCTTATGTGCAATTGGGGCCTAGCCTGTTTCTTCTATCGGAAATAAAAAATAAAAAATAATAATACATTTGTATAGTGCCACCAGAAGACTTAATCTTGTTTAGGCATTTTACATAGGCTGCAGAGGAAGCATGGTTAGTGGTATCATGCTCAATGACAACAAGCATAACATGGTTAGAGGTGACATGCTCAGGGTCAGTATGCAAATAGAATTGGTGGCAGCATGCACGGTTTCAGCACGCATAAGCACACAGGACGAATCGCACGGACCATCTAAATGCTGTGATAAATAGATGCGTTTTTAGCTCCTATTTTTAACGTCAAGTCCAACGGCAAAGTCGGGTGGCACCGAAGTCTGGGGCGTGTCAAGCGCCCAGCGTCTGCTGGTAGCAAAAACTGCCCGAAATGACTCCGAGATGGCTAGTCAATCTCGGCCATTTCGTGATATTTCGTCAGCTGTAGAATGCAGCCTGGCCAAGCACCAAGGGGTCAGCCTCCGCGAAAGCGCACCGCCGGCCACTCGATGGATGGGTGTCAGACTCGGCTCCCAACTACCAGGCCACGGGTGGCACCTACCACCCGTACCACCCACTGGCTTCGCCTCTGTTTAAGTCAGGGGATGTCAGGATGCCAGTTGGACGTGATTTCCAGGCTTTAGGAGCATACAAACTAAAGGCAGGGTCTCCAAAAGATTTGAGGTTCGTACGTGGTATAGGTAAATGATAAGATTCCGAAAAGCAGGTGATACGTTGCTTAGCTTGGTGGGGGAGTCGATCTGATAGGTAGGCTGGAGCCAGAGAGTGAATAGGCCCTAAAAGTGAGTGACAGAACCGTGAAGTCAATTTGCTGCTTGACTGGGAGCCAGTGCAGGTCAGCTTTAGTATTGTGATGTGGCAGCTGCAACGCTCACGTCAGACAAGCCTAGCTGCAGAGTTTTGCACCAACTGTAAGTGCCTGATTGCACAGTGCAATAAACCAGCAAGCATGGCACAGACGTAAGATTGGAGCCAGCTGCAACTGCATGTGCATGGCCACCGAGTCGGGTGGCTGTCCTAGGTAGAAAAGCAGTGCTCCGCGTGGCACTCGTGTAGGTGCTGGCACAGACGTGTGTAAGCAGTTTGTGTATCTAAGCATTTTGTCGCAGTTTGCTATGTACTTGTTCCTGTTAAGCAGTTTGCACAGCCCTGAATCGTGGCCGCGTGGCTTGATGAACTCCAATGCATGGTGTTTCAGCTGGCCTGCCAGCCAGTGGTTTTGCTGCTGCTGCAGCTCTTATCAGCAGCTTGAATTTGGCAGCGGAGGTTTTCTAAAGCACTGGAGCATTGGATCCCATATATATATATATATATATATATATATATATATATATATATATATATATATATATATATATATATATATATATATATATATATATATATATATATATATATATATATATATATATATATATATATATATATATATATATATATATATATATATATATATATATATATACCATTGGTAATGCTAGGCCAAGGCCACAGCGAGGCTGACCTAGCTGCTTATGACCGCTAGCCTCCACATATGGATGCAAAGACCCTTTGCTGGAGGGAAGCCAGAGGGTAGCCATCTTGTACGGCTTTCCAGACTTGTGGCTTCCTATGGCACCCCAGTGCACGGCACTACGAACCCAGTGCACGGCACTACGAACCCAGTGCACATCGCACTGTGATCGTCGCAGTCAGTTTCAATTTTAAGGGGGGGAGGTAGCTTAGATTGCTTAAGCTGTGCTGTGAGTAGCTCTACTCTCTCCCTCTCCAACCCTTATTGACACTGTCACGAGTATCAGTGAGGAACGTCCAGGCAGTTTCTCAATCTTGCCTTTTACGTTCAAAGGCAAAAGATCAGAGAGTTTCCTAGTAGTTCATTGTATTTGCAATGCCTATTGGCGCGTGCACTCTGGAGCTTGTAAGAAGTTGGAAGCTGCATCGTTACTGTTGAGCAAAGCCACCTCAGTTTAGACATTGCCAGTCGAATTCAGAGCTAGCCGACTGGACTCATCGATGAAAATGCAGGTAGCGCTGTCCTATTTATCTTATACTGAATATTATCTATCCTCTCCTACACAAAATCCTAACTCGGAATTCGTCTTGTTAGCCCATACGTCCCATTAGAAAGGTAGTGCTCATAATAATGAGCTCACCAGTTAAAGGCTACACTAAACGCCATGCTGATCTCTTTGATTAATGATTGCTGATATCGTGACTTATCCATTCGGACTAAAACTCTCACGAAATCAGACTTTGTGCATTTGTGCATCTACTTCCCGTGCAATTTGCCAGTACAGTTCTGCACTGTTAAGTTTGTGCGTAGCTTGTGCATTAGGAACTTATGAGGCTCATCAGGAGACTTATCTTCTCGATGCAAATAAAGTTAAAGATCCTCCGAACCCTGCAGAACCTGCCTCACCTGTGATGGCATCTGACAGTTTACCAACTTGTTTCTTAACCCAGACCATGCATAAAGGTGATTCATCGACAAAGTGTCATGTTGGTAATTGAGAGATGCATTGTGGCAGCAGTGTAACAAATGCAGTACGCATGACCGTCTTAGCCTTTACTTCATGGTTCCATTAGGGCCATGTATCCCAGGCGTGGTGGTTTGGCAAATGTATTTCCAATTGTCGGAGTACATCGAGAGATTAAGCAGACAGCAAAGCTCAAAAGCTTTCTTGTAATCTTGCTGTCAGCAAAATCTGTGTCGTCCAATGAGCGAATCTGACAAGTTTCAAAAGGTCCAATGCAACAGTCACTTTAGAACCTGGGTTTTGACCCGTTTGGGATGGCTGAAGTGTTAGCAAGACCTGCTTGAACGTTTCGTTTGCACACCTGTAACGACACTGCTGCTGCATTCCACCCCTCAGTCGCGTACGCGTTACTTTGTCGACAAAGTCATGCCTTCACTTGGAGCGCTGCACGAAGAAATGACACTGACGGCCGAGCCAGCCGCCTTGCTTGACTGGTGGCACGGTAAAGGCATTGCCTAGGCTGCTGCTGCTGGCCGGCCTTCTGCAGTGGGAAAACAATCTCTAAAATTACAGGCAGCAGCTCGACACCCTCCAGTTTGCTTGCACTTGCGAGGCTTTCCTTCCGGAAGCTGGCAGTTTGGACCAACCCTGTGTGGCTGTAGCTGCCATCGTGCATGATGGCTGCTATGGCATGCCGTGGGGGGCATCTTGTTCTCCATCTCTCTCTCTCTCTCTCTCTCTTGCTCTCTCTCTCTCTCTCTCTCTCTCTCTCTCTCTCTCTCTCTCTCTCTCTCTCTCTCTCTCTCTCTCTCTCTCTCTCTCTCTCTCTGTCTCTCTGTCTCTCTCTCTCTCTCTCTCTCTCTCTCTCTCTCTCTCTCTCTCTCTCTCTCTCTCTCTCTCTCTCTCTCTCTCTCTCTCTCTGTCTCTCTCTCTCTCTGTCTCTCTCTCTCTCTCTCTCTCTCTGTCTGTCTCTCTGTCTGTCTGTCTCTCTCTCTCTCTCTCTCTCTCTCTCTCTCTCTCTCTCTCTCTCTCTCTCTCTCTCTCTCTCTCTCTCTCTCTCTGCTTCCTCGAATTGCCTTTTGTGGCTGGCAACCGACTGACCGGGCACTGCACGACGTGGCTTTGAGTGCGGGCTCAGCGCTCAGCAGAGCTTCGACGAGCCGGGCTTGGTTTTTCAGGGCATATGCGAGGAGATGACGTACGAAGAAATAGAAGATAAATATCCGAAAGAGTTTGCAGTCAGGGATGACGACAAGTTTCATTACAGATATCCCAAAGGAGAGGTACGTAGCCGAAGACTGTCTTCTGTGCACCGCACCTACCGCCGTGTCCACAATGTCACGGTTCGCGTGGTAATCTTCCTGCGACGGCTTGACTCGGCAGGCTTGCTGCTGAACCCTTTTTTATTTGGTTTCTTTTGATTGCCCTCCCTACCCAGAGGGATGGTATCGGGTAGGTACTAGGTGCATGATTCCTCGATGCACATTGGTGAACTGAGTGTATGTGAGTGGCTGGCGTGTGCAGCAGAGTGATGTGGCTGCCCGTCGGCAGCATTCGCCCTGGCCGATCGTGGATTCTGAATCTTAGCTGACCCAGATTTGCCCTTTTGGCCCAATATCGACTTCCGCTCATCTTCACTTCCGGGTCCAGATCCCGGAAGAGTGTCTGCTCGGCCGGTTGGTTGACCAAGTGGCATAATAATTGTAATAATAATAATAATACATTTTTATAGCACCCTCAAGGAAGTTAATCTCTTTCTAGGCACATTGCATTTGCTGCAGAGGAAGCATGATCGAATCGTTAGTGGTAGCATTCTCAATGACAACAATCATTACATAGTTAGAGATGACATGCACATGGTCAGCATGCAAATATGGTTAGTTGTAACATGCACAGTGTCAGCTCTCATAAGCACACAAAGGATGATTCACATGGACCCACTAAATGCTGTGATAAATATTAGTGTTTTTAGCTTCCTTTGAAATGTTGTCAAGTCAGAGGATGTCGGGATGCCAGTAGGAAGTGAATTCCAGGCTTTGGGAGTATCCAAACTGAAGGCACGATCTCCAGAGGATTTGAGGCTCATATGAGTTGTAGCTAAACGATTCTATTCAGAAAACCAGGTGGTACGATACTTAGAAAGCCCGAATTTCAGCAATGTTATGTAGCTGAATTCAGACAGACTTAACTGAAACTGATGTGGTAGTTTATTGAAAGGTCACTTTGGGACAGGACACAGGTTTCGTGCAGATGAAACAGAAGATGTACTGGCAGAGTTTCTTTTGAGCATTAGGTTCTCCAATTTCTGAATCAAACTTAGTTTGCCCATAATTAGTAGGTTAGTTTTATCATCATTCGATTTAAGAAAGTTTTCTGCCATCCATGTGCAGATGTCATCAATACATGCAGCAAGGGAATGAAGCGAATTGCTGGAGGGCTGGGAAGGATCAAAGAAGCAAAGGTACAACTGAGTGTCATATGCATAGAAGTGAAAGCCTAGATTGTGCCTGGCAGTCACATCGGCAAGAGGGAAGTATAAATCATAAAATGAACCAGACCAAGCACAGAGCCCTGAGGTACTCCATACTTCAGAGGTTCCTCGGATTATCTTTGTTCGTTCACATCAATACTCTGGAGTCTCCCACTATGCTAGGACTTAAAGCATTGCAGTGCAGTACCACTGATGCCCACCCAGGCGAGATGAGAGGCGCTCGAGAAGGAGTTGGTGATCGATAGTATAAAAAGCTGCCGTAAGATCGAGCAAAGCAAGAAGAGAGACTCTACCAAAGTTTGCATTCCTAAGAAGGTCGTTGTATGCCCTAAGCAATGCTGACTCTGTGGAGTGATTAGCTCTAAAACCAGATTGGCACTTACTAGCAAGGTTTGAAGTTTCAATATATGAGAGTTCAGCTGGTCTGCCACGACTTGTTTCAGTGTCTTTGATAGGAATGGTAGAAGGGAAACTGGGCGAACATTGCTCAAGTACTCTTGGTCTCCTGTTGCTTTCTTGAGTAGTGGCCTTACTATAGCCTTTTTGAAAGGTGCTGGGAAATGAGCTGAGATTAATGACATATGTATTATGTTAGTTATGTATGGCAGCAGCAGATCTATGCATCGTATTAGGAGGACAAACGGAATAGGGTCTAGGGGACTAGTCGTCTTCTTTGATTAGTATACGAACTTCAGGACGAGGTCACATGTGACCTCTTTGAATGTCGACATAGAGGTGTTGCATGGAATTGAGGGACAGGATTCCAAGGGATTCTGCCATCTTAGAGATAGACTTCCTGATCTTGTCCATCTTGTTGACAAAGAAACTAGAGAAGCGATCGGCTAGATCATCACAAGGATCGCTAGGTAAGGAGCTAACCAGGGAGCGGCGAAGGATTAGTTGATCGTAGACATTAACATAGAGCTAGATAGACGGTGGCTAGCAATCTGCTCACGGTGTCCACCTTGAATCTCAGTGGAAAAATCAGCCGTGTCTTGTACAGCATCAGCAAGCATGTAACTGTCATTGGGGCAGTTTCCAGAATGCCACCGTCAAGATGCGTGGCAGCCGTAAAACGCTGTGACAAGCTGAAGTGTGCAACGAATACATACTTCGGTCTGTCATAGCTCAAAAAGCGTCACTGGTGCTGGATTGCCAGTCGGTGGTTTTTCTCAAAAGGCTCGATTGATTCGTCGTTTGCTGAACAACACAGCCAGCAACTAACATGGACTGCTAAGCTAATACTTATGCTTAGCTTATAGAGCTAAGCCTGAACCTGGGGAAAAGAGGCTGGCAGTGCTTTCAAGCAGGCTGTGAATGCCGCTGGCAAGCCAGCTATAAGTACACGCTGCTGCTGCAGCTCTGCGCCGTCATTCGTTTCTGGCGAGCAAAACTCGTGGCTCAGCCGTGTGCTTTATTTCTGTACCTCATCCTGGCTAGTCGGCATCAGAGATCACATAATGATCGCCTCAGCTGACCAGACTGGCTTATCATTGCCGTCATCGGCGATGCCGACAGCATCCTTTTATGGAATGCAATGGCTCTGCCAAAAGAAGCCATTGTGCAAGTGGAAGCATCGTGCCTGCTCTTCCTGTTGAAGATTGCTCCTTTGATCTGGTGGTCGTGTTATCTTTATGTGTTCATTTATTGTGTGATTGATGATTTCTTTTTTATTTTATAGCTCATCGGTGGCTGCCGATGAAAGCTTCCTGACATTTTGCTCGTACTTTAATGCGTTTTATCCCCGGGCCTTGCTTTGAGCTGGTGCAGTATTAGAAATCGAGTTCAATAGTAAGGCGGGCTATTGAACCAGATGGAGGTTCGTGAAAGTGTAATAAAATGATGCATGCAAGGTATCGGCCTAGAGACATCACAAGGCTGCACAGGCCCAAATCGACAGCAGCTAATTGACTGGCAACGTGTATTGTACTCTGGTATAACCTGCCCACCTTATTTATGGTCATAGTTGTCGGTTTGGATGCAGGCCACTCCTTGCTGCCACTGACAGCTGAGCTTGGGGGACCAGTAGAGTGAGGGTAAAAGGCGAGTGGATTATGCATCATTGCAGAGCCACCACCAGACGGCTGTCAATCAGACCAGCCTGTGCTGGCCTTTGCTTGTGGGGTAGCAATTTGTGGGTCTCTGCTCTCGCGCGCACACTCACACACACACACACACACACACACACACACACACACACACACACACACACACACACACACACCGAAGTCGCCCGGCCTGCTGCCTGATTTATGACCACACTGCTGTCGTTTTAATGCCAGTTGAGGTTTGGCTACACCCGGAAAAAATTGATGTATTATTGCAGTTTCTGTCATATCTTGCGAACGAGCTGAGCGATCATTGTTGATTGAATGCATTCAGTAAGAGAACTGTCGGTTGGGAATTGTTGGACGGAAGTTGCACGAAACGCTCACTTTCTGTGCTGCAGTTTCTGATCTCTGATGCAGTCGTTTTGTACCAGTGACCGCTTGTTATCCATTCTAGTCGTATGCCGATCTAGTGGCACGAGTGGAGCCCGTCATAATGGAGCTGGAGAGACAAGGAAACGTCCTCGTGATATGCCACCAAGCCGTGGCTCGCTGCTTGCTTGCCTACTTCCTCGATCAGCCATCGGGTACGCTTGTCGTCCTCACCTTGCGCTGCCATCTTCGTGCTGCTCCGATCGTCGTGCTATGCGCATTGGCTACGAACATGTACTCTTAAGCCCCTCGGCGATATTGGCAGCAGCTCTCTGTCTGTTCCTGCAATGCCTGGTCTGATGGCAGGCAGTGGCGTCTTTGCCGGCTCGAGTGTCTACGGCCGTGCGTGGACCATCGCAGTTGTTGTGCGCCGCCCTTGCACAGTGACCCGAAACTGGCACTTTGCTGCCAGCTTAGCACTCACTGCTGTTCGGCTCATGCATTTAGAGATGTTCTGCCCGGTTCAACCGAAAGTGGAGATCGGAAAAGTGGTCGCCTCTGATCTTGGCCCAGCCGTAAGGCCCGGTGCATTTCACTGCCATATCCAGAGGCCTGAACCCTGCTGAAAGGAAGCATTTGTATACCCTATTATGGACGTGTGGGGAGACATGGGGGGGCCTTCAGCCTCCCTTTGTCCTCTGCTTCAGCCTCTACTATGCTTTGGAGGTAAGTGGGGTGGTTGGGGTCATCACTCTCCCCTACAAAAAATCTTGCTATCTCCTCTGCTTTGCTGAGCTGCTGGCAGAGGAGAAATCTTAGTCATACTCGCGAGGACTCTCGAAAGCACCTGCGAGTATCTGCTGTTTTCAATGGACCGAGCGTCAGACGGGTGGGCAATGTCATTAGCATTTACGAAAGCTTGTCAGCTGCATGGGAAAGGAAGGGCTGCTAGCCAGCTTGCTTTGCAGCCGGGGGTCATCTCACCGTGCCAGCCCCGCTGGCTGGCACACCGGTCTGATTGTTTGATGATTCTGTTCTAGACCCCACCACTACTTTCCTCGGTCTTCTTATTCTCTGTCTCTGCCGATTGAACGAAAAAGAGTCTTCGGGAAATACGACTGGTCCATGCTACTGGGCTTCTGTTTCAGAAAAGCCGCCAGTCTTTACTCATTCCCCGTGCGTGCTCGGCACTTGCATGCCACAGTGTCGAGACAGCTTCAAGTGGCGATTGCGAGTGCGATAGGTTGTCATATGCTGCTGCAATACCATTCAGTATGTACATGCTTAACGGCCGTTTGAGGAGAGAACCCGGGCGGTTGTCTCGTTTTTTCAGAAGCCACCGAAACTGCTGGTTCCTGGTCCGTTAATGCCTCGGTGGCGAATTATTCTAGCATATTCCACGTCTCTCGACCAGCTGCACTAGTGGCCGGCTAGACCGTCACCTCTCTGGTCTTCATTGTCGTACAAACTTTGTACAGCCATGACTCAGATGTGTAATGCAACTCGGGATAACGGGTTCGCTCCAAAGTTTTTCAAATTGGCCATCATTCGACCGATGGTCGATTAAAAAGCCTGGCATGGAGTCAGAGGTAAACTAGCAACGATTGTCCAATTTTTCCCTTTTCCTTTTATGATTTTTTTGTTGATCTTTATGTCCAAGATTCTAGAAATGATTGTCGCTAAGCTGCGTGTAGAGAATAGTGAGAATCGTGAGAATGAATGAATTGTCACGATTGTCCAGTTTTCCCCTTTTCCTTTTATGTCTAAGATTCTCGAAATGATTGTTGCTAAGCTGCTCTTAAAACACTAACACTGAGAATGAATGAATGAATTGTCAGAATTTCAGTCGGGATTCAAGCGAATGATTGAGAGCAACGGTCGGCCTGGCAGACGAACCACTGGCATCGTTCAAATCGTACCTGTCAGGCCATATTCAATCCATGTCATGTGACGGTCACACCTTGTCCAGCAGACCAGTCACCCCCTGTGCAGTTCCACAAGCGCTCATTATCGGTCCTTGGCTGTTCTCCATTTATACTAAGCCTTCTGGAAAAGTGATTCTGGCCAATTAGGTCGGCTATCACTGCTATGCTGACACTACTTTACCGATGCCATTTTAACCATTGGAATCCACTGCAGCGATTGATTAACTTGATGCTTGCCTTGCAGAAATTTGGTCCTAGATACCAGCTAATATCCTTAAAATAAACGACGATAATGCTGAACTCTTACTCATTGGACATGAAGCACTGGTTTGAGCCAATGGTTAGGGTGCTCGCCCCTACTAAGGTCTAGGTGAATGCAGTTGATGACTGAGGTCACGGGCTTGAGCCTTGTGGCATATGTGAAGCACCTGAATAGAGGTTCGTGGAGAGTACCTGAAGAGAGTCCTCGTGGGGCGATATACAAATGAATTGTATTGCTATTGTAAGCATGCAGCTGGGCTAAAGACTTTGCTCTTCTAATTGGTGATGCTATCGTGCAACCATCACAGTGTGTTCGAATTGTAGACCTCCTCTTTGATAACTGTTTTTAAAGTTTTAAAGCTTCATTAAAAAGACCACTAGCGCATCTTACCATCAAACATTCGATCCCGGTCTAAGATTGGAGACTATCTATCAGGACGGCTTGCTAAAAATCTAACTAGCTTCGACATCCTCCCTATGGTGGACTACTGCAATTTAGTTTTGGCTAGGCTGCCGAGCCGCGATGCGTTGCTTGGTGCTCTGCTCTGCTCTGCTGCCCGTCACCCGTTGTGTCACCCTCGCTCTCGCACGTACGTGTGCGTCGTTGGCGCACCTACAGGTGGCCCGAGAAAGGCCTTCCATCACTGCTCAGCAGGAGGGCTGTGGCCTGGCCGACGCCTGCCGACAAGCTGCTGTGCACGGTCGCCGCCACGCGCCATCCAGTTTCCATGCATGCCTCCGTCGGCCGGCAGGCGCTCCCCAGCGCTGCCGTCGTGGGGGGCGGCCGGTGTGCGTTGCGCGCGCGGCATGCCCTTATATGTGCACGCGACGGAGCAAGCGCCTTTGAGCGGCCAGCCAGCCGTCCGTCCGGCAGTGTCTGCTGTCTGCTGCGCTTTCGTCGTGCTGCTGTTGGCTGCGGAGGTGTGCTGCCGGAACTCGGCTCGGCGTTGCTAAGGAAAGAGATTCTGCGGCGGCCGGGCATAGGCTTGAAGAACTATTTCCCGTATGTATCATTTTTCATTTCACTATTGACAAGTGTATAGGGGCAATAAACATTTCTGCATTAATGCATATTCAGGACACCGCACTGACCAATTAAGTAATATCGAAATGTCATGGAAAGAGCAAGACCGAGGTCTGCCACCGCAGCACAGACAGTCTCTGTCCGCAGCGCGTAGGCCGCAGCTGCGGCAGATGCCGCTCCACCCCAGCGGCCCTTGCGCGTGCGCTTGGCAGGTGCAGTTTTGATGGCCACCGCTCGATGGCGGGTCCTTAAGGATGGCAGGTGTTATGCTACTTGACTCGAAAACTCTCGCTGCTTTGCCTCGCTGTGGCGGCGCATTTCCTGGTTTCTGTCCCGCCCTCTCAGCAAGCTGCTGCCGGTGGCGCTGAAGATGCTGGTCAGGCCTGCAAATGTGCCTGAAAAGGTGTTCTCCCGTTCGACGGTAGCACATTTTGCAAAATGGTATGATTCAAAATGGCCGACGGGTCGACGTTGAGAGGAAGGCTCGTGGTCGTGACCGCAGCGCTGCCTGCCCTCTTTGGGGAGCATTTTTTCCTCAAAGGTAGTAATTTACCAAATTTGTGGAGCCAGATTAGCACTGCTTGAAGCTCTACTCTCTACATTTGGATGTGATAAAGCTGCTGTAAAAGAAAATCGTTCGGCAGACAGCTGTGTGACCACGTGATCTGACGGATGCTGCGATAATGTAGGGGAGGCACTTCCTGCTCCAGGCTAAATTTGTTGTCTGCTGTCGTGCTGTTAATGTCCTCCGTCGGTCGTTCTGTATTGTCGAGCTAACTCGTAGGCAAGACTACCCAGCTGCCATAATGCTGAGGATAAGCTCTATGTGTGTGTGTGTGTGTGTGTGTGTGTGCGTGTGTGTGTGTGTGCGCGCGTGCGTGTGTGTGTGTGTGTGTGTGTGTGTGTGTGTGTGTGTGTGTGTGTGTGTGTGTGTGTGTGCGTGCGTGTGTGTGTGTGTGTGTGTGCGTGCGTGTGTGTGTGTGTGTGTGCGTGTGTGTGCGCGCGTACGTGTGTGTGCGTGCGTGTGTGTGTGTGTGTGTGTGTGTGTGTGTGTGTGTGTGTGTGTGTGTGTGTGTGTGTGTGTGTGTACGTGTGTGTGTGTGTGTGTGTGTGTGTGTGTGTGTGTGTGTGTGTGTGTGCGTGTGTGTGTGCACATGGGTGCATGCATGCGTATCACGCCTAGCCTGTATTTCCTTGACATGTTTTTCATAGCGCTGCCAAAGCTCATTTCGCACACCGTAATAACAAATAATAACAGATGTGTTATTATTATTATTACAGAGGTAGGTAGCCAGCAGCAGTGGCTGCACGAAGCCACTAGAAATTGGAAGTTAGTACAGGCAAGTTATCTGGGCTGTAACTAGCTGAGCAGTAGCGGCAAAGGACCGTCCGCGAGAGGAATTGTCAGAAGAAAATTGTGCACGAGAAATTGTAGAATATGAGACCTTACTATTGCAGTGCAAAAGCATCTGCCCTTTTCTCTCGCTCCTCTCCTTCCCTCCTACCTTTTCCAGGCTGGACTGCCCCGTAAAAGTCCGGCCGAATCCACTTTCACACTTTTTACTATGCTTCCACGTGCTCTTGATGAAACCTAGCTTGTGCGTCGACTAGCTTGGTCGCATCCTTATTTGGTGAGGTCAGAGGTGATACTAGCTGATTTAATGGCCTTTTTGTATAGGGGCAGAAGAGCCTCCTTTGAGGCGATCATTGCCGCAGCGGCAATAAAGTATCGCTCCCTGCACAGGATTCGAACCTGCGATCTCGGGACAGAGGGCGTGGTTTCGGGACCTGTGTGCCATCACAGCTAGGCAGTTTGGAGGGTGTGTTAGGTGGCAGCTTCCTGACATCGTTTTGGTCTGAGCATGCGCTACCTGCTGCTGCTGCTTCCTCCTGCCTGCCATTCTGTATGGGAGCTCTCGTGTCTGCCTTGAATGAAGTGCCACTGTGACCGTCCGGTCTGCCGAGCCGCCTCCCATTCACCGGCTCTCGGTCCTGCTCGGTGCTGCCGATTGGCATGCCTACCTCTTGTCGGCCTCAGCTGCGGCAGCACTTTCTGCTGCATAGCTGTTGACAGTTACTTCTCTCACACTTCTTCTGCTAATGCCACCACTATTTTGATGGTTGCTCCATGTTTTTGTCACGTTTGTCATACCACCTTCACTGTAGCAGCGTTAGCTAGCAGCTGTTCGCCTGTTGGCTAGCAGCTGTTTGCCGGCCACCCCCAGCTGCTATTTCTCTAGGCCGATAGGTTAGCCTTCGATGGCACCGAGGCCACGCTCGCAGTCGTGCAGTTCCTGGGTCTGGCGATATAGCGCGGCGTGGAATGGCTGGGTTTTGTATTATTTGGACCCTATGCTCGAAGCACTGCTGCCGTTCATTTATTACTCACTTGCAAAGTACCCCTGCTGCTGCTGTAGCTCGGAGCGTGCAGAGCCGCAGCGCAGGAGTCGCCGCAGTGCAGCTGCAGCGCCGTTTTCCCGGCGTGCATCGCTCTGCAGACAGTTTGAGTGCCGCAAAGCCCGGGAACGCTGCAAGTAAACGAGATCGCGAACCTAAAGAAAAATTCAAGGTCACATGCACAGGATGCAGTGAGTTGATGAGAGCTTTTTCGTCGAAGCTGAGATCGCCTGCCACCTCAGATCGTTAAGTATTTGTATTTTGGTGCAGTTGGTGCAAGTGTAGCACTGCTCGGTGAGCTGCTCTGTGGGTTCGGCAGCCGAGGCGTCGCTATGGCCACTGCTGCAGATTAGATGAACGAAATATTGGCAAAGTACTCGAGAGAAGACGCGTGAGAGACTTGAGAAACATCGTGCAAGTAAAGGCAAGCATGTCGGCACCGATGAGATGAGCTGTGAGGTGGCCGCTGCCTCCACCGGTCAGAGAGCCGTCGTTAAGCACCCCACAATCAATAGGCAATAATTGCCTGCAGTAAATTAAGGACAGCCAGCTTTTCCAGGTTTTTTCTGTCCGACCACAGCCAGGGTGTTCTGGATGCATTAAGAATAATTGTGGCTTATGCCAGGCCACCTGCACCTGCTAAAATCAGCCGACTAGCGGTAGAGAGAATTGCCCAGCCTCCAAAAACACTGCCGATTATCAGACTCGAGGTGTTTGCGCCTTGAATGCGAATACCCTGCTTGTGGCTGGCTGTCTTCGTGATCTGGTGCCTGCAGCTTAGGTTGAGAGAGAGAGAGAGAGAGAGAGCGAGGGAGGCAGAGAGAGAGAGAGAGAGAGAGAGAGAGAGAGAGAGAGAGAGAGAGAGAGAGAGAGAGAGAGAGAGAGAGAGAGAGAGAGAGAGAGAGAGAGAGAGAGAGAGAGAGAGAGAGAGAGGCAGAGAGAGAGGCAGAGAGAGCCGGTGCTGTTGTCTCTCAAGTCGGGCTGCTGTTTTTTTGCTCCTGGTGCGACGCGACAGAACCAGCTAGGGAAACACACAACATTCCTCACCATTGTGGACTCTAGCAGATTGGCCCGGAAATCCACGTGAAATCCGTGCATCTGAGCAGCTGAGACTTGCCAGTGTCGTGCGGGTAGCGATCTTGGTTAGCATGCATCAGGAATGGATTTGGCTGTGGTGACCAGTTGAATGTAAAGCATATTTATTTTGCATACTTATTACAGGCATATTTAGCATGCATAAATATGCAAAATATATACATATATACACCGGTTGAATGTAGGCTTTGCATATTAGCTAGGCTTTTTCGGGTCTGAGGGGCACATCAGGCTGAGAGAATCGTGCGCCACAGTACCTGCTGCACCAGTAGCATTGCTTCGCCGATGTCAGGGGCTGTGCTGAGCTGCTCATTGCGGCACATTATAATCGAGGCTGCAAGCACTCATAGCCAAACGAAGGTGCTGGCCGCTCGAAGCTGGCTGGCTTGGCTGCATTGTCGTTCAATCGCTTTGAGGATTAGCACTAGCCCCCCCCCCCCCGTCTGGTCTGTTTGTGGCAACGGCTGTCGCCCTGCACCATCTTGTCGAATGTAGTCGACAGCCGTGGCAGCCGTGATTTCGAAACGACAAATCTTGTCTTCCTGTTATCGCGCCAGTATGTGCGCTTGGTCTGGACTTGCTCTTTTGCCACGCGCGCTGTCGTAACTCATGCTGCCACCGCCATTGCAGAGGAGCTGCCGTACGTGCGTGTGCCCCTGCACACGGTGCTGAAGCTGACGCCCGTTGCGTACGGCTGCTTGATGGAGTCCATCACGCTCAGCGTCGATGCCGTTGACACGCATCGAGCTAAGCCCAAGGTGATTGCCGCTCATCGTCTGCTCGTGCGCTCGGGTGGTCCGTCCGTGCTGAGGCCGCCGCCTGCTTGCTTTGTGCTTGCGCAAACTCGATATGCTCGGTCATCCAACTTTTGTTTTGGGGCTTGGGTGCATGCCGGTCTTGCTGCCGCCCTCCACCCAATGGTTACCGGTGCATGCCATGCCATGCCGTTGCACGCTCTCGAGGTTTTGCCTAGTGCTGATCACGTGGTTTGTTGTCACGAGATGTTTGCCGCTCAATGCTCTGCTCTTCTTCGGTGGCGGCGGAGGCGCACTTGCCGTTTGGGAGCTTGTGTGCTCTCGTTCTGCTATGTTGTGACATGAGCGTGGATTCGTTAGCAGTTGCTGGCGCTTGTCGGCACAGTGTTGAAAGTCAGGCCACTGTAATGCAGACGTAGTGGCCGAAAGCGCGAGGGGTGGAGAGCCAGTATGTCCAAAATGGTGATGAGGAGGAAGCCTAGGTACCTTGGGCTGGTGTAGGTGGAGGTGGGACCCGATAGTTTAGGAGGTTAGGTGCTTCACGACCGAGGTCGGCTCGAATCCTGATGCAGTGGGTGATTCTTAATGGCCAACTGCAAGCGCGGCGGCAGCAATAGCCACTAAGGCTCTTCTGCCGCTATGCAAATATGAAATCAGCTGCCCGACAGCATCACCCACTACCCACCGGGTGAGGAGGAAGGAGGGAGGGAAGGAGATGCTGCTTTCGTGAGTTGCCTCTCGGTGAAAATCAGAGCCTTCCTCGTCGAGGTCCCCGGTGTCGTGCAAAAAGCGATTATTATTATTATTATTATTATTACGACTATCCACCCCTCCACCTGCAAAAGATGCCAGGACTCGAAGTTAGCAGCCGTCGAAGAAAGCAGCCGTCGAAGAAAGGTGACTTAGTGACGTCGTCTGCGCATCGTTTCCGCATCCTCCGGGTGCAGGGCGAGGCATCGGGTGAGGTGCCCTGAGGTGGGGGGGGGGGTTGGGGATCGTATATCGCTTTTGCTGCTTCCTCTCGGTCCAGCCTTCGGCAAAGCAGTAGCCAAAGGAAGGAAGTGTCCTGGAGCCGATGGCGAAGCCTACAGCGTGCATAGTTCGCCTGCGAGCCTCTGGATTGTGCGCCTCTGCTCTACCTCCCCCTCCCCCCTGGGAGGGGGGTCCTCTCTGTCTGTCTGTCTGTCTGTCTGTCTCTCTCTCTCTCTGTCTCTCTCTCTGTCTCTCTCTCTGTCTCTCTCTCTGTCTCTCTCTCTCTCTCTCTCTCTCTCTGTCTCTGTCTCTCTGTCTCTGTCTCTCTCTCTCTCTCTCTCTCTCTCTCTCTCTCTCTCTCTCTCTCTCTCTCTCTCTCTCTCTCTCTCTCTCTCTCTCTCTCTCTGTCTCTCTCTCTCTCTCTCTCCTCTCTCTCTCTCTGCCGGAGGCAGTCCATTGCCGTCGGAGCAAGCGAATGCTTTCGACTTGGGGTCCTCCACGGCGTTCGAATCCACATTCAAAGTCGAAGTGACTTGGTTGGCATGCACCAGGAGAGCCTGCAGCCTTCGTTGCGTTTCGTTGCCGCTGGTTGCCTGCCTCTGAGGGGCAGCGCTGCTTCGGCTTGATTTGTCCTTTGAATGCTGGTGCTCGGCGCTGTGCTGCAAAGCTTCGATGGCGTGGTCGCCAAATTAAGTGCAGCCTGTGTGTCTCGGGCTCGAGGCTGGCGGTCGATCACAGCCAGCCAGCTTTGCTTCGAAGCCAGCTGCACGTGCCGCCCACTGCTGCTACTTCGCTCGCTGGGATCATCGCTGTCGTTGGCCCAGCTGCTTCACGTCCATCGCTGCACCCGCTCTCTGTGTGTGTGCTGCCGCCGTCGCGAGTCGGCACAGCGAGTCTTTTGCAGCATCTGCTCCTGCCGCTCCTCTAGAAGTTCTGTTCGTGCAGCCCTGCCGTCGCCTCGCCTGCAGTCCTGCTCGAGCTTGCCCGAAATCCGGTAGCTGTGCGGCGGGCAATGACTGGTCGTGCGTGTCCTCTTCCCGGTTTGTCGCCGAGCAGCCGAGTCCCGCCGCACCTGCCCGCCCCGGCAAGTGTCCGTCCGACGAACCACCCGAGGCTTCCTTTTCGGCACCGGATCCAGCTGACCAGTTTTCATTTCAGCCAACCGACGGCCGCTGCTCTCACTGAAAGGCATCGAAATGATTACGTCTCGTTGTGTGTTCGAAACAGCGAGCTCGCCGCCGGCCGCTGCATCCGTCTTTTTGCATTGGCTGATGCCGCCGGTCACGTGCTAAGCCGAATCGTTCCTGTTGAAGGCGCTGCTGCCCGATCACGCCCGCCTTTGCTCGGCCTGAGTGGAGTGCGCGCTGGGTAGGCCGCCCGCCGCCTTTGCTGGTTCCACTCTCCTCTCTTCCCAGTTTTGATCGGCAGTGAGCCACCTCTTGCAGTCTGCCCTCGCTCAGCAGGAGTGCCGCTGACCGCCTGCTTGTCGCCGAGCTTTGCCCCAATCGCGTTTCGCTGCCCGGGCGGGCTCTGTGCGAGGCTGCTAACGCTTGTGAGCCGCTTTAAAGGTAGAGCAGGTCGACCTGAGGTACAGCAATTGGAATCGCCTTTCTTGTACATAATAAAACAAATGGCTGACTTGCCACGAGGGTTCAGAGGTTCTGTTGTCTGTTGTCAGGTCCTGTTGTCTGTCTTGTCATCTGTTCGTCGTTTGCTTGCCCGGTGCAGTCGCTGGAAACCCGCTGTAGGTCACCTGGTCTGATTTTGTTTGGTTCGCTGTATGCAGTGCTGAGCGGCTGTAAGCTGCCACTGCACGGAGCTCCCGGGCGTTTGCGCCTAGGCTACTGCCATAGCTGCTGCGCTGGTTTGGCCCAGTGATCAAGGTGCTCGCCTCGACCAAGGTCAAGGTGAATGCATTTGATGGCCGAGGTCGTGGGCTTGAGCCTCGTGGCATATGTGAAGCGCCTGAATAGAGATTTAAGTTCTCTTAGGGCGCTATACAAGTGAAATTTATTTATTCATTTATCTTAACTGACCTCGCCATACTCGTGCTTTCGTTGCCGTTCACCGCCGATGCCTTGGCAACAGCGATGGCTCTGTGTAATGTCAACCGCTCAGGCGCTTGCCTTTCGCGGTGGGCACGGCACCCTAGGGTGAGCGTGCCCACAGTCATTAGACCCCTGGCGGCCACCTCGGTGATGAATTTTGCCATTCTGCTGCCGCTGGAGCTTGTGCACAGCCTCATCGGACACCCTGCCTGTTGCACCACGGGACCCTAGCGGTTGCTCGAGGACCGATCCGACCGGTGACTGGTGTGCTGATCCGGCTCGATTTCGGCATTACGTTATGCACTTTGCACGTTCGATGCTCGCGCTCCTGCTTCACGGCCGCTCGGCCACGCCGCCTCGGCTCGTGGTTTTCTTCCCCCCCCCCACCCCTCCTGTGTTTTGATCCTTGGGAGCGAAGTGAGTGGCACCCATAAAACCGATCGCCAGCGGTCATCGCCTGGCGATCGGTTATCGAGATGAGCCTCGGCCTCCTATCGAAACCGATCGCTTGCACTAACGCCCTGATGCTGAGCGAACGGCACTCCAGACTCTTCAGACTGAAGCAAAGCAGCTCGCCTATCTGCGAAGCGAAGCGCTTTGCTCGAGAGCACAGCCCTTCCCACGAACAGCAGCAGCACTCTTGTCCTGACCCATTGAAAATCGCGCCCGAGCACGGGCCGCCGGCAAGATTGCCTCACTGTCTCCAGCACTTCCTGCGCACGCATGCTGTCGATGCCAAGCGTTCGTGCTCTCATCTCGGCGGCACGGCTCCCTTTCTACTGAAGCTGCCGAGGCAGCAGCTGCCGCCGAAGCGCTACGGCTGCGCATACTTCTTGGATAGAAGACAATTGATGTCGGCCGGCGCGGTATGCTGTGGGCGGCGGTAACTGGTGCAGTGGCTCATTTTCTGCTTCGGTCTAAGCGTTTTCTTTTCTGCTCGAGGATGACAGCTCAAGATAAAACGGGGTGCTTGCTAGACGTGCCTATTGCGCAACTCAATTTGGAAACTAGGCTTCCATGATCGAACACAGGTGGCTAATGAGGTCTAGCAGTGCAGAGCCGACCGTGTTCAACTGCCGCTGCTACCGCGCCGTGCTATCCCTGCCGCGCCCCCTGTCTGCTGCATGCTGCGCTTGGCTATCTTTCCGGTTGGCTATATGCCGATAAGGCCTGTCCGGCGATTGCATAGGGTTTGCCGGTGCTGCGAGAACTTTAGTCTGCTTCTGTCTTCTTTCTCGAGTCAGACCTATTGTGTGCAGAGCTGGGTAATGGTACTCTTAGCCGGAAAGGTGCAGGCGTTCTTCCCGGAGTTGAATGGCTGGCCGTTTGTGATTAGCTCAGATCGTCCTCATCCCCTGCCCGCATGTACGTACGGCGCTGGTAAGTGCTCGATGTGCAAATAATATGATGCCTGCAAGGGTCTAGGGGTAAGATAGGCACCCTAGGTAAGGTAAGGTGGTTGCTTTCACGACCTCGGGACCGAGGTCGTGAGTTCGATGCCTGTGGTGGGCGATCCTTTATCTCCATTGCAAATGGTGGTGAAAGCCGTAAAGGCTCTTCTGTCGCTATACAAAAAGAGGCTGTACAATCAGCTAGGATGTATTTGTTTATTTATATGGAGCCTCCACCTCAGTTATATAGTCTGGACTTTGCTTCACATCAGACAGCCTTCTGTGTCGAGTGAGACTTGTGCTCTAACGGTTGGTCAGACATCGCTCAAGTTCACGAGAGTAAGCAAGCAGTGCTGTGCCACGTGGGTGGGGGCTGGCCAGGACTAGCTATAACGACAATCAGTTGCCCTGCTGCCGGTCTGAGTGTCACAGCTTTGGGGGGGAGAGAGAGATGCATGTCTCTCTCTCTCTTTCTTTCTCTCTCTCTCTCTCTCTCCCTTGCTCTTTCTCTCTTGCTCTCTCTCTTTTGCTCTCTCTCTTTTGCTCTCTCTCTCTCTCTCTCTCTCTCTCTCTCTCTCTGCCTCTCTCGGTCAAGACTGCTGTCGCTGTCACCCCATCGCCTCTCACTGCCTTGCCTTTTGAGTCGGGAGTTGTTGCTAGGAAACGAATTTCAAGCCGGAGAAGGTCTGGCGGAAGCAGCAGCCCTAGCGGCAGATGGCCTGTCGGGTGGCCGCCAGGGCTTGGCTTCGACCGATCAAGCGGCATCAGAAGTTTGCTTCTCTGACGTCTAGAGAGAGAGAGAGAGAAAGAGCAAGAGAGAGAGAGAGAGAGAGAGGCACGCCTTGCTCCTCGAGCCTGTCTGTTAGGTGCGGCTTGATCGACGAGTCCGAGCGAGCTACCGGATGAAACGTCAAAACCTCTGGCTGTTCCCTCTCATAACCACGCCCTTCCTAAGGTCGGCCAGCAATTAGAAATGCTCCTGCTCGGCAAAGATAAATTACACGAGGAGAATGGCCGTCTGCTCGAGCCATGTATTTCATTGGCTGCCTCACTTCTTAGGGGCACCTCCACTTGAGTCCTGGTTTTTCACTTGCTTTCAAGGGAAGTAGCAGGCAGGGCTTCTTTAGGCCTACCCCCTGCCTCTGCAGAACTACATTTCAGGCATCACAATTTGCCGACGTAAGCGGCTCAGATCTGCTCGTTTAATTATTCCCTGATCTGGGCTCAGTTACCCATATCTGCCCTGTAGGCTTGCAGCTAGTAATTGTGCTCCGAATGTTCAGGATCGCTGCCAGAGGCCACTGCTGTCTTTGTTGTCCAGTGAGACAGCCGTGGAGCTGTGAGTATGGTAGAGGGCGATCTAGTGATCCCTTGGACCGGCCCGAAAGGGCAGTGCCGGCGACCAAGCTTATTGGTGCACCCCATCTCCTGACCATGATTAGCTAGCTGCCTGTGGAACGGTGAGGCCTGGCCCCCTCCTCGGCTGAATTTTGGCTCTACCTGTCGTCAGGCAGCCTTGCTACCCAAAGCGTCCCTTCAGCCTTCGTGGCTGCCTCCAAGAAGGGGGCCAATGTCCAGCCCCCTCCTTGGCTTAATTTCGACTCAACCTACGCTGAGAAGGATGGAGTAAACGTGCATGGCCATATGAAGAGATCCGGCAAATGTCTGTGCTGGCCGGCAGGTTTGAGGTTCGGGAAGCTTCAGTAATTGTGGAGCCTCGCTGCAGCCCATTTTCATGCAGCTTGAGATACAACTCGGTGCCATACAGCAATACAGTGCTGCTCGTGGAGGGCTCCGTGCAACTGCCACTCTCTCGTCCGTTAATGGGTTGGCCTTAGAAACCACAACGTGTCAGGTGCCTAGTAATTGCAAAAAGCAGCTGAGCTGAGCACAAAGCCCCTCTATCTATTCCTCCCTCTCCCCCCCCCCCCCCCCCGTTGTTGCCTGGGTTAGAGAGATGCATTCTGCCGATGATTGTATAATTTGCTCTCCACGGCTAGTATCTGTTGCTGCTTGTCCCGGAACTTGACGACATTCGGTTGGGGTTTGGTGATGTCTCGTGCTCATTGGCGGCGCTGCACTGTCGCTGCGAAGCTGAGCAGTAGGTTGGCAGCTTGCCGTCGGTCGATTGTAGAACGTCAGCGTGCAGCGATCGAAGGAGGAAGCCCTGTCGACGGTGCCGAGCCATCTGTGAGCAGCAGGAAGCACGACTGGCGTAGATGCTGCACTGGCTGTGCTAGACTGTCGATGCTTTCCCTGATCGGCCTCTCCTTCACGAGACTCGTCATAGCAGAGAGACACAAAGCCGGCTGAGGATGTCGGGTGAAAAGGCCGTCTTATGTTCCCTCCCCCCCCTCGTTTGTACTCCGGTCGTGTGCTGTCCATGACAACATCTCGACCTACAGGCACTTGCTATGGTTAGCTGTGTACCATGGCATGGCGATTTTTACTGATTGTGCCGTCTGTGATTGTTTCCCCAGCATCGACGCACATAGCATTCAGCACGTACAGCCGCTTCTGGCTTTAACGCCAGGTTATGGGATTTTTTTTATAAAGGAGTAAGACGACCTTCTCTGACACCGACGTGGTCATTTGTGACTGCTCGGCATTCACTGTCATAGACTATTGCAGCATACTCACGGCTGCATCTGCCTCAACTAACTAATAAAGTGTATCAAACTAGCATGC
Organism: Cristatella mucedo; assembly: GCA_009760855.2. Lineage (NCBI taxonomy): Eukaryota > Metazoa > Bryozoa > Phylactolaemata > Cristatellidae > Cristatella > Cristatella mucedo. The sequence continues at coordinate 2,121,125 of WPIO01000063.1, read as the reverse complement.
AATCAGTTGTCTCCAGTAGGGTGTAAGTACGGCGAGCTCTGATCCGAATGCAATGTAATGGTTGTTCTAGTGGTGCACCATGCCCAAGCCTGCCTGAGCAAGAGGCAGCTAGGTGTAGAAGTAATGTAATGTCATGTATCTCCTTCAGTAACTCCACAAAGTCATAAAGACCATGTGGGTGTTACGCAGGAGAGTTTTGTATAGCGCACTCACAGCCTAAGCGGCTTTCGGTACGCATTCGGTACCCAACAGACTTCGTCTCATGCAACAAAGAGAAAGTGGGAAGTATAGCAGAGTTAGGAGAGCAGTTGAGGTAGTGAGTAGCATAGAAGTAGCAGTTCAGGACCGCTGAAAAAGATGTGCCATAGTCGGCAGTTGGAGAGTAGATGTCGTTGCGTAAGAGGATTCCTTATAGCAACGGTTTCTGCGTGAAATCATGGCCATTCATTGGAGGCCACAGGTCGCACTCATACTCTATAGTCTGGTTGGTCAAGTTTCTTCCGACCCTTCGGTCGACTTTGGGTTACTTTAAATACGTCGCCTAATGATTAATGAGTGAGTTTTGCCATCCGCACCTGTTGCTTACTTAAAATTGATCTCTACCCCAACATTGGCAAAAGCAGCACTCTCTTCCTGTCCGGAAAAACTCCAGCGGTTTGAATCTTGGGTAATTTGGAGTTTAGGTATCCCCCAGTGGTCATCAGAAATTTTTAAAAAATACCTTGCTTTGATTGTGAAAACTTGGTTCTTTAGTTGATCGAGTGGCTGGATTGTCGGAAGCCATACTGTGAAATGTGTATCTTCTTTCTGTTGATGAGAAGTTTAGTCGTGATGACAACTCATTGAGCTACACCCATTTCGCTGGATAAAATGAAAAATCGATTATAGGGTGCAGGTTATCAGAGCGGTCTGAATATGACTGAACATATCTAGTCATACTTCCAAGTAGAAAGCGATTCGCATTCTGCTCGACAGCCAACATTTGACTGGTGTCATCCTAATGTAAGAAACCTGTAGTTGCTCTAACATATTAATGATTATAACAATAAGACGTTTTCACTGCGCCCATCGAGAACTTGATCTCTTTCTAGGCACTTCAGACGTGCTGTAAGGGAAGCGATGTCGACATGTTAAGTGATAACATGTGCTGCCTCAGCTTGCATAAGCACACGTAGGACAATTAGAATGGACCCAGAAAAGAACTGTGTGGAACCGTTCCTTTTTTATGCTATGAGTGAAGCTATTGGAGAAAGGGATTCACATTGTGTCAAGAACTCGTTTACTTAATTATTATGATCTCAGTGATCCCTCTTGGAGCATTGGAGTACGTGGATGCCCAAATATTATATAAAATGTTCTAGATGGGACTGCGTTGGTGCGTCGGCGTGGATTCTAGATCTTGAGGCTTCCCAACTGGCAATTAACACGATTGGGCGGTCTGCAGTGCATACTTGGGGCAAGTTGCTTCTAGTGCATGCTACCGAAAAGCTATGACCAAGCGACACAGTCGGATCAATCCATCTTAGCCGTCGGAGAAAGCCTACCGGGTCTCTGGTGTAAATGAGGTCTCTTCTTACCTACTAGACAACGTATTCAAGTCATAAATACTTAACCGCTGTATGTGGTCCGTGACTGGTAGATTGAACTGTGTGCAGTTTTGAGGAATGGGTGTGCAAAGCTGTCCAAACTACTTGCTGCTGACGTTCGGTAATAGGACTAGCATAGCTTTACTTTCGATGCTTGAGAAAATCTCCGTGTTCAAGTGACTATTTCCACTCAACCCTCAAGTTCCACTTACAACCTACCTCCTATAAAAGACCTAAATTATCTTTCAAACATTGACCAAATCAAATGGATTGGATTGTTGAGCCCTGCTAATGTGCATGCATAGCCGTACTCGCCGAGCTCTGCCGCCAGGCACCAGCATCGGCCGATGCATTAAAAGCATTCTCAAACTTAGTGGTCGTCAGGCCTACTATTACCTCGGGCACTAATCTTAACGTGTGCACATGGAAAGCACGTTCAGTGGTGCAATAAACTCCTTGTAATTAATACTGGACGCGACTGTCGACGACCCCTTTTACCTGTTTGCTTTCGCCGATACTGTGGCTTATTTCTGTGACCACTTTTCGATTCTGTGACAAGAAATAGTTCCCTCCTCGTTCTAGGTTCATGTCGGAAGACTTAACTGACCCCTCGAAAAGATCGAATTTCGTACACTGACCGATTCATTTTCTCATTTAGCTCATTTGCGTGGCCCCACACCAATCTTTAAAGGGCACACACTCGACCTAATATTCTCCCACGATTGTTTGCTGTCAACCCCTATTGCTGCCAAATTCTGCACATCTGACTGACTATATTCGGATCTCATTCAGTTTGCAGTCGTGGTACAAATCGATAACGAGAATCGTCGTCGATTTGAAAAACCTCAAGAAACTTGACACTGATGCATGATCCTCAGATCGAAAAAATCTTCCTCGCCCCTGCTGCTGCTGCTCAATCCTCCATTCGAACTGTCAACGCTGGTGGAATGCTACTATACGATACTTGGCCGAAGTTCTGGTCATTTTTTCTCCCCTGACTGTGTGCAGTATATGCTACGCCTTTGTCATGGTGGCCTGCGGTTTACTGCAGATATCGAACTAGCTAGGATGACTACGCGCAAGCTTGCGAAAGCGAGCTAGTGTAGATCATACCAATCTATCATAGCTTATACCAAGTCCAGTCTCTGTAAAGACAAAGTCGAATCGCAGATGTGCAAGTCAAAAATGCTGATGTTGACCATCAACCACCTTAACCGCTCTCAAGATAGTACCCCGCCTTGCGATCTTGGGGGGGATCTAGCAGATCTATTATCTTAACTTCTTTATCAGCAAGATAGATTAGATCAAACAGTCCGTCCCCGAGATAGCACGCCCACTGGACTCCTCTCACTCAGCTCCGTGCAGTAATGTATCTCCGTCAGTAACTCCACAAAGTCATAAAGACCATGTGGGTGTTACGCAGGAGAGTTTTATATAGCGAACTCACAGCCTAAGCGGCTTTCGGTACGCATTCGGTACCCAACAGACTTCGTCTCACGCAACAAAGAGAAAGTGGGAAGCATAGCAGAGTCATGAGAGCAGTTGAGGTAGTGAGTAGCATAGAAGTAGCAGTTCAGGACCGCTGAAAAAGATGTGCCATAGTCGGCAGTTGGAGAGTAGTTGTCGTTTCGTAAGACCTCGATGCACATCTTCATGTCTGCCACTAGTGACCTCATCTCAAAGTTCATACCCCAGTCTGAGAAAACTTTTTGCCCTCTACACCTCTAGATCCCTACTGTCCTACTTGTGCGATGCATAGATTTGCTGCTGCCTTGTTCAAATAGCATAATAAATATGTCCTTAGCCTAAGGTCTTGTCCCTGAATTTTTGAAAAAGGTTGTTCGGCCACTCGTTAATTGGGCAACACTAGACTAGAAGAGCTTAAGCAACTTCTGCGCAGCCTCCCCACTGCAGTTCCTATCAACTACATTGTAATGAGTAGTGGCAGACCGACTAAACTCATCAAACCTTCGAGCTTAGCAAGAAAGCTCCGGTCAGCTTTTAGTTATAATCACTCCACAGAGTCAGCACTGCTGCGAATGTATTCGTATTATGAGAAGATCTTCTCAGGAATGCAGATTTAAGTAGAGTCTCACTATATGTGCTTGTTTTGTTCATTGATCACCAAGTCTCTTTTAACGAGTCTCGTCTCGCCTGAATATCACTGCCCTGTAACGGTTTAGGTCCTATTTCAGTGAGAAACTTCAGAGCATTTATGTCAGCGGACATCATTCATCCGAAGAACCTCTAAATCCTTTCTTTCTATTTTAATTGTAGAACACTATATAGGCTTTTATTGTATGCAGATGACAGGCAATGCTTTTATATGCCTTCGTGCATTACAGCTGAAGTCTCACTACTCTGTTGCTGTACGTATTGCTGTCATTTGCACTTGGATGACAGCACACTTTCTCAAATTAAACGACTATAAAAACACCTTGTTAATTATAGGAAAACCCAGTGTTACTCAGAAATTGGAAAACCTATCCCTCAAAAAAGTGCCCAGCAAGCGTATCTCCTGCAGCTGCACGATATCTGGGTGTCCTAGTGACCTTTGATTGGACGACATCAGCTCCACATTCAAATCTGTCTAATTTCACCTATGCAACATTGCAAAAACTCAGACCTGCTTAGGCAGGGATATCTTAATTAACGTTGCTCTATGCTTTTACGATTTCCCGTCTCGGCTTCTGCAACTCACTACTCGAAGCTGGTCGTCCTGTCAGTGCAATTAGGTGCTTACAGTTGGTGTACAAACTCACACCACTCTTGTCAATCGTAAACGTTGCAGTCGCATCACACCACTTCTCACTGACCTTCACTGGCTTCCCATCAACCGGCGCATCGACTAAGTCCCCCCTCACATTTAGGTACCTTCGTTCTTCTGCTCCTGCCTACCTACTCGAACTACTTCCGGATCCGGCTACGTCATCGTACCAGCAGCTCGGGCGACTCGGAGTCGTTTAGCTGAGCCTCAATCAGTTATCAAACTCAATGTGGAAACTCAGTGCTCGCATGCTCCCAAAGCCAGGAGCTCACTCCGGTTGACGACACGATCGACATTTTAAAAGTAGCTAAACATGCACCTGTTTCTCACAGCCCTCGCAAGCCCATGCGAATTGTTCTTAGTCGGCTTATATGCGTGCCGAAACTCTGCATGTTGTCACTATAAAAACAGCATGCTTCCTGTACAGCATTGACACGCTGCCTAGGAGGAGATTTAGCTCTTTTAGGATGCTTTACAAATATCGAATTTTTGTTGTTGTTATTATTGCTGTAATTATGAAGAACTCGTCGGCAATTATATACGAGTTGGTTATTAGATTTTTCTACGCGTCTCTGCTATGCTCGTGATATCAACCATCACTCCATCACGGAAAACCCTATTATTTTCTAATGACTGCTTAGAAATGGCCGAACACATACACTCAGCTTGTTGCCCCGCTGGTTTGGCCCAGAGCCACAGAATGATGAAGGCAATTGTAGTGAAATTTTGCGGGTACACAATAACCGAAGAGTAGAGCAGCGTGCAATCGCGATTAGAGCCTCTAGTGTACGCGCTCTGCTCGCTTCACGGCGGATTGCGGTTGATTGCGGCGCCGATGGGGCCGGGCCGTTGCATTCGATTGCAGTGCATTGCATGAGAACGCTTTCGTACAATAGAGTGACGTTTAATGTGTGCACTTTGAATTGTGTCCAGTCTTATATGCAATGTAAATTGGAGCTTCATGTTGGCGATTTGAGGAGGATTTTCAGTGGAGTCGTGCGGATTGCGAGTTCTACTTCTTGGCCAAAACTCGGGCAAGACTTAGCAACCGACCAGTCATGGGCACCTGTCAAGGCACACGACTTCTTCATTGCTGTGAAAAGCATGGGAGACAACTCGACCGGCGAAATCGTCGTAACGTTCCAAGAGAGTCCCTGCTTATGAGAACCTACGAGCTAGTCGCATAAGAATCAGAGAGCGAGGTGGCGGGCGATAAAAACAGAAAGGTGGAAGGCTAACATTCGCCGGGAGGTGCATCGAGGAGACGTTGTGGGCGTGACCGCGCCCACAACGATGTCCACCCCCCCCCCCAGCCCCAGCCAGACTCACACCGACCACTCCGCGCGGCCAATGGGAGTGCTGCATGTTGTTTTGATTCGCACAGCCGATGACCGCCACCAACAGTTTAAAACGGAAAAAAGTGGTTGCACTAGACGGGTTTGCTCTTCTAATTGGGGATGCTGCCGTGATGTATGTACTCGGAATTTAGGTGTCGTCTTCAACAGCTGCTTAAATTTTGAAGGCTTCGTTAAGAAGACTGCTTCCCTTTATCTAATGTTAAGAACTGTCTTCCATGGCGGCTTGCAAAAAATCTAACTAGCTCCATTGTTCTGTCTTGGCTGGATTACTGTAATTCCCTTTAGGCTGGGGTATCAAAGAAAGTCACTATGTCACTATGCAGCTGGCGATTAAATGTGGCTGCAACGCTTGTTTATAAATCCCAGATGTTTGACCAAGTGGCTCCTTTGCTGAAGCAGCTAGGATGGCTGCCTGTTGATCAACGGATACAGGGTGAGGTTCTTACGCTGACCCAAAAGGCCTGCTGCGGCTTGGCTCCTCCATACCTAGGTGAACTGCTGCACCAGTTTCAGCCTCCCCGGGCCCTCAGGACCTGTATGCACACTAAATCGGCTTTCCAGTTCCTCCACTCACAGACCGTTGGCGGCTGAAGCTTTTTCTCTGCAGGCCCTAGACTGTGAAACTCACTCCCACTGCTCTTACGCAACGACAACTACTCTCCCGATGCCGACTGTGGTGCATCATTTCCAGCGGTTCTGAGCTGCTACTTCCATGCTACTCACTGCTTCAACTGTGCTCTCCTGGCTTTGCCATGCTTCTCAATTCTCTTTGTTACGTGAGATGAAGTCTGTTGGCTCCCGTATGCTTACCGAAAGCCGCGTAGGCCGCGAGTTCGCTATACACAGCTCTCCTGCGTAACACACACGTAGTCCTTGCGACTTTGTGGAGCTACACATTGACGGAGATACATAACATTAAGATGCTCGACATTAACGACCAAGGACAAGGTATATAGGACAAGGTATACATATATGGCAATAGGTTCTCTTAGGGCGCCATACAAATGAATTATATTTTTATTTATTTGAGCACAGATATAGACAGCGCGGGAACACCAAGCCAATATCGCAAGGCCTGTTTTTCGGCAGGCAGGTGCTGTCAGGATTCAGGGTCCACGGTCGAGAAGCAAGAGTCGCACCTTTGCCAGGATTTTGTGGGATCGCGATTTACACGATGGGGGGCCATCTGGATCAAGGCCGACCTTTAAATCGTGGCGACACGCCCCCTAAATCCATAATGGGACGCAAGGCTTACTGTGGCAAACGCACGTGGCTACGGTTTACGCTGGATGGCTGCAGCATCCCAGAGCGTATCATCCATCTCGGAGGCTCTCAGTGGAACTTGAAAGAATATATTGCTAGTCTAGATTGTTTGACTGTAACGAGAAACATCAGGATGCCAACCGGCGGAGAATGTTAAATGCCATGAATAGTTTTTAGGCCGATAAATGCTGTGAAGCTCTGCTTTTCCCGTTAAATTCAGTGAAAATCTACTTGAATAAATAATCACACTCGCGCTTACTGAGGGACACGTCATCTTCATTGAAAGAGTAAGCAGCGGTTTAGGTGCCACCTAGGATTTACTCTTGACAAGCCCGCCTTTTTCTATCACGCAAACATGCTTTAGCCAACGCTGCCGCTGGGTTCAAATTCAATAACGAGCCAGCTGATATGACAAATAAAACGACTTGTCGAATGATGAACGCGCTTTTTGGTGCTTCAAACTGGAACTGAAGCTCTTGTCGCTGCTGGAAAGTTCTGTTAAAAGGGGCAGCAGGCACACAGCGACGCGGCACGACGGGTCGTACGTACATAGACGAGCACCCGGTTTTGCTTCGCTAGACGAGCACCCGGTTTTTCCGCGCTCTTTGAGCTCTTCCGCAGATGCTCTTCGTCAGCGCTGGCACGCCAGGTGGGAGCGCCGAGCGGCCACAGCGTAGTTAGCTCTCATTCTGGAGACTCGCTGTCGTCCGGAAACTGGCGGCGTCCATTTTATACGCGTGCGCGCCATCAATTAACAGCCAGCAGATATTAATATTTAATTGAATAGTTTAGTGCGTAAATATCGGCACTGTCGCACTGACATCGTCCTGTCTTCGGGAGAGAAATGGACTGCTCTTTACTCATACGCTTCGATGTGGCTACAATAATGCGGTTTCATCTTCTCATCGTTGCCCCTGCATTGTTTGCCTACGCTCTACTGTTTGGGCGGTTCCCTAAAACTCAAGTTCCATCAAGCGATTTCTCTCCCCAGTTTTGCTGACAGCGGAGCGCCACCATCGTCGAATGGCTAATGGTAGTGGCAACATACCAACAAGCTCCGGCAGTAACATATTTCAGTCGGCCCTCGGAAAATTGGGCAATGAGTTGTAAAAAGAAAAATATGAGAGAAATAAAACCAAGCAATTAAGTAATAACAATAATAATAATAATGCACTTGATTAAGCACCCTCAGGGAACTCAATCTCTTTCTAAGTGCTTTACATTTGCTGCAAAGGGAAATGCAATTGAATGGTGAATAATATCATGCTTGATAAACAAACAAACAGCATGAATAGCAGGTTAGGGGTGACATACACAGGGTCAGCGTGTAAATTTGGTTAGTGGCAGCATGCACAGTGTCAGCACGCATAAGCACATCAAGGACGAATCACGGGGACCCACTAAATGCTGTCCTAAATAGGTGTGTTTTTAAGTTGTTTTTAAATGTGGTCAAGTCAAGGGATGTTGTGACGCAGGTCGGGAGGGAGTTCCAGGCTTTGGGAGCATACGAACTAAATGCACGGTCTCCAAAGGATTTGAGGTTTGTATGATGTATTTCTAGACTGTTGGATTCCGAAAAGCGAGTGGTACGATGCTTGGCCTGATGGGGTAGTATATCTGACAGATAGGCTGGAGCCATAGAATGAAGGGACCTCAAAGTGAGCGACAAAACCTTGAAGTCAATCCGTTGCTTGACTGGTAGCCAGTGCAGGTCGGCGAGAAGTGGAGTAATGTGGCAACTGCAACGCTCACGACAGACAAGCCTAGCTGCAGAGTTTTGCACCAGCTGCAATCGCCTGATCGCACATGCCGGTAGGCCAGTAAGCAGTGAGTTACAGAAGCCGAGACGGGATGTCACGAATGCATGGATCAACTTAGATGTGGTATCCTTATCTAAACAAGCCCGAATTTTAGCAATGTTATGAAGCTGAAAATAGGCAGATTTGACTGTGGAGCTGATATGGTTGTCTAACGAGAGGTCGCTTTGGAATATGACACCTAGATTTCGAGCTGACTCAACAAGAGATATGCTGGCAGAGCCAATTTTGAGCGTCAGCCTTTCCAATTTCTGACTCACACTGGGTTTGCCTATAACTAGTAAGTTAGTTTTATCGTCATTTAGTTTTAGAAAATTTGCTGCCATCCATGTGCGGATGTCATCAATACATGCAGCAAGTGAGTTGAGAGAATTTGAGGTGCTCGAAGGCTGGGAGGGATCACAGCAAAGGTACAACTGAGTGTCATCCGCATAGAAGTGAAAGCCTAGATTGTGCTTGGCAATCGCATCAGCAAGAGGGAGAGTATAAACCGTGAAAAGAACCGGACCTAGCACTGAGCCCTGAGGTACGCCATATTTCAGAGGTACCTCAGATGATCTTTGTCCATTCACGTCAATACTCTGTAGTCTCCCACTGAGGTAGGACCTGAACCATTGCAGAGCAGTGCCAGTGATGCCCAGGCGAGATGAGAGGCGTTCGAGAAGAACTTTGTGATCGATGGTATCAAAAGCTGCCGAAAGCTCGAGCAAAACAAGCAGAGACACTCTACCCATGCCTACATTCCTAAGTAGGTCGTTGTATACCCGAAGCAATGCTGACTCTGTGGAGTGATTAGCTCTAAAGTCAGACTGGAACTTACTAGCAAGGTGTGAGGTTTCGATATATGAGTTTAGCTGGTCTGCCACGACCCGTTCCAGTGTCTTTAATAGGAATGGTAGAAGGTAGACTGTAATGTAATGTAATGTATCTCCGTCAGTAACTCCACAAAGTCATAAAGACCATGTGGGTGTTACGCAGGAGAGTTTTGTATAGCGAACTCACAGCCTAAGCGGCTTTCGGTACGCATTCGGTACCCAACAGACTTCGTCTCACGCAACAAAGAGAAAGTGGGAAGCATAGCAGAGTCAGGAGAGCAGTTGAGGTAGTGAGTAGCATAGAAGTAGCAGTTCAGGACCGCTGAAAAAGATGTGCCATAGTCGGCAGTAGGAGAGTAGTTGTCGTTGCGTAAGAATTGTGGAAGCGAGTTCCACAGTCTAGGACCTGCAGAGCTAAAGCTTCTGTCGCCAACTGTCTTTAAGCGGAGGAATGGGACAGCTAATTTATTGTCCACACAGGACCTGAGGGCGCGAACAGTCTGAAACTGATGCAGCAGTTCAGTTCAGCTAGATACGAAGGAGCTAAGCCGTGGCGGGCCTTGTGGGTCAGCGTAGTCGGTAGTTGCTTAAGTTCTCTTGGTCTAGTGTCGATTTCTTGAGAAGTGGCCTGACTACAGCTTTTTTGAAAGGTGCTGGGACATGACCTGAGGCTAATGACATATTAATGATGTTATTTATGCATGGCAGCAGCAGATCAATGCAACGTAGGAGCAGGACAGTGGGAATAGGGTCCAGAGGACTTGTTGTCTTCTTTGATTGAGATATGAAATTCAGAACTAGATCACTAGTGACCTGCTTAAATGTAGACATTGAGGTGCAGCCAGGAATCGGGGAACAGCATTCTAGTGGGGAGTTTGTCATCGCAGGGATGGATTCCCTGATCTTGTCTATCTTCTGCACAAAGAATCGCGAGAAGCGATCGGCTAGATCATCACAAGGATCATCAGGTAAGGAGCTCATCTGGGAGCGGTTGAGGAGATGGTCTATCGTCGACATCAGCAGTTTTAGATTGTGCATCTGTGATTCAACAATGCTTCTATAGAAGCTAGACTTGGCCTTTGCTAGGATCGATTGGTACGAACGAGTAGATCAGAGAGGTAGGCTGGTCCAGGTATTACGCATTTCTAGCCACAGAGGGCCGCAGCTCCCTCTGACTCTCCTCTTTGACCTCCGCGAAACCGGGTGACCCCTGCGGCATCTGCGGACTTGGCAGCTTCGCGTCGGCGTCTTCAGAAGTTCAAATGCAGAAATCCCGCGAAACAACGAAGCAAGCAGCAGCCACAAATCGAAGCTCTCTACACTCTACATGCACGCAGTCAGCACGCATACTTTCAGCTCGTAGCATTTCTCAAATTTAGACATCCTTCGACAGGGATGCCACATTTAAATTGGTCTATGCATTTTTGACATTCCGTGTCGACCTCTGTCATTCGCTGCTTGGTGGTTTACCAGCCTTTGCAATAAGGCGCTCACATCTGGTGCGAAACTCTGCAGCTAGGCTTGTCTGTCGTGAGCGTCGCAGCTGTCACATCACACCATTCTCACAGACGTGCACTGGCTTCCATTCAAGCAGCGCATCGACTCCAGGGTTCGGCCGCTCGCTTTTAGGTCCTTTCATTCTTTGGCGCCAGCCTACCTATCAGAACTACTCCCCCGCCAGGCTAAGCATCGTACCACCCGCCTTTCCGGGTCGTTTGTCTGCACCTTGTACGAACCTCTGGAGACCGCGCCTTTTGTTCGCGTGGTACCGGAGCCTGGATCTCCGGACTCAAGACTGAAGTCACGACATTCTCTGACTTGACGACCTGCTTATTACAGCATTTAGTGTGCGTCCTTGAGATTCGTCCTTTTTAAGGTTGTGCGTACTGACACTGTGCATGCCACCACTTACCGTATTTACATGTTAACACGTGCAAATGTACATGTCGCCTCTAACCACGTCATGTTTGTTGATATTCGGACGTTACCACTGACCATTCGAGCATGCTTCCTTTACAGCATGTGTAAAGTACCTAGAATGAGATTAAGTTCTCCTATGGTGCTACACAAATGTTTTATTATTATTATTGTTATTGTTATTTTTACACTGCCTTTTCCCTCCCAGGACATCGCTTTGATAGGAAAGACGAAGCTGCATCTCTGTCCGCTAGCATGACCTTGGAAATTTACTAGATTCATTTTCTTTTCCCTACGCTAGCTTTACTTTCGCATCTTAAGCGGAGCTGCTGCCATGGCACGCGGCTTCCGTTCACTGCTGTCCTAGTCCGACCACGGCCATACCGGAAATTCGAAACGGAACCGAACTCAGCGGCCTTTCGAGTATTCAGTGCCGCGCTCAGACAGCGAGTCCAGCAAAGGTCGACCTTGCCCTTAGCCGTGCCACGAGCCAATGAAAGCGGGCTGGCGGCTAGCGGTCCACGGACGAAGCAGCCGAGCGCGAAGTTCGTAGCAGATCGAGGCGGTCGCCGGCCCTCGAGCGCTTCTTTCGCAGTTCCACCGGATGTCCTGACTACGAGGCGTTGCGACGGATCCTCGCCAATCGACTAGTTTCTCGGCAGCCCTCTGAATACCGATTCTTTCTTTCTTTCCTCAGAGTTGTGTGACCAGTCAGGCGGCCTCGGCAAGAGCCGGTAATCCCCTGGACGCCAGCGACACTGGAGCGACGCAGCCGCGGCGCGCGCCGAAGAGTCTGGGGGGAGCCGTAACGTCCCGTCGCTAGCGTCGGCCAGCCCGGCGGAATTTAGTCGGTCGGTCGGTCGGGCCCGCTCGCCGCCACCACCCGCGGGCCGTTTGCGGCTTCCCAAGTCGAAAGTCGGAGGAGCGACTCGGGCGGTGCGGCGGCGCTTCGTCGCGTTGTTCCTTCGCCGCAGCTCTAGAGTGCGACTCAAGGGAAACAGACAACGCCGCCGCCTCCGCCGTGCGTTGTCCGTCTCCCGGCTCGAGGGGTTTGGTTCGACGCTGCCGCTCTGAGGCGGTCGCGTGAACTCTTTGGATGCGCTCGCCTTTAACGAACGAGGTCGTGGGCTCGAGCCCCGCGGCGTGTATCGAGCGTCAGGAACATTTTGTATAATATTTTGATTTTATTTTTTCACCCACCAGTGATCCGCTCCCCACTCAGCCGTTGCACGCGACCCCCTCCATCGACCGGAGTAGCCTGAGAGAGAGAGAGAGAGAGAGAGAGAGAGAGAGAGAGAGAGAGAGAGAGAGAGAGAGAGAGAGAGAGAGAGAGAGAGAGAGAGAGAGAGAGAGAGAGCGAAAGAGAGAGAGAGAGCGAAAGAGAGAGGGAGAGAGAGAGAGAGAGCGAGCGAGCGAGAGATAGGTAAGGAGAGAGATGGGAAGAAAAAGAGGGAGGGAGGGAAAAAGAGAAAGCCGACGCGGTCGTCAGAGGGTCACCATCGAGGCGAGGCTTCCGGCCGATTGTGGCGCGGCTTCTGCCCACAGCTGCGCGGCTGATACCGGGCCGAGTGAACGCGGCGGCCACGTCACGTCCGCCAAGGTCTGTCGGCCCAGGGTCACTCTTTCGCCTCAGCCTGGCGGCTGCCCCCTCTCGGGTGACATCCGATAATCGCCCTCCCTCCCCCCCCGCTACTGCAGCTTTCCCGACGGACTGTTGCTGCGGTCCGCAGATAATCTGTGCTCGTATTTTTGCAGAGCAAAAGTCGGTGGAATGTGGCTCGGTCCAATCGCGGTCCGGTGGCGTAGCTGTTGCGTGTATGAATGTAAGAGAAGGCGCACTAGATCGTTTCTAAAGTGTGTACACGGTTTTCTTAAATATAAATGTGGTTCTGCCGACTCGTCTTTAAATTGTAGAGCACTGAAAGCCGGTCTCTGACTCGATTCTGGCGGCGTTTGTGGATGCTACACGCTGCGCACTGCACACATTTGAGAGCTACACAAAGGACATATCACAAAAGACAAGTCACAAAGATTCGTCACCAAATTCTTTACTGGTCTGGTGCGTTTTATGATTCATTTACGCGTTTTCCCTTCCCTCGCTCGCCGGCTTCACGCAGCGCCACCTGGTGAGTGCCGGTAGTGGTTGCTGACAGATGGCACCCGCCGAAACCTCTTCGACGTCTTCGCGGCGCATCGCTCGGGAAAACGACCTCTTTGGGAATCCGATACAAGAGCGCGGTATCGCTGCCCACTCAATCGGTGGCCACGTGATGACGATTTTCTGCGAACGCGCACGACCGCCGAAGACTCAGCCTCGATTTTGCTAAGCTTCATTTTTGGAGAGAATCTTTTATCTGGCTACTGGCAGATGTGAAAGACGCAGCGTCGCAAGACGATTACCGCTCGCTCGCTGATCGGCGTCGCCTGCGCGGCGCCGATCAGCGAGCGATCGGTTCGGCGGTTAGTCACGAGCGTCTGTAGCGGCCCGCAGGAAAAAAGAGACGGCGCTCCGGCAGAGTTGGAAAAGAGGTTAGGGACGAAGAGCGCTGGCCGCGCGGCCGTGGCATCGGCAGCCACCGAAAGGTCACCGAGAGGCGAGCGAGAGAGCAGCCGCAGTAGCACGTGTAGGCGCGCGCCCGCGTCGGCCGCTGTGCAGCCGACGCCGCCGCCGCCTCCTTACGCGCTGCTGCGCTGACTCCGCCGCACAACTCGGGGCCGCTCAAGGAGGACAGGCCGAGCGCGAGGGCGCAAGCGAGAGACGCCGTCGAGCGAGCGAGCATCGATCGCCGCGAAGCATCGATCCCTCGTCGATCGAGGCCAGTCGCGTAAGTGGTTCGCGGCCGGCGGCGGCGCGCGCACCTGCTCGCGCTCGGGCGGCGCGGTGGCCCCGTATCTTCGCTCGTTGAGTTTCCGAGCGGCGACGCTCAGCGACGAAAAGGACGCCGGCGCACGAGCGGCGTGGGTGGCGGCGGCTCGAAGAGAGCTCGGCGCCACCTACCCGCCGCCGCCGCCGCCGCCGCCGCCGCCGCCGCTCTCGGTCGACGCGGCGTGCTGTGTCTGCGCTCCGCGTGTGCGCTTCCGCTTTCCGCCACCGCCGCCGCCGCTGCTGCGTCGCCATTTCGCGCGCCTAAACGCTGCGGCGCGACGCCGAGCTCCGCGGCCCAGCGATTGGAGCGCCGCCGCCGCCGCCGCCGCTGAATATCCTCGCGGCGGCGGCGGCGTGCAGTCGGGACCGTAACGGCGGTAGGTCGTCGACGTATCGAGCGTCCGACGACGGGTGAGACGAGCGACGCGGTAGGTCGCGACGTCGGCTGCGGGTTGGGTCGACGGCGAGGTCGAGGTCCCCGCGCCAGCAGTCGACTTTCTCTGTGCTGCGACGCTGGCTCAACGAGGCGAGACGGATTGCGTGCCAGCGACGACGATAGTAACGCGTCGTCGCTCAGGCTCCGAGAGTAGCGCCGCTGCGATGCGTCCTCCCGGGAGTAGGCTTCGCGCCACAGTAGCTCTTTAGCGTACTCTTTGAGGTACCTATTGAATTATAGTGCGCTCGCTGTTACAATTCTCGAGGACTTCAAGATGCCCGCCTTTTTCTTTCAAGGATAGCGACATTCCTCGCGGCGGTGTTTAGCGCCATTTAAACCAGCCAATAGTTTGAGTGTGTGTGTGCGTGTGCGTGATATAGCCAGTATCTGTTATACCAAATTAAGGGAGCAGAATTAACTCAAGTGCCATTTAAGAAATTTAGATCGCGTCCAATTGTAATTTAAACGCTCTTGAGCGCGTCGGGTCCGGGCGATATCGCGGCTGACTTGCAGCGGTCTAGCTTACGCCACTGGCGGCGTCGGAATAGCGCGAGTTGCTACCTTATTACGTAACACCAGCCGCTGCCGACGCGGCGTCCTATATGTTGCTCGAAGCCAGGAGGGAACTACACGTGGCTGCCAGCTGCTGCCACTGGTGCTTGTACGCGAGTCGCGGGATAAAAACTGTTGCGGAACTGTACCGGAAACGGAACTGTACCAGGACGCGTGGCGCGCTGGCAGCACTATCCATCCCGCCGCGGCAGCACGGCGGGTTCCGTGCTGCCGCGGCGCTCCTAGCAGCCGTCGCACGACGGAAGCGACGGACTGCGTCCGACCGCGGGCTTCAGGTCGCTTCTGAAGAGACGACCTTCGCGCTTCGTAATAAGGGCGGCGGCCGCAACCTAGATCGAGCTCAATGGCTGCGGCGAGGACCGGCTTGCGACGACGCGAGCGAAAGGCGAGGCACTGGTGGTCTCTCGATAAATTCCATGCACGCAACGCCGCGCGACCGCGGCAGTCGCCGCACGCGCGGCAGTCGCATGGTAAGTGGCGCAGCACTGGCTGCCATCGGGAGGCTTGGGAGGATGTACAAAATCGCTTTCAGCTGGGCGAGCAGTAGAGCGGCGGAAGCGTGCAACAGCCCGAAGCTCAGGCCGCGGAATGATCTCTCCGCCGCGGTCTTTCCGGCGCGGTCCAGTCTCAAACCCAGAACTGTGACACGAGCGCGCGCGAACACACGCGAAGCCCGAGCACCAGGTTCGAAGGCGATTAACAGTTTACTAGTTATCGAACTGTCCAGTCATTCGCTACTCATTTCCCTCTCTTCCCCGCTCTATCGCTCTGTCCACGTGTGTTTTGCTTTTGTGAGATTTGTCTCCCCCTAACATAATAATATAATATGATATAATATAATATTGATGCAGCGCCCCCAGAGAACTTAATCTCTTTCTAGGTGCTTTACATTTGCTGCAAATGGAAATGCAATTTAAAGTTAAGTAAAATCATGCTTGAAAAACAAACAAAATTAATAATATGGTTAGGGGTGACATGCACAGGGTCAGCATGCAAATGTGGTTAGTGGCTGCATGCACAGTGTCAGCACGCATAAGCACATCAAGGACGAATCACAGGGACCCACTAAATGCTGTCCTAAATAGGTGTGTTTTTAAGTTCTTTTTAAATGTGGTCAAGTCAAGGGATGTTGTGACGCAGGTCGGGAGGGAGTTCCAGGCTTTGGGAGCTTACAAACTAAATGCACGGTCTCCAAAGGATTTGAGGTTTGTACGAGGTATTTGTAGACTGTTGGATTCCGAAAAGCGGGTGGTACGATGCTTGGCTTGATGGGGTAGTATATCTGAGACACGGGCTGGAGCCAAAGAATGAAGGGACCTCAAAGTGAGCGACAAAACCTTGAAGTCAATCCGTTGCTTGACTGGTAGCCAGTGCACGTCGGCGAGAAGTGGTGTAATGTGACAACTGCGACGCTCACGACAGACAAGCCTAGCTGCAGAGTTTTGCACCAGCTGCAATCGCCTGATCGCACATGCCGGTAGGCCAGTAAGCAGTGAGTTGCAGAAGTCAAGACGGGATGTCACGAATGCATGGACCAACTATGTTGAAGAACTACTAGAACGACTGCGCACGCACGAACTGCTGCTGCTGCTGCTGCGAGCTTGCAGTCAGCCGCCGCCGCGGCGGAAACGCTGCGAGTTTCGCTGTCGAAACCCGCTTACAGCGCTCGCCGGCCGATACCGGAGGTTGTGCGCATCCTCCCGCGCATGCGCAAGCGGCGCGGGCTTTTCCTCCTCGACCGCCGTCGCTGTCCAGCGCTGTTCAGCTGCTCGTGGCGAGGCGAGCAAAATAAGCGGCGAAAGGGGGAACGGCCTCAAACCGCCACGAGCGGCGGAATCCAGTGGGTTGGGTTCGAATCCATCTGGCGGAAGTATTCTTCCACCTGTCAATTGAGGCTCGCCATAACCGAGCGCAGCCTGCGCTGCCAGCGAAATGCTCCTCGGGTAAAAGCGACGGGGAAAAGCGAGCGGAGGGCGCCGTCAGCGGTGGCGCCGCGCGCGGGCGATGCGGCCCCGCTGGCTCGCGAATGAGACCGCAAGAATTACGAGGTCTCCGCTGCTGGCCGCCGTCTTTTGGGTCGCGTTCGCCCGCCATCGAATGACGTGCTAGCGGTGGCTTAAGCACTCCCCCTTTCCCAGCGTTCCCCCGTTCTCGCGCGCGAACCCGGCGGAAAAGACTCGTTCCGAAGCACGCCGCCGCATATCTTAAGCCTATTAAACGTCGATATTGCCGCGGGCTTGCTAAGCGGCGACCGTACAAATAGCTGCTTGCTTGCACCTCGAGCGCGCCGCCGCCGAGTGCGCTGGCACATTGCCCTGCTGTACACAGCTTGGTAGTAAACATCGAGTTCGTGTTGCATCTCACGTCATTCGGCCGCGTCGCCGCCGCTCGCGCGACAATAGCAAAAGCGCTCGTCCGTTTTAGACTGTTTAGCTAGCATCTCGTGCAGCCCGGCGCGGACGGTGACGCGCACTCGACGTCGCGACGCAGTGGCGATGTCCCGAGGCGGAGAAGGTACGCTGAGCGACTGCGCGCGACGAGGCGATCGGCTGCGCGCGCGCTCGCGCGCGCTCGCGCGAGCAGACGCTGCGGGCGAGGCCCGCAGCGAATGGGACGAGAACTAGCAGGCGCTGAGTGCCTCGGCGGGTGCGATGAGAGTGGTTGGCTCTATCTAGTGCGACTGCGGTGACGAGCGGAGGCGGTGGCGAGCTCAGCTCTCGAGCCGGACACGACGTATTATGATTACTCTCTAGCGCCAAGATATTCTTCTACGGTGCCTGCCGCGCTACGCGAATGCGGTAGAGGGTTTAAGCCAGTCATTTAAAAGGTGATGGGTCGACGAGCTGCAAAGGCGTCGGCGACGAGGTAAACCGCTCAGATGTGTAGGCGCCGCATCCGCGGACGGTGGGCGCCGTAGACGCTGGGAGGCTAGTTCAGGATGGTTGTCCGCCGCCAGAGACCGTGCCTGACGCAAAGTAGTTCCGCTAAGGACGCGAGCCGCGACCGGATGAGAGGGAAACGCTGCCCTGGCGTACCCGAGAGGCAATGCTCGCGGCCAAAACGAGGCCAAGATGGTGGCGCCGCCATGTCAAGCCTCCTTCGCGTCATGTGGACTCGCTAGGAATATTTATTTTATTTTCTGGCTAGCAAACCGCCGTTAATTTTTCCTCTCGCGGTGAGTTTGAGAGGCGAATAGCACTTTTTATTTAAAGAACACACTGAAAAGATTCCGCTACTTTTTTTGGGGGGCCAGCGACACCAAAAGCGCCAGTAGCCAGCCAGCGGCTGACTCTCCTGACTATGTAAGCGCTCGTTACTTATCTCGGGGTCTTAGCGGCTAGTCCACTAAGTAGCAGGTTCGTGGCGGACTAAAAGAGCCCCAGAGAAAGGTTCCGGTGCCATGGGTACGAGTCCATGGTGTCATGCAAATTGGGGATGGTGAGGGGCGGTAAAAAGAACCTGGTTTAGCTCAGTGGTGAAGGCGCTCGCCTTTAAACGTCCGAGGTCAAGGTCACCCTACGACCGAGGTACCGAGGTCGTGGGCTCGAGGCAAGCGGCGTATATGAAGCGCCTGAATTCAGTTCTCTTAGAGCACTATACAAACTACATATATATAGATATATATATATATATATATATATATATATGTAGTTTGTATAGTGCTCTAAGAGAACTGAATTCAGGATATATATATATATATATATATATATATATATATATATATATATATATATATATATATATATATATATATATATATATATATATATATATATATATATATATATATATATATATATATATATATATATATATATATATATATATATATATATATGCACACACACACACGCGCGCACACACACACACACATATATGTGTGTGTGTGTGTGTGCGAGCGCGCGCGCGCGCGCGTGCGCGCGCGCGTGTGTGTGTGCATATTTAAGACGGCCGGTGGTCATTTGAATGAGGCGAGAGGCTCGCTGAGCCACTGAAACGCAGCCATTTTTTATTGGTGTCGCGCGACGCATTCCTTCTGCTCAGATGGTCTGAGCATGCGCATGCAGCGAGCTGCCCGCGAAGGCTATCTCCTGTAACGTGAGCGGTGGACCAGCGGACCGCGACCCTCGCGGAGCAACCCACAAGACGCGCCTCGCAGCCCGGTTCTCTCCGGTGCCCTCTGGCGCCATCTGGCACCATGCCGGGCTCCTAAGCCTGGGAGTGAGAGGAAATACCCCACAAATAGGTCGGAGCCCAGAGATAAATAGGTCGGAGTCGGAGAGAATGAGAGGTCTGAAAGACAGAAAGAAGGAGAGAGACGCGAAATCTTTTCAAGGCGATACGCTGCTAATGGGGAGCAATTGCAATTCGGCGAGCCGTTCGGGACAGACAGGTCAGCTGCACAGCTTTGCGCCAACTGCAAGCGTCACAAAATACCGATAGGATGGCGTGGGCTTGGTGAGCGTCACGTGGGCTTGATGAGCTACGGAAGTCCGAGAGTGTCATCGCACAAATATATGAACCCGTTGACCGTGTTATCTTTTTCTGAGCGAGTCCAATTTTTCGCAACGGTTCGTAGCTGAAAGTAGGACGACGTGACTGTGGAGTTAATGCGGTCATCTAGCAAAAGTTCATTTTTGAACAGCACTGCCAGCCTGCGTGCAGACGCTGCCGGAGATGTGCAGGCCGAACCCACTATTGCCGTTAGGCTTTTTCCATTTCAGAGTAAAAACGGGTTAGCCCATAATTAGTAAGTTGGTTTCATCCTCGTTCAATTTGAAAATTCTCTCTTCCAAGTGCGACTTCCGGAAATGCATGCTGCAAGGGAGCGAAGAGAGTTCAACGAGGTGATTAAAGCACCAGTCTGCATCTGCGCGTCGCCTGCATACAATTGAAAGCCTAGATTGTGCGGGCGATTAGATCGGAAAGAGGGAATGCATAGATTGGGGGGGAGAGTGGACCAAGCACGGATCCCTGGCGGTATCCCATGCACTTTAAGCGATCCAGGATGACCGATGCACGTGGACGTCAACGCTCATGAGATCTCACTGCGATAGGACCAAAGCAACCCATCGCAGCCCAGCGCCACCTACGCCACCTATGCCACCAATGCGACAGCGAGACGATCGAAGAAAGGAAAGACGACGCTCGGCGAAGGATTCGGTGCTCAACGCGGTGTCAAACGTGGCCAAGAGCTAGAGATCCAGCGGAACTCTCGGCAAAGAGACTCCTCCGCCCGATCTGTCCTTAAGAGCTCGCGTTCTCGCTCGCACCGTGACCGCGTGCTGACCAGCATCCTCGAGCTGCAGCTCGATCAGCTACGACGTCGTCGCACTCCGCTTATCGAGTGCAATCGTGGCGCTCGGCTCTGAAGCCCGCCACTTCCGCCGCAGCGGGCCGCGACAGCTGCCGCGGCGGCGTTTTCTCCTCGGTTAGGGCGCTAAGCCGGTCGTACCGGAAGCGAAGAGCGATGCGATGAAGATGGCCGACATGCGCGCGCGCCATGCGCTTTGACCTTGCCGAGTGACACTCTCGGCTCTCCGATTCGCTGGCGAAGCGGCTTCGCTCTTGCCGCGGTAGTCCCGCGAACCGACGAGCGTGAAAACTCGAGCGCACGCTTTCGTGTGGGGAGAGACTACGCCACGCCCCCCGGATGGCGATGCACGCTATAGTAGCAGCGCTTGCTGGAGATTTTGCGGCGATATGCGTAAGGAAGTAACGCCTGGCCTGACTGCAAGAGGACAAAGGGTGTGGCCATGTCGATCGCGTTAGCCAGCGTCAGCAGGTAAAACTTTGCGTTTCGCATTTCTGCAAATCTTATAAAGGCGAAAGCTAAAGAAACTAAAGAGCTAGAATGGCGCTAGCAAGGACAAAGGGAATAAGTTTTTTTTCAAGCATGATTTTACTTACCATTCAATTGCATTTCACTTTGCAGCAAATGTAAAGCGCCTAGAAAGAGATTAAGTTCTCTGAGGGCGCTTTATCAAGTGCATTATTATTATTATTAAGTTAGCGGCTAAGGGCGTATAATGAAAAGAGACCGGCGGACGGCGCGCGCGTAGCCGAATGCACGGAGGGTGCGGGGCACGGTGCAAACGCTCCGCTCCGCCTTTTCGGTGGAGAGCGATGACCGGTGGCCACGGCTTGGTCCCCCCCCCGGTTGTCCTGTTGCGTTTTCGTTTTCGTTTTTTTTATGCGGCTTCGCTCGTTTGAACACGCTTGCGCGTTTGCGACAAAGCCAGAAGCAACCAGGGCCGGCTTCGGCGAGTTTCGAAGCTAGGAAGTTGACGAGGCTCCGGGCCAGTTCGCGCGCGCAGAAGACTCGTCGCACAACGAGACAGCTTTTCTGAACGAGCCGTGGCCACTACTTCCGGCCTTGTTGGACGATCGTCCGGAAGCTCGATTGCTGGCGTTTCCATTGGAATGGCGTTAAGAGTGAGCGAAACGCCAGCCAGCGGCTCGTGTCAGTTCAAAGGCTCCCGTCTGCTGCCGCGCGCGCGCGCGGCAGCAGACGAGCGCTTAGGCGCGCCCCCACTGCTGCCCGCGCGCGCGCGCGCGCGCCCTCTTAAGGCGCCCACCTTCCGTCCGTCCGTCTCTTGGGGCCAATGTCACCTACTCCACAGAGGGGCGGCCCATCGTCTGATGGAGTGCAGTGCAGTGCGGTTCTACTCATCTCGGCGGCCGAGACGGACGAAAGCAACGAGCGGACCGCGCGAAGAGGTTGCGGCAACCGTACCCGAGTGCGGCTGCACAGGCTTCGAGCTTCGTTTGAAGGAGTAAAGCCAAAGACGCCACACCGCGCGACCCTGACGCCACAATAACCGCAGACTTTCTGCCGAGCTACATTTAGCCATTTCGCGCCCTGTGCGCCTACCTGGTAAACAATCGAGCTCGACCGGCCGCCGCCGCCGCGGCGTCGGCCGGCGTCGTGACTAGCCGCTCCCGATAGAGCCGTAGCTCTGCGCGACCGAGAGTAGACGCGTCGTAAGACGGGCGAGCTGCTAGCGAGCTGCCTCGGATCGCCCGCTTGGCCCGATTGCGCAAAGCGCGAACGCACTGCTGTGCAGCGCGTCCGCGTGCTCAACAGCGGCCAACCGCTTCGGCGGCGGCGGCTACGATTGCCGCCGCCTCCGCTGGGCGAGCGCCCTCTGGTGGTCCGCCGGACAATCTGCGCACGGTGCAGTTGATGTCGCAGCTTCTCGCACGCCTCGGCATTCGTCTAGCGTCGAGTGAAAGCGTCGGCGCTTCGTGCTCTGCGCTACCGCTCTGACTCGCCTCCTACTAACTCCCGAGGCTCCGATGTCCGAGGTTCACAGGCTAGCGCGTAAGCGGTGTGGAAATGGCGGCTTCGATGCGCGTCCGTGGCTGTGAAGCCTCACTGAGTTCGTAGCCGGAGGGAAGAAAAAGGGAATGCATAAGCATCCAGCAAACCTCCCGCGAAGCTGCAGTCGACCGACCGCCGACACACCCCCCTCGAGCGCCCACTTCCGCTGGCAAACGGGTCACACTTGCGACCCTTACTATACTTCGCAGCCGCCGACCGTCCTTTCGCGCGAGACTCCCACGCGCTCCTCCTCCTAGCCCCCCAAGACACGGTCAGCTCAGCGAGAATCGCAGTTTGTATGCTGGGGCACTGACGTGCGTGCGTACGCTGTGCGCACTCACTGCGTTCAGCAGCAATGCCTCCGGGAGGGGGCGGGGGCCGCTTGCCGCTCTCGCTCAGCTTTGAGCCCGCGCTCTAACAGACCGCAAGCGAATCGCGCCGCCGCCGCCGCATATCGATTGCCGACGCGCGAGCGGGCTCACCTCTGCGGTCAGCCTCCAGCCTGCAGTCACGACCGCACGAAAGGCGGGCAGGGCGGGCCGCGGCGGCCAGACCTGCGTTTGCCAGAACGAAGCCGGCTTATTGCTACGCATTCGTACCGACGCTGACGTGCTGGAGGAGGGAGCGAGCGAGACAGAACGTAGACAGAGGGAGTCAACGAGAGAGAAGGAAGGAAACGAGAGAGAAAAAGAAGGAACGAGAGAAAGCGGGAGGGGAGAGATGGAACGGTAGAGAGGGAGAGAGGATCAAAGTGAGCTGGAATGAGAGCGAGAGAGACGGACGGACGGACGGTGGGGAGAGAGAGAGAGATGAACCGGAGGCCAGAAGCGCTTCAGTGAGTGCGGGGGCGCACGCGGTTCGCGCCGTGGCTTTCCCGGGAAAGCTTCGCCGTCGAGCTCGCCTCGAGCCGCCGCGCCGCTCCTCCGCCGCGATAGCTCGCACCGCAGCTGCCGTACACTGCTAACAGGTGCCCGCAGGCCACGGGCGCACAGCGAAAGGATATCCGACCTCAGCCTTCCCGAGCGGTGGCTGCGACGGCAGCGAAAGGAAATAACGGTGCGGTGGCTGCTGGGATCGGATCCGCCGTGGCGGCCGCGGAATCCGCGCGCCTGCCACGGGGGCGGCGCGGTCCGTCTCTCCGACCTAGCCGCTATTGAGGTCCTCTGCCGCGCCGCCGCGTACGTGGCGCGGAGCTCAGACGGAGAGGAGGGGGGCTCGTCGACGTCGAGTGTTTGACGTCGGCATTCGTCGGTGTGTCGCTCGTCCGTTGTGCAAGGCCGCGGGAGAGACTGGCGACGGCCGAGCGCGCGGGCGCGGCCGAGCGCGAGTTGGGCGCGGCCCCGCCGCGGAGGAGAGCGCGTCTGACTGCGCGCAGCCGCGCTAACCTGCTACAGGCTGCGCGCGCTGCGCCGGTCGAGACGAAGAGAGCAGAGCGGGATGCAAGGAAGCGGCGGCGGCGGCGGCGGCTGACTGCTCTGCTCTCTCGCGCTGTCGCTTATCAATTAGCTTTGTGACTGGACGCGCCTGCCAAAGCTCGCGGCCGCACGCGCGCCACGCGTATTCCTCAAAACGCGAAGCACGGCCCGCGCGCGCGCGGGCGATCCGCCGCAAAGCCACATTAAAGCGGGGGACGAGCTTTGTAGTAGACAAACCAGATGCTGCGGCGGGCGGCGGTCGGGCGGCGAGGCGCGTGCGCCCGCGAGCAGCAGGCCCGGTCTTTCTCGTGCGCGAGCGCTCGGCTCCCGACTAAATTTTAATGACCGCCGGCGGTTCGCGGACTAGACGACGGCAATCGACAGCTGGCGGAGCGAGCGAGCTCGCGCTCACTCCGCCCACTGCGCGTGCGTGGCATCGAGTCGAGCGGCGGAAGCCGACGGCGGAAGCGGAAGCGCTAGGCGACGCAGGAGCGACGGAGGCGCGGCGGCGCAGGGCGGTCGTCGATAGCGGTGGCATAGCGCAGAGAATGGACTCGCTGCTGCACGGCGACGAAGTGCCGGATGTCGGCGCCTCTCCTAGAGCGGGTCCTCTCAGCTCTTGACCCGCATGACTAGCGCGATAACCGCGTCCTTGTCCTCAAGTCTCGTCCGCGAATCCGTCCAAAAAGCCAGTTGTTAGGACGGTCGGTAAGAAGTCAACACTGAACCATGGCAGCTCCGCACAACTTCAGCCTAGTGGCCTCGCTGCCGTTCCTGACAAAGGCGCGGTTAGCAGTGGTAGTGGCAGGTCAACAAAATATTTCAAATGTCGAATATAATATATATACAATAATAATATCGAAACTTCAAACGCAGCGAGTAAATTTCAATCAGGCTTTAGAGCTAGTCACTACACAGTGTCAGCACTGCTGCGAGTTTATCGTAGGACGTGCAACGCAATGCATGCTCTTCTTCTCAGGCTGACGTAGATAGTGCTTCCGGCTCATCTCGGCCTCTAGACCCGAAATGACGAAGAAACTAATTAGAGACCATAATCGCCGTGTTTACTCGACACGAACTCGGCAGTTGCTCATCGAGTCGCATTGGGACATAATTTCTTCACTTGTGACGGTCGCGGGGCGTAGGAATAGGAGGCTCTCTCGCCCAGCTCGCCATCCCACCGTAGGGAGCAGGGGGCCGTACCTTCGGCTGCAGCTTGTGGCAGCAGACGAAGCGCGCGCGCGCGCCTACGCGTCGCGATCAAGATTAACGGCTCTCGCTCACTCAGCGTGCCTCGGGCGGAAGGCGAGCGAAAGCGAGGCAGATTGAGTGCCGCCCAGTCGCCGCCGTCGCCGCTGCCGCCGCGTCTACAGTGTTGAATGCCGGCTGAATGGCGGCTCGTCGTCGTAAGAAGACGCTTGGCCAGCATAGACTGAACGGGCAGCTTTTCCAGCGACATCTTTGCGGTTGCGACAACGCGTCGCATCCTTCGGGGGTTTCGGCGTGAGAGGGGGTGGCGGTTGCCGCGAATCCAAGCAGCGTCATCGGCGGCGCAGAGCTTCCGGTGGCTGGCTGCTCGCACCGGAAGCTCTGCTCCGCCCCGGCTCTGCGCCCGACGCCGCCTGTCGCCTAAACAAGAGGTTCGCTAGCCGTGTCGTTCCTTCATTCTCTTGTCAGCCTCGATTACTCGTCCGAGACCGCGAACCAGCTATGAGCGGCAGCTCCGGCAGCCCGAGGCGCGGCAGTGCGGCCGACGTTGACGCAATATGCTAATACGTATCTGTCCCGGCAAGATCTCGGCGGCCGCGAGGCAGCCGTCGCGAGCGACGGCAGCGACCGGTCCGTCGCCGCCGCTGCCGCCGGCGCCTCACGCGGTGGCGGCACCTGGCGGAGAGAGCAGCCGCGGCGGCGAGCTCAAGCCAACGCCGCCGCCGCCGAGACAGAGGCGCGCTGCTACGGCAGCTTTGACGATTCGCCGGTCGACGGTCACGCCGTCGACTGGGGCGACGATGCACCTTGGCATTGCGAAGTGACACCTAGGCGAAAACTAGCTACACCTAGCGGGCTAGATTTTTTCGTGAGCCTGCCTTTTCTTGGCCGCTAGCACGCGGCGAGCCTCTGGCCGTCGCCGCTGCCGCATCGCGAGCGTCCGCACGCAGCAGCAGCTGCGCACCGCTCGCGGGCGTCCCGCCGATCCCGCGAGTTCTACCGCGGCACCCCCCCCCCTTTCCGAAACACGCCTCCGCCGGTCGAACTATTCTAGGAGATTCTACCGCCGCTGCTGCTGGCACGAGCGCCGGTGCGCCGGTGGCATCAGCGCCGCGCCGAGTCAGCCGAGGCGGCGGCGGCGGCGGCGTGCTATCTCGTTCATCAGTCATTAAACGACTCATCACGCATCGTTATTGCGCGCTCGCGCATCTGCAGAAGCGCGTCGTTTCCCGACGAGAGCTCCCTCCGACGGGTCAGTATCGTTATGCCATATGTCGGGCGCGTGCGCCACTGCGCGCTCAGAAGGGGCGCACGCGGGCGCACGCGGGCGAAGCGAAGACGGCAGCCCGGAACGAGTCGACCGAAATCGGCGGCAGCGTGCCCTGAATTAGATCGGCGGTACAGAGTTAATCGCCCATCGCCGCTCGACGCGACGCCTAGCGCCTTTTTGCCGCCCCTTCGGCAGCTTGAAACGACGGCAGCTCGCGTTGCCGCGGCGGTAGCGCGCCCAGAGACAATCCGCGCCTCCATAGCGGCCTGTGGCGGGAAGATTGATCGGCGTCATTAAGCTTTCGCCGAAGCCGAGTTCATCTGGTTTTATATACCACATGTAGGCCGTGATTCTCTGGAACTAAAGTAAATGCGGCTCGCCGCTTTCATGACCTTATGCGGACATCAAAGAGATACCGCGTTTTATGCTTCAGCCGCAGAATAGCTCGACGCGCGCGCGGCCGCCGCAGCAGAAGCTCTTGCGGGAGCTTCCGGTTCCTTCGGCGCGCGCCGCTATCCGGAGGCGCGCGCCGTCCGGAAGCCTGCTCGCTCGTCTAGAGGGAGCCGATGTTCCGTCGGAGCTATTCCGCTCTCGCGGACGTTTGGCCTCAAAAAGTGGAAGCCTCCTCAGCGCTGCGGCTGAGACTGAACCGCGGTACGCCGGCCGATGTGGCCCGCCGTAGCTCTGGATGTCAGCGCTTGCAGCCGATACAAGACGGCGCGCCGCAGAGCGGCTCAGCGTCCGCGCGCAGCTGAGCGAGCGGCCGCATAGGGATCTCTCGACCCCGGGCGCCCACCGCGCACTTAGTAGCCTGCGGGGTAGGGACCGGTTAACCGAGCGAAACGGCCGCGGTAAAGCCCGCGCGCGACGTTTCCGACCAATCGAGCGCCAGCTTACTTGCGCCGGGGCATTGCGTCCGCTCCGCCCCCTCGGACTCCTGAGTCGCCTCAGCGGATTCGCCCGTGCGCATTCATTTAGCGCTTTTCTACAGCGAAAGCAAGTTGGCGGACGCGGGTGGAAAATCTGGACGGAAGAATCAGCACCTACGCGTGCCTTTCACCGGAGACGCACTCGCAGAACGGCGGCGAACCCCAAGGTAGCGCGCGCGCCGGCTCGGCATGCGAGCGACCGCGCGCGCGGCGGCGCGCGCGCAGCAGCAGCTTCGCGCACCGCTGACGAGGGCCTACCTGCCTGCCTCCCTCTGCGCCGCCGCGCACGCCGCAGCGAGGCGCAGCGGTCGGGCGGCGGGGACGCTTGCTGTGCTGCTCCTCCTTATTGTCTTCTTGGCGCCGCGCGTCGATTCAAATCGTACGAAGAGAGCGGCTGCTCGCGTGGCGGCCGCCTCGCGTCACTCGAAGCCATTCGTCGCCGCGGCGCCGGCCCGCGCCGCACGTCCCCGGCAGTCGGCGAGGCGCCGCGCCGGTTGCAGGCCGCCGCCCTGGCGCGGCGCGGCTTAAAGATGGACGGCTCGCACTTGAATGCGGTGCTTTCGGCCTCCAATTCCTGCCGCCGTCGCCAGCGGCCCTCCCCCCCCCCACTGATGTTTGCAGGCAAGCTAACCCGAACGCCGGGAATCGCATTCGCGAGGCCGCCTCCCGCCCTCCCAGCGGACTGACGCGCGGCGGACGGACGCGGCGGACTCGCCACCGAATCTCCTGCGCCGCTTGCTGAGAGCGGAAAATTGCCTGCGCTACTTTATTTATATTACGAAATCTCCGCCGGCTGCTCGCCGCTTCGCAGGACCGCTGGGTGCGCTCCAATAACGAAATTAATTGGACTCTTTACCTGTGGCTTAAAGCAATTAAAAGCCTTTATAAACCGCCGGCCGCTGGGTAAAGTTGCCGTCGATGCGATAAGCTGCGACGTCTCCCGTCGGCTGCTCTGTCATTTCCCTGGAGCGCAATTAAAACGGCCAACCGTACCGGTGGCAGGTACCCGGGGCTTCCATTGGCGCGCGCGCGCGCGCGGCTTACAGCGCAGAGTGTGTCGCGCTGCGTCGCGCCGGGTTGCCGGCGGTGTCACGCTGCGTCCGCGCGCCTGCTCGCGTCGCTAGCTCCCGCTCCTCCGCCGAAGCCACGCTCGCCCGGCTCGGCAGTGCGTTGCCTGCGGCGGAGCTGCAGCGAGGCTCGGCGGCAGTAAGGCGGCGGCGGCGGCATCTCGCCGCTGGCTACCTGCTCGTGCGGGCACGGCGGCGGCCTCCCGACAGCGGCGAGTAGAGCGCTTCGCGCGAGCGCTCTACTCGGGTAAACAAAAGGCACTTTCGTATACGGCGAAACTAATACTGCCCGATGAACTGCCAACTTCGAGCGGGATAGACAAAGGATCTGTCCACTGGCTAATTGACGCGCGGCCGCCGCCGCCGGCTGCCGCGGCCGGCGCGGCGCACGCTTACCGCTGTCGCGATCTGCCGTCCTCGCGTCCGGCAGCCCGGCGCTGCTGGACCGGCGGGTGCCCGCGAGGACGCGCCCGCGCCTTTACAGCATTGGCGCGAGCGTGGGTGGGTGCGCGAGTGAGCGTTGTGCTGACGCCCCGCCCCCGTCGCTCGCGCGCGCGCGCGAGCTCCAAGTAGGAGCGTCGGCACAGAGCCGGGTAGCTCGCTTCCGACGGCTTCCGGCGGAAGCGAGAGCGGTTTCCGACGGAACCGCAACTACCGCGCTGCAAAGCGGGTTTCGTGGGACGCTGCGCCTCGCCAAAGAAGCTCGAGAGAGAGAGAGAGAGAGAGAGAGAGAGAGAGAGAGAGAGAGAGAGAGAGACCTCGGATCCGGCGGCCGCTCCGTGCTCGAATGCTCAGTGGTTCCTGTTTGGATTTGTAATTATCCAAGTGTGCCATCCACATGCGGTTTTATTTAGAGCGGTTTCTAGGAGTGCATCCATTAGGACTCTTCTTTTTATCATTTCCACGTGCAGCACTTTGTTTATAAGCGCTTTAGTATCGCTTTTCCCTCCCCCCCCCCGGGAGCAGGAGGCGTCGCGGGCGCGTCGCTGAGACACGTGATCGAAAAGAGACGCCTTGCAATTTAGCAGGCTGGTCGTCTGCTAACGTCAGTCGTCAAGTGTCGGAGCGCCCGAAGCAGGCGCCGGCCGCCATCGCCTCCGTCGGAGCTCGCTACCCCGCAGCGGCAGCAGCGGCGGCGGCCGCCGACAGTTGCCAGGCGCATTGCTTCCAGCGGCAGCAGCAGCAGCAGTCGGTAAGCAACGCGCAGCGCCGGCCACCATCGCGCGACGCCTCGCCGGCCGTTCCGGTGCGGCTACGCCGGATACGCCGACGCGCGTGCGGAATCGAGCGGAAGGCGCTCCGACGCTCGCGCACGCTTTCGGCTGCTTTCGGCAGATCGAGCGAGGCCGCGCCGCGCGCAAATCAGGGATATTGCGGGGAAAGAGACGGGACTCTTGGTTATGCTCAGAGCGACAGTACACGAGCACATAGGACAGCAGCGGCTCGTGCCGCTTTTCTGCCCGCGCGAGCGAGCGCGAACGCGTCCGCGAGCGTGCCGGCGTGCGTCTCGGCGTAACAGTGAGTGGGCGCAGCCGCGCGCTCACGAGCGCTCGCGCGCTCGTGAGCGCGCGTGCGTGCATGCGTCGAAGTCGATGCGCGCCGCGACGGATGGGTAGGCGTACGCGATGCACGCACGCGGTAGCTAGTGCACGCTCGTCGTCGGCGTACAGTTGAGGGGAAATGGGCGACCGCCGAGAGGGCGTGACCGATACGAAGGCTGAGGGTCGGAGGGTGAACGGGCGGCCACGATGAGAGGGTGACGTAACGCGATGCGGAAAATGCGAGCGCTTAGCGAATGGGGAGAGGGAGAGAGAGAGAGAGAGAGAGAGAGAGAGAGAGAGAGAGAGAGAGAGAGAGTGCGGCGGCTTCCGAGCTGGCCGCTCAAGAGAGATGAGGGTCGGACGCGCATAAGGGCAGGGCGCAGTGAGGGAGGAGCGAGGCTTTAAAGGCGAACGGGAGCAGCGCTTTAAGGACTGCGTGCGAGCCCTGGCAGGTGCGAGGGCAGCAGGTGCGAGGGATTTGCAGAGAAGTTAGCAAGGAGAGAAGAGGAAGGAGGTAGGTAGGGAAAGCAGTGAAAGTCAATGGGAATGACTACGAGAGAGAGAGGAAGAGAGAGAGAGAGAGGAAGAGAGAGAGAGGGAGAGAGAGAGAGAGAGAGAGAGAGAGAGAGAGAGAGAGAGAGAGAGAGAGAGAGAGAGAGAGAGAGAGAGAAAGACTGATTGAAGACGGTGAGATGAGAGAGCTGATGCTTTGAGGTGACAGACAAGCGATGGAAAGGTAGATAGATGATCGATGAGTACATTGATAAATCTATTGGTAGATGCATACAGACTGTACTTACTTGCACCCAGTACAAGCATAGAGAGATAGAGAGGAGCTAGGCGGGAGACCGGGGAGAGAGAGAGACAGAGAGAGAGAGAGAGAGAGAGAGAGAGAGAGAGAGAGAGAGATTTCCTCACCGGAGAACTTCTTTCCGGCACCGGAGGACGTTCTTTCGCGTGAAGTACTTTTCCTACCTTCCGAAGTACTTTCTCCCTGAACTTCTACCGACCTTACGCAGTACTTCCTACTTCCCGGGGCACTCGCGTCTTGTCTTAGGTCGAGCCCGGGGCGCGTGACTCGCTCGACGAGCTTGGGGCTGAAGGAGAACGAGCGGGTTGGCCGGGCCAAGCTCGCGAGCCGCTGCCTCCGGGCCGCCGCGCTGCCTCCTTTTGGCGCTCGGCACCCAGGGGGCTGCTGACTTGGCCGCGCGTCATAACGACGCGTCGCGATCGCGACGCAGGGCGATCGCGGTTCGCAGTACGCACAGCAGGTGGCTTTCGCAGTTCGCACAGCAGCAGCGCCACGCGAGCCGGGAGCCGGAAGCTCGAGCAGCCGAGCCGCTCGATTTGCGCGCTCTTGCACCGGACGAAGACTGGATTGGTCGGGAATTCTCACTGCAGCAGACCAGTTGAGAGACCGCGGGCGCCAACGCCTTCCGATCGAGGACTGCCGAGGCAGGCGATGCCGAAAGCAAGCGAGCGTGCGCCCTCTAGCGACGTTTAAACGAGGGGCTAGACGAGTCGGTCGCGATTGATGAGTTTCGCACAAATAGCCAGTCCTGCACTTAAGCTACGACGTCGATGCCGCAATGCCTCAAATCCTACACAGCGCTTCCTAGCGAGGCAAATGGCGGCTTTGGAATGCCTGCAGCGCCCGTAGAGCAGTGGCCGCCGCCGCGGAGCAGCGGTCCCGCCTTCTGCGCTGCGGCCTCGGGAGGGGCGGCCGCGCAGGCAGCGCAGCAGGCGGCCGGCCGTTACTGAGAATTAGTCTCGCGCCAAGCGGCGGCGGACGCCGCATGACCGACGCCCAACGCGTGCCGCCCGCTCAGCGCTCGCTCGCCGTCACCGCCGCCGCCCGCTCAGCGCTCGCTCGCCGCTATTGCGAGACACGCCCTGGGCAGCCGTTGCCGGTCGGCGTCGGCGGCGTCAAATTAGCCAGCTGCCCGACTTGAAAGTCGGCGGCGGCGGCGGCGCAGCGAAGCCGACCGTCGTCGGCGGCAGCGCGCGCACGCGCTTCGCCGCGCGCGCGCTGCTGCTGCCACCGCCCCGTTTGTGCGTTGGACGTTACTTTAATGAGGTGTACTTGCAACGAAGCTATAAAATAGCAGCCTCAAGTTTGACTGATAGGCTCTAAATAGCGCGCTCCGTTCATTGTGGAGCTTGGGGTCGTAATTACTTATTAACGTCAGCATTGTGCACTGCCCACCTCCCGCATTTCCCTGCTCGCTGGTGGGTGCCGCCATTCCGGCCTCTGCTGAGCGGACCGGCTGCCGCCCTTTCTTACAGCTGAACATGGTGTCAGAAGTAGAGCCCTACGGACGCGGCGGCGGCGGCGGTTTCGGCGCGCCGTTCGACTCGTACTCGACGAACAGTTACGCGCCTCACGCCGCCGCCTACCGCGACTGGGAGTTCTCGCACTACGGCCAGACGCAGCCGCCGCCACCGCAGCCGCCGCCGCCGCAGCACGCCGCCCTGGAGGACATGGTGTACTCGTCGGCGGCAGCGGCGGCGGCCCGAAAGGAAGCTCGCGATCACTACGACATGGTAGCTCTGCCGCCGCCGCCACCGCTGCCACAGCAGCAGCAGCAGCAGCAGCAGCATGCTCCCCAGTTTCCCTACGGCCAGGGCTACGCGGCGACGGCCGCGGAAAAGGGCGCCGCCGCCGCCGCCGGCGCGGACTACGGCCATTACCAGAGCGGGTTCCTGTACTACGACTCGCGCGAGAACTACGAGTCGGCGGCCGGCTATGCCGATGAGCACGCCGGCTACTATGCGGCGGCGGCGGCTGCTGCCGCCGCGGCAGCCGCGCAGCACCACGGAGGCTACCACTACGGCGCCGGCGCCGGCGATCCGCGGGCGGACTATTACGACACGAGCAACGAGAGTGGAGTATACCACCACCACCGCGACGGTGGTGGTGGCGGCGGCACGACGCTATCGGCTGCGGCGGCGGCGGCCGCCGCCAGGCCTTCGCCCCAGTTCGAGCAGTCGCCGGCGAGCAGGTAAGCGGCGCCGAGGCGGTTTTGCGGTGGCGGCGGCGGCATGGCGGCACGCAGCGTCGGCACTCGCGCGGTCGGCGGAGCGTGCATGCCGGCGGGTGTAGCAGCAATCGGCGCGCCGGCGGCCAATTTGCGACGGCGGCGGCGGCGCGGCCTCGTCGTCGTAGAATTAGCGAATCGAGAGCGGCAAGGCTCCTCCGCCGCGCCTCCTTTGCAGCAAATGACAAGTGCCTGGAAAGAGACGAAGCTCTCTTGTGGCGCTATGTAAAATAATATTATTGTCATTATTATTGTTATTATAACGCAGCGGCGAGCGAGGCGGAGCAGAGAGCGCTCTCGGAACGGAGTCGCGGAGAGAAATGAGACGAGTGGGCGGATGCTTAAGGGAGAGCGGACGCGCGGCAGAACAGCGGAGCTAACCTTGAGCCGAAATCACGGGCGGCGGCGGCGGCTCGTCGCATGGATGCTGCATAGGAAAGAAGCACAGCGAAAGAGAGCACAGGCACAGACAGACAGAGAGAGACCTCAGACAGAGAGAGAGAGAGAGAGAGGGTGACAGAGACAGGGGGCGACAGAGACAGGGGGCGACGGAGACAGGGGGAGAGCCAGGGGGGAGAGCCAGAGAGAGATCCGCATATTTAGGCATTGTAGGCGGAAGCAGAGCAAGATTTAAGAGCGTGAGTGGAAGAGAGTGAAGGAAAAGTGCCCAGCGGCGGCGGCGTCACTGGAAGGATGACCGCGAACAACTGGCGGAGACGAAATGGGGAGCCTGCGCGAAGAAGAAGAAGAAGAAGCAGCGTCGCTGCGGCGGAAAGCGTCGACCAATTGGCTGCGCGTTCAGCGTCCGGTGGAGCGAGGCGGCGGCGGCGGCGGCGGCGGCGGCGGCTCTGCGTGTAAAATTCGGCCGAAGCTCGGAACTTCGGTGTCAACCTCGCGCGGCTGCAGTTGTTGGTGAAAGCCGCGTCAGTCAGTCAGTCAGTCAGTGTGTCCCCGTGCGTACCTTTGTCTTTCGCAAAGCGAGAACAGGTTTCTTGAGCTGCCCACCGCTTACCTCTCACTGCGGCGGGCGCCCGGTCATGTTTCCGGTCGCCGCTACGAGCGCGCTGCTCGCCGCATCCATCGGTCAAGCGCCAACGCTCTCCGAGCTCTCCGAGCTACCGCTTACCGCTTATCGCAAACCGCCACTGCGACTAACGCCAAGACCCGGGGGGATACTACAGCAGCCTCCCTTGATCAGCTAGCGAGAGGGAGACTTGGAGACCGAAAGCCGCTTGGGCCTTTTGAGTTCTTGCTGGAGAGTTTTCTCCAGCGCGACATCCGCTTAGCCCTCGTGGCTTTGCATAGTAGCCGGCAGATATGAAATTACATACGTTGATAGACGGACGACGAGAGAAACGGAGGAGAGAGAGACGATACAAATTGATGACGAACAGGCGATAGCCAAGGAAAGGTGTGAGTGTGTTAGACAGGGCGTGTTTTGTTTAAAATAAATCTTTAACGCGAAGCTACGGTGCGATTAAATAAACGGCTGGCGTAGGAAAGCAAAAACTGACTAAACGGGTGAGACATAGCAACGTCCGCCCGGTTCATGCATCACCCCGCGCGCTGTTGACTGATCAGTGCAGCTAATGCTTCCGCCGTACTCATTCCGAACGCCAACCGCGCGAGCTTCCGCTCAGTTTGCGCTTCCGCCCGCTCAGCTAGGCGCTCTCTACGCTTCCGCCCGCTCAGCTAGGCGCTCTCTACGCTTCCGCCCGCTCAGCTAGGCGCTCTCTGCACTTCCGCCTGGTCTGGTCGACTAGCCACTCTCTACGAGACGCCATCGGCCGGCTTCGCTTCTTCCAGCGGCAGAACGGACGCATTCCTAGCAAGCGCAGCGTCCCCCGCGCGGCAGCAGCGGCAGCCGAGCCGCGCCGTCGCCGCGCCGTCACCGCTCGGCGCTGAGGACGCGGCCGCCGGCCAGCCGCCTCGCGCCGGCGGCACCTGTCTCTTTCGCCGCCGCAGCCGCCGCTTCTACTATTCGCACTGCGCCGGGCATTAACGGAGCCGCCGCGCGCGCGCGCTCGCTCGCGCGAGGG
Organism: Cristatella mucedo; assembly: GCA_009760855.2. NCBI lineage: Eukaryota > Metazoa > Bryozoa > Phylactolaemata > Cristatellidae > Cristatella > Cristatella mucedo. The sequence goes on along the minus strand of WPIO01000063.1, from coordinate 2,085,895 downwards.
CAGGGTATGTTTTATAAACAATCGCTGCTCAGACCGACTGGCCGTCTGCAGCCGGTAAGCCCTCGCGCGCGCCGACTGAGCAAGAGCCCGCCGCCGCTGCCGCCGCCGGCAGCGCCGGCGCGTCTTTGTTCCATTCCGGGCATGACGAACGGTAGTGCAGCGGCACCATTTAGAGGCCCGGCAGTTGCCTGCTTTCGCTTGATGTGCACACGCCAGCGCGTGGCACACATCAAATTAACCGGCGCGCGCGCGGCGCGCGAGCCACAGGATAGCTCCTTTGACCGGCCGTTAGCGTCGCTGCGCCCCTTTGTGCACGTGCCAGACACCGCCATTAATTTCACCCCCTCGCTGGAATATTGCGCGTGGACTGTGCGGTGGGCTTTCTTGTGCCGCCCTGTCCAGCCGCAGCTGCTGCGCTGAGCACTTAAACACGTGTCCCCGGTAGGCCCGCCTCGCGCGCCGCCGCCGCCAGAGCGCGGCGGCTCGCGACTCGGCGAACGCCAGCTGTCCGCCACAGCTGCCCTCGCCGCTGCGGCGGCGGCAGCGGCCGCCGCAAACCTCCGCTGCGGCGGCCGCCGCCGCTAAGCGGTCGGCGCGGGTTGTGGAGGCGAGGATGCTTGAGGTCCTCCCCCCTCGCCCCTTCCCGCTCGCGTTCGCGAAAGCAGGCGCCGGGAACGTTAGCGCGCGCGTCGGACGCGCGCGTCGGACGCGCGCGACGAGAGCGGAAGAGACGAGGCCGACAGCTTTCTTTTCCGTTTCAGCCCCGGCAGCCAGAAGTACTGCGGCCTATACTCGCAGGGCGGCGGCGGCGGCGGCGCGCTGAGCGCCGGCTCGCCTACGAGCCCGCGCTCTGGCAGCGAGAGCATGGGCACCGGCGCCGCCGGCGGCGGCTGCG